>WOVY01001856.1:600000-1144435 GCA_013436015.1 Rhipicephalus annulatus | reverse complement strand
GTTCATGAATATGATAGGTTATAACTCCTAATCTGATAACGATGATCGACGACGTTGCTCGTCACTGTAGTAGCATTGTGAGTGCAGTGTTTTTCTGGGTGAATGCTTAACCAATTAATAATGTTAAGCCGACTTGAATGAGGTGTTATTCACACCTTCAACAACATGAGAATATACTGTCATTTGTGTTCCTCTATAGCAGTCAATAAAGCACATCATTCATCACACGCCAGCTTTGCGCGGCGTGACCCTTTTCGTGAGGCTTCAGTATTAGCACCCGGTAATGACTCGTCCGCTCGTGCATTTGTGTCATCATTACAGCCACAATCACAGTCAAGTTTTTGTAGTCTTGCCCTATTCGGCAGCCTTCATCATTACTGCGGTGTCCCCGCACATCCACTTAAGCAACCACGGTGGAGAGAAACGGGATACCTCTAATCCGGGGGTGCGCTTCTATTGCGCAGAATTGCAAGAGCATGCCAGGTACGTCAACACAAGCCTAAACCCTTGCAAGGACTTCTTCGCGTGCGTCTGTTCCACTGATATCCCAGACGAACACCGGACGCGCGGCGACGTTGACTCCGCGTTAGTTCGCGTTGCGATATCCGGGGCGAAGTGCAAGAAGCGTCCGAGAAAAGAGGGCGTGCAGGGTCACTCCTCACAGCTTTCTGCAGGACGTCTGTACAGACAGCACGTCAGAGAAAACTGTTCACGTCCACGATGTCCACAGCACGCGCACACCACACGCCTGCTTTGTTACGGTGTTCGTCAAGTACGACCGGCCTTCTCCTGTCCGCATCACATTCGAAAGAAATAAATTGGAGGTGCTACTGTGGTTAGCGACCACGTGTGCGACCTAATGACCTGCAAGCTTGTATTTAGATCCCTGAATGTATCTCGGGAAGCACGTGGGCGCATGGAAATGACACTGCTAGCATGGCCAACGTAGTGGACGTAGAGCATCTGCATTCCAAGACGTGTGAACGAGTCGTCAATGTGAACAGAGTGACCACCACTAGACGTTGGCAAAGGAGAGTGACGTGCTGTATCGCGAAGTGTGGGACGTCAGAGACTTCCGGGCATGCTCAACACGTTTGCTAGATTGCCTCAGAGCATGGAGTAAATCGTGGTTGAAGGGGTTGGCGGAATGTGTTCGCTGCTGAACCTTTTCGCTTCGTACTGTAGCGCAACGCTAGCGGTGGCTAACCGGCTAGAGAAAAAGATGACGAGCGCTGGTGGCTCATGGTGCGTGGCGCCTGGAATGTTCGGATGTTTCTGGCTGGCCGGACGCCAAGACTGTCGCCACTCTACTTCGGCAGCTCGCTTCCTGTACGTCTCGTCCTTTCATTAAACCAGCGACGCCGGCACTTCTACATCGGACGCCATCTCGTCACTACAGTACGAAGGGACCATCGACTCCATGGCGGCCTACTTCGTCCGTTAAAGCATTGCTGGAGCAATACACATATCTGCGCCTTAGATGACAGTTTACTGCAGGGCGTGTTCAACGAATGCGTGGAAAAGATATTTCGCTTGCCGTACGTATGGCGCACCATCGGCTCCGAGGTCTCCAAGAGCCCTGAGAAGCACGTGGGCGCAAGGACCATGTTCGAGGAAGTTAAGGACTCTATCTTCTCAAAGTGTCAGAGGAGCTTGCTTTTTGAAACAGACGATGCCGATGGGCTCCGAAGGTGCTTCAATGGCATAACCACGGCCGCACTTGCAGAGGCTAGTGAGACCCTAGTACCGTTGTTCCATGGACACGCTAACGTAAATTATGGCGGGCCTCAGTTAATGTTTATATTTTGATCGTGAAACTGAGGATCACTTATGATCCAAGCTAAGGATTACGCATGAAGCGAGTCACATGGCGCTCAGAATCGCGATTGAATATATAAACGTTAACGGTGGTTGACAGTTAATAAGCGCATAGATAAGGTAGTGTGGCCTCTCAAACAACCCAATCCCTGACGTAGGCCTTCTATTCGTCGATGATCGACACTTGCTTATGGCCTCATCAGTTTATGCCCGGATCTGCACCACCTGTTCGGCTGACTGTGACATCGCGAACGTATTACGCCTGGGGAGCACGTGCACGCAGGGCATCTGGCAGGCGTCCGTTTACAGCGTCCAGTAGAGCGCTAAGACGCGCGGGCAGCATCGACAGATTTAAGCTGTACTTCACGCAGCACTACTTGGGTGGAGCTGACCGCGGGTGCGAGGTAGACCAGCTCACGGTCGGGATGATAGGAGTGGCCTCTGTCATGAACACGCTTAGAAGACCAGACTGGTACGTTCTCAAGCCCGTACAGAAGCTGTGGCGCATATCGCATGTCTAGTTCATTAACCCCCTTACCAAATACTATCACTGTTCGAAGACTCAGTCGCCGCGCTCTGTGAGATTATAAAAACAAGCCAGTCACGCACGTTAGAGACTTCGGCGAGGCCTTCAGCTGCGCATCAACCTCGACAATGATGAAGCCTCACTAGTGCCTGATGCAAAGTAGTTTCGCGGCTAATCTCAATTTTGCATAACTTTAGTTAAATGTTTACGAAATAGTGTACCTTGCTATTAGGCAGCTTCTTCTTGCAAGACAGACTTTGTCGACCATGATTGCTTGGCTTGTCTGTCAATCATGCGACTTTTTCATTTTAAAGTGTGTGATTTACAATCAATAACAGAGTGTAATGCCATTGTACAGTACATTAACCAACTGTAGGTGTTTTTGGAGCCAGAACAAAAAGGAATGCGGCACCTTATCTAATGCTTTAGCTGAGTCTATTGGTAGAAGGGCTACTTGGTCAATACTACCACCAATACAGTGAAGGACTGGCCGTGCTCTGTGGTCATTTGTCCTAATAGAGCAACCCGAATTCCCCATGAGTGCTGGTCACCTACATATTTAGTGATCCCCGCCAATAGTCGATTTGTCAGCAATTTCGGTAATATTTTACAATAAGCGTTACATAATGATGTAGGCCTATATACGGGAACTCTCTTTAATCCCAACTGATCAGTAGTTTCGGGTATTAATGTTTTATGACCCCGATAGAAAGGAAAAGGAATTTAATCGCGTTTATCAGCTTCTTCATCAGTTGCCGAAAGAAAGGTATGAGAAGTTCCCGGCATTATGAGTACAGTGAAAATTACCTTTTCTGCTTCGAAATACAGTGACTTTAACTTTCATGCTTTACAAACAGACGAGTTCTGTATACATGCTACATAAAACAACATTAAATATGGCGGTAATAATGCGTGGTATAAGCGCACATTGCCGTCGCGTCTCAGAACATGTGATTATGATAACGAATTCGTGGTTTAAAGCTGATCACCTACTACAAATGGCACGAACGCTACTGCACCTATTTCTTCAAGGTCACGTAGTGTGTGAATAGCAAGTTCGAAAAGATGTGCTGCTCGAATTGTGTGAAGTATGCAGTAGAGAAAGAATATCGCTATCGCACTCCACTCTGGGTCCCCTATTTTTTCCCATAAAACTAATATTACTTCATTCCTGCTTGAGTTCACCGAGTAGCCGTAACGGCAACAGTTGAGTTTTGTTGCACCTTGTTGGAAACGTTACTGACGAAGACATGACTTCCGTTGTTTTCAGTGGCAGTTGAAGTGTTTCGCTACGGAACCACTGCCGATTGCCCGTTCCCGGCATGTAGAAAGAAAATAGGACGGAGCACTACGCAATGGTGATCAGCTATCAAAGATAGATAGAATTAAAAGAAAAGAAGGCCGGGAAATAAATAAATATGGGAATAAATAAAGGAAGAACAAAATAAAGAACAGAGAAAAACAAGAAGAAAAGAAAGAAGAAGGAAGAAAGAAAAAGAGAAAGAGAGAGTGCATAAGGCACGCCCACGCCAAGCTTGCCCCCCACTTCGCCGATAAGAAAAGGCCTTCTGATGCTTATAAAAACAAAGAATTCATTGAATACAGTACATACTCAAATGATCTTTATTATGCACCTGAACTGCCTGCGAAAGAAAACTACACATAACATATATCGGGCACATTCTTGGCGTTTGTACAGATAACGCTCCAAGTTCGGCATGCATTTCGGTGCGTTGATTCTCTGTGCACTTCACAGCGATACCTTCTTCAGTAACGAGGAAGGCAGGGCTCCCAGTTCTGCGCCGTGAGCTGATAGTTGCGTAAACTTTAGAGAATGTGATAAAACACATGCAAGGACTAGCGCTTTTTGAGACCAGCACCCAGAACACGTAGTCGTTTGTTCAATGGCTGCAGCTACCTGAAAGCATTCCCCTGCAAGAAGCATTCGGTAGTCGCGAGAACCTCCTCCGTAAACATTCGCACTGCAGATACGAGAATGGCATCCGTTATATTTTTCATTGTCTATTCGTTTCCCTCTGCGTGCGCTCATTTGCGTGCCATTTGCCTGCCGGGCCAGGTGCATCGGCTTCCGTTTTCGTGTGGCCCGGACGACGCTCCCTGCGCCGAAAATTTTGCGGTTGCCGCTTCCCTGCAAGCCGCTCCCGCATTGAGGCGCTGCTTACACAAGCGTTGGCATTCTATATGTAATGGCACTACACACGCTGTCCGCTTCCCGCCATCCCATTAGCGTTGTGTTCTGGAATTGGCGCGCAACGAGAGCCGAGGAAAACAGCAACAGCACCTACAAAATTGAGCCTGCTTGGTTCGCTGTCGGAACTAAGTGGTTCAGAGAAATTCCGAATAACTCCGGTGTTCCAGATTGCACGTGCAGTGCGGAAATATCGCGCATTACGAAAAAAAAAATGCCGCGTGTAATGAGGAGTGTCTGATGAGCTTTTGTTTCCACAAACTGATCGAACACTTTTCCGTCGCGTAGAGGTACAAGAGAGAGCCCGGTGTCCGCTCTGCAGTTATAAAAACACTGTCATCAAACACTCTATGCCCCGATATCATCACAAGTTTATAGAATATATTACGGCAGAGAACACTTTGTATTTTTAAGCAGCTTGCAACTAAATTCTATCGAACACAATGTATGTTTGTAGCAATTTTTGAGCAGGCCAGAAACCTAGATTCAGGACTACCTGCATAAATAGTCAGAAAATACAGATTTTTCTTTTCTCTCGCGGTTCGGGAAATGTTAATGCTGACTATACATATGCGCATACCCTTTGTGGAAACACATCCCGATAAGCATCCAAGCTCGGCCTGCATTTCTGCGTGTTGGGTCTCTTTTTCTTGTATAGCGATTCCTTCTTCAGTAACGTGGATAGGTTTAAATCATGTTTATATATATATATATATATATATCATCATCAGCCTGACTACGTCCACTGCAGGACAAAGGCCTCTCCCATGTTCCGCCAGTTAACCCGGTCCTGTGCTTGCTGCTGCCAATTCATACCCGCAAACTTCTTAATCTCATCTGCCCACCTAACCTTCTGTCTCCCCCTAACCCGCTTCCCTTCTCTGGGAATCCAGTCAGTTACCCTTAATGCCCAGCGGTTATCCTGTCTACGCGCTACATGCCCTGCCCATGTCCATTTCTTCTTCTTGATTTCAGCTATGATATCCTTAACCCCCGTTTGTTTCCTAATCCACTCTGCTCTCTTCTTGTCTCTTAAGGTTACACCTACCATTTTTCTTTCCATTGCTCGCTGCGTCGTCCTCAATTTAAGCTGAACCCTCTTTGTAAGTCTCCAGGTTTCTGCTCCGTAGCTAAGTACCGGCAAGATACAGCGGTTATATACCTTCCTCTTGAGGGATAGTGGCAATCTACCTGTCATAATTTCAGAGTGCTTGCCGAATGTGCTCCACCCCATTCTTATTCTTCTAGATACTTCAATCTCGTGGTTCGGCTCTGCGGTTATTACCTGCGCTAAGTAGACATAGTCTTTTACAACTTCAAGTGCACTATTACCTATCTCGAAGCGCTGCTCCTTGCCGAGGTTGTTGTACATTACTTTCGTTTTCTGCAGATTAATTTTAAGACCCACTTTTCTGCTCTCCTTGTCTAACTCTGTAATCATGAGTTGCAATTCGTCCCCCGAGTTACTCAGCAATGCAATGTCATCAGCGAAGCGCAGATTACTAAGGTATTCTCCATTGACTCTTATCCCTAACTGTTCCCATTCTAGGCTTCTGAAAACCTCCTGTAAGCACGCGGTAAATAGCATTGGGGAAATTGTGTCCCCCTGCCTTACACCCTTCTTGATTGGTATTCTGCTGCTTTCTTTATGAAGCACTATGGTAGCAGTTGATCCCCTGTAGATTTCTTCCAGAATGTTTATATATACTTCATCTACGCCCTGATTCCGCAGTGTTTGCATGACGGCTGATATTTCTACTGAATCAAACGCCTTCTCGTAATCTATGAAGGCTATGTATAGTGGTTGGTTATACTCTGAGCATTTCTCTATTACCTGATTGATAGTATGAATGTGGTCAATTGTTGAGTAGCCTGTTCGAAATCCTGCTTGTTCCTTTGGTTGATTGAATTCTAATGTTTTCTTTACTCTGTTAGCAATTACCTTTGTAAATAGCTTGTATACTACAGAGAGCAAGCTGATCGGCCTGTAATTCTTCAAGTCCTTGTCATCTCCTTTCTTATGTATTAAGATGATGTTAGCGTTCTTCCAAGACTCTGGTAATCTTCCCGTCAGGAGACACCTCGTAAACAGGGTGGCTAGTTTTTCTAACACAATCTGTCCTCCATCTTTCAGCAGATCTGATGTTACCTGATCCTCACCAGCAGCTTTGCCCCTTTGCATGCTCTCCAAAGCTTTTCTGACTTCGTCTATTATTACTGGTGGGGTGTAATCTGGGTTACTGCTAGTTCTTATAGTATTAAGGTCGTGGTTGTCTCGGCTACTGTACAGATCTCTGTAAAACTCCTCCGCTATTTTAACTATCCTATCCACATTGGTAGTTATTTTGCCTTCTTTGTCCCTTAGTGCATACATCCGACTTTTGCCTATCCCAAGTTTCCTCTTCAATGCTTTGACACTTCCTTCGTTTTTCAGAGCGTGTTCAATTCTCTCCATGTTATACCTTCTTACATCGCATACCTTACGTCTATTAATCAACTTCGAAAGCTCTGCCAGTTCTATTTTGTTCTATTTTGTATATATATATATATATATATATATATATATATATATATATATATATATATATATATATATATATATATCATGTCAGAGAATAAAGAGTAGACAAGCATGCTTGTCTACTCTTTATTCTCTGACGAAGGCTGTGCCACGGCTGAAAAGTACGACAAAAAGTACTACTCTTTCGTACGTGTACTCGCTTGTGTTTTTCATACGTACCAGACCCCCTGAACTGCCTGGTATATATATATATATATATATATATATATATATATATATATATATATATATATATATATATATATATATATATATATATATATATATATATATATATATATATATATATATATATAAGCCTGGTAAATTTAGAGGGATCTCCCTTGCCTAATCTTATATGCTGGTCAGTACTGTCATGCCGCAGGACAGTGTCGGTTTAATCGAATCACCTTGCATGCGAAGAAGCTAATTTTATGGAATATATATTGAAGGCGACACCACGTGAGATAAGAAAGAGCGCAAAAGCAAAACTTCCCGCATATCCGCGAAGTGAGTGATGATGAAGGAGCCCGCTCCAGAGGTTAAATCTGGTGTACCATGAATCCTCTGTACATACGCTCAATTATCATCGTAGAGAGACTTGACACGAGAGTTGTTGTGGTGTGATTGTATGTACGCGTTATATACACGATGTTTATTATATACATATCAATGTGCTATAAACAGATATTTACATACTGATGCAGTATATACATTCTGTCCACGTGATTATTTACGGATCGCGTTAGCTCGGAGAAACGTTTTTTTTTCCTATAATGTATTTGTGATACGTAAAGTACAAAGCTCTCGCGCCATCACCTTGGCTTCTGCGGTGTTCATAGTGGGTAGAGGTATCGACACGCACTGAGTAATGTCCTGCCAAAGAGACAAGAAGCGCACCGAGAGTGAGCGCTATATTTAGACGCGGGCCTACCAAACTAAAGCACGCGCTGAGAGTGGAGCGCGCGTCGCCAGAGCGGTGGCGCGCCATCCAGTGAGCGCTCTTCAAACGAAGAGCACAGCTGCGCCTCTAGCGGGAGCGATGAGCACTAGTATAAACACCGGCGTAACGACGAGAGACAACCTCCCTCCCCCGCGAAAGGAGAGAGAGCTCCTAAAACCAAACTTAAAGGACGCTTGTTCTTCGCCGATCTCACACATTGGGATCAATGTGTGAGATCTGAGACAGATTCCACAATTGCTGGAATCTGCCGAAACTATTTGCTTCATTGGTATGGCTGTGTTCTTCTAATGGTTGAGAATGCCCCTCTTTCGAAGAGGAGACCGAAGCGGACATTGAGATTGTTTCATTCTGGACATTTTTATTATCTCTTATTGCCTGCATAAAAGTATTACGCAATAATAATTTGTTTTTTGGCGTTCGTGTTCTTCTTTAGGTCTTAAGGGGCACTGTTTAGATAAGTAGTACATTCCTGAAATAAAACCAGATCAATAATAAAGGCTTTTTCAAATTACTTAAGCGAGGCATGCAGTCATTATTCCGGGGATATGAACAGTCGCCTTCTAGTCGTTAACAGTGCTCTCCCATAGTTGAGTTCGAAGTACGCGAAATCGTTAAACATTTTTTTAACTCTCCCCACCCCCCCTGACGGCGTAATTTTCTTCATGAGGGCCTCATCAAGTGTTAGGCCCATGGGATGGCTACATGCTCTCCCATAGTAGAGTACCTAGTGCTCTTAATCGTTACCCACTCTGACTAAACACACACAGGTATCGTTACGCCCCGCCGCGGTGGTCTAGTGGCTAAGGTACTCGGCTGCTGACCCGCAGGTCGCGGGTTCGATTCCCGGCTGCGGCGGCTGCATTTCCGATGGAGGCAGAAATGTTGTAAGCCAACGTGCTCAGATTTGGGCGCACGTTAAAGAACCCCAGGTGGTCTAAATTTCCGGAGCCCTCCACTACGACGTCTCTCAGAATCATATGGTGGTTTTGGGACGTTAAACCCCACAAATCAATCAATCAAATCAACAGGTATCGTTACGGCGGGCAGACAGAAGTAATCAAATCGTTGACAACTTGTTTCTAAACACACACACACATCATCCTTTTAGCGGGGCGGCTCAGTGCTCTCTCATAGTTAAGTACGAAGTACCCAAAATTGTTAAAAATTTTTTTCTAATCACACGTACCAAGTACTCTAAATCGTAACCCACGTTTTCTACCCCCCCCCCCCAAGTACTCTAAATTGTTGAACAATTTTTCTAAACACACGTACGGGAGCTTCTTAGTTCGTCGAATCTCTCTTTCGTTCGAGTCTGCGCTTGGGACGGCTTTCTGCTCTCCCCTGGTAGAGTAGGGTAGAGTACCAAATACTCTAAATCATTAAACACTTTTTTTCGAAACCCACACGTGCAGCGTGTGAGCCAAACGCGGTTGGTCTTCGTGCAGGCGTTTGCCTTTATCCGTAATTTCTGTCAACAGGGCCTCAAGTATGAGGCCCACGGGACGGCTCTGTGCTCTCCCATAGTAGAGTACCTAGAACTCTAAATCGTTACCCACTTTTTCTAAGCACATGCGAATACCTAAGGTACTCAGAATTTGTCTACACGGCCTTATAAAATGTGAGGCCCATGGTACGGCTTTTCGCTCTCCCATAGTGTAGTACCAAGTGCTCTAAGTTGTGAACAACTTTTTTCAAACACTCAGACTCTCACACTGTCCTCTGCAAGTTGGTGTGGTTTTCGCATCTTACTAGCACAGCTCTCCCATCGTACTCTAAATCGTTTGACATTTTAAATGCGAATGCAATTCTTAGTCGGGCAATGTCAGGCGTCCTTCGGAATCCATCAACCGCCCTCTCCCTCAGCAACAGCTGCGGGCGCGCGTGTTCATGGCAACCGGAGCCCCCACGCTGTCACACTTGGGCTTCGGCATCTATCAGCAATAGCTGCAGGCGCGCGCGCTTATCCTCACCCCTACAAACCAGAGACCCAACCTCTTTGACTTGAACGTGACTTACCACCACCTTTATATCACCGCCGAGCCGAGAACGCTGTTATGTTTTTTCACCTCAAAGTATTTTTTAACCGTGCATGCTAGCTACTAGACCTGCAAACGCATAGCGCGTTTCTCGCGACAGAAAAACGCCGCATGCGGCGAACGGGGTAAGAAAAGAAAAGGCTGCACGGTGTAGGAATCGGCTGCACGGTGTAAGAACAAAAAGAAAAGTATAGTCTTCTAACACTGGGTTCTCACGTGCGAAATGCCGTTGTGGATGCTACGTTCGCATTTTCTCACGATTCCCATTGAAAAGGTGTGGGCATTTGTTTTTATAAATACAGAACGGACGCAATTTTGGTCAACAAGGCCTCAAAGAGTGTGAGGCCCAAGAAACGGCTTTATGCTCTTCCATAGTTTGGCGCCTAGTACTCTAAATCGTTACCCACTTTTTAAATGCGAAGCATTTCTTAGCGAACTTCAGCAACTTTGAGCGTATCTATCTATCTATCTATCTATCTATCTATCTATCTATCTATCTATCTATCTATCTATCTATCTATCTATCTATCTATCTATCTATCTATCTATCTATCTATCTATCTATCTATCTATCTATCTATCTATCTATCTATCTATCTATCTATCTATCTATCTATCTATCTATCTATCTATCTATCTATCTATCTATCTATCTATCTATCTATCTATCTATCTATCTATCTATCTATCTATCTATCTATCTATCTATCCGCCTCCGACTTTTAGCTCTCCTGGCCGTCTCGATAATGGTATCGATACCAAAATTGGAATGGCATAACATGATCGTATGACGAACGCAATTGGCTAGTCATAACATGAAAATCATGACATGTATGTCATGAATGTCATGGTTTACAGTTCATGATCTTGCTGCTCTTGCGGTGGTTTCGTTCACATTACATTTTGAAAAACTGGTCTGGTATGAGATGATTGCATAGCGAACATAAGTGACACAACCTAAGCTGAAAATCATTACATCCATGTCATCATTTTCACGTTATGGTTATTCATGACTATACTCGCCACGCTCATGGTGCTCTCGGGGTTGTTTCGCTAGCTTCACTTATATAAATTTGGTATTAAGGGACGTGAATGGCTGATGAAGGTACATGACTGGTGCACACATGATAATCATGAGATATGTGTCATGTAAAAATGTTACTACATGCCACGCTCATGATAAGCTCGCGGCCATTTCACCAGCTTCACATATACCAAATTTGATATTACGTGACGTGGTTGGACGACGAAGGTGAGTGACACGTCCAAACATGATAATTATGACATGAGTGTCATGAACAACATGACTACATGCTACGCTCATAGCACCCCGCCGCTGTGGTCCATTGGCTAAGGTACTCGGCTGCTGACCCGCAGGTCGCGGGATTGAATCCCGGCTGCGGCGGCTGCATTTTCGAGGAAGGCGGAAATGCTGTAAGCCCGCGTGCTAAGATTGGGGTGCACGTTAAAGAACACCAGGTGGTCGAAAATTTCCGGAGCCCTCCACTACGGCATCTCTCATAATCATATCGTGGTTTAGACATGTTAAACCCCACAAATCAATCAATCATTACGCTCATAGTGCCTTCGCAGCCGTTTCGCTAGCTTCACATTTGGTATGGTATGAGGTGACAGGAATAGACGATGAAGGTAAATGACACGTTAAAACATGATAATCCTGAGATGCGTGCCATGTAAAACATTACTACAAAACCTACGCTCATAGCGTGCTCGCAGGCGTTTCGCTAGCTCCGCATATACGAAATTTGGTATCACGTACATGAAGTGAATAGACTACGAAGGTAAATGACACGTTCAAACATGATAATCTTGATATGCGTGTCATGTGAAACATGATTCCATGCTACGCTCACGTCCAGCTTGTAACGTTGAGCTCATTTTGAAATGACATATCAAACTTCCTCATTAGGGCTTAGCATATCATATATTCCCACAGTGCGTGGAATCTGCAAATTTTTTTATGGGCGAAGCTCCTTAAGGCGTGGGTCTGTCGATTCCTTGTATGTGTGTAGTAGTACGTAGCCACAGGGGATGCGAGATGGGAGATGGCGGTACTTGGAGTGTCCACTAGTAGGGCGCACGGACGGACGGACAGGCAGACTAGCAGACAGATGGACGGATAGATAGACGCGCGGACGGACGGACGGATGCACGCACGAACACTCAGACAGATGAATGAACGGACTCACGGACGGATGCATGGAGAGACGGATGGACGCATGAATGGACGCACGGATGGTCGCGCGGATGGACGGAAGCACAAACAGACGGAAGCACAGACGGGTTGATGGACGGCTTGTAGGTGATAAATATAAAAGCAAATGGCGGTACTTGTAGGTAATGATGCTTGTAGTTGATACATTTTAAACTAGATGGTGGTACTTGTAGTTGATGATGAAAGACGCGAGATGTTATAATATGAATGATGTCACATGTGGTGCGTGTCACTAGTTAAAGGCAACAGTTCGGCGATGTACGCAAGGGGGAGCGTTGTAATGAAATTCGCTCTCTGTTGCCGCGCGCTCGGAGTGGTGGTGGTGGTAATGGTTAGAAGAGGAAGAAGGCACCTAATTTCCGCAGCCCGGTAGAGAGCACGAACTAAATACGGTAGATTCCCGGTTTACCGATGATTCCCTCCGGAGCTTCGCCCACTCGTCATCATTCACCTCGTGGATATGCTGTGATTTTTTACACACGAAGTATTTCTGAACAGGGCGTTCACTTTTACTTTTGGGACGGCTCTCTGCTCTCCCATAGTGGTGTACGACGTACTTTAAAGCGTTGAACACTAGTTATTAAGCACACTTCGTGAAAGAATATGGACACCTGTGATTAATGACCATTCACACCCAGCGATCAGGAAACTTCGAGTACACTTGAGCCTTGCCTCCAACAGTGGAACGTCGTTGCGTGATCGGGCTTCGTGATGGTCTCCTTCTCAATTGCCTGTCTGGCTTCGGTTTTCAGTGCATGTCTCAGCAAGGGCCGTTAGAGAAACGAATGAATTTGCTCGTTAACGTGGCCCGTTTCAAACTATCTTATAGTTGGTTACAGCCTAAGAATAAGTACGTGCTCCAGCCCTAGTACTGAAACGCGCCTGTCACTCACCTGTGCAACAGAGCAATCATTGGCGACTTCCGTTCGAACCATAAGCACTTTTTCGCTAACATTGCAAACACTTCGCATATTATAAGTAAAAGTTAGTCTTTTCTTGTTAAAGTTTAACCTATACGGCTGACAATGAAGCCGTTATTTGAGATAAATTTCTCTGGAAGTAAAATTATTCGACCGAAAGTTATCGTAATCATCACGTGGCTGTATGTCCAATCATATGCTTGATATACGTACGGTAAAGGTACTGACGTCACGTAAGTAAAAGATTGCAATTAGAGGGAGCAGACAGCTGGGCTTTACGTTCTGCAGTCTGAGACAGCTTTCCGCTCTGCCATAGTAGGGTTCTAAGTACTCCAAGTCGCTCAACACTTTTTTTTCTAAACAGAGCAAGTACTCTGAATCGCGAACACTTTTTCTAAACATCAGAATTCTCCCTGGGTGGGATTGTGATCGCTGTTGCCGGAGCTTACATTTATTTCAAGCGGCAGCCATCTATAGAATGCCTGTTTCAAGTACAGTTGTGAAGTGTCCACTACACCCTAATTCTGCCTTTTGCCAACCAGCGAAGGACGGACTATGTGTTCGTAGGGCAATACTCGCGTCTACACAGCTGTTCACGTTGTTGATGCTTGTGCTGCTACTGCGCATGTATAAATATGTCTGAGTGTTTTGATATGGGTGGGCCTTTAAAAACCCCGCTCGTTGCAATTCACATGCTTCGAATGCTGGTGCCATTCTACGCTTCCGCCACGCAATACTACACGCGTTATGGAGGCTTCCTTCACTGCATCGTGAGATTCATACATACTTTTTGTTAATTCCACACATTTTCAAGAATTAGCCCGGCTCTGTGGTAGAACACCAGCTTGCCACGCCGATGGCATAGGTTTGATTATCACTCGAACCAAAGCTGTTTCAAGCCATTTCATTTGGATCTTCTTCATTTTTCCATCACGGACAAAATGAGGGTTTTTTCGCTTTTAAACAACCACGTCGATACCAACGCTGATGCGGACACTGTAATTTCTGCAAAGTGAGCTATTTATTGCTATCGTTTTAGTAGTGTCTTAACTCCGACAAAGCAGCCGAACAGCACACATTCAGGCGATACAATCCAGCTTGTTTTTTTTCTAACACCCTCGGTCTTTGTTTACTCTGTATGTCCAAGTTTCCAATCAGGAGGGTCCTTCCCTAATTGCCTGAACAATCGCGGGAGAAAATTGGACCCAAGATCACCAATCAGAGAGAGTAAATTCCTCCCGTGCTGCTGAAACACTGGCTAATTACTCAGAAGCAAAACATACGACAGATGGATAACAATAAACAATAGAAAAGCAGCTTGTCCGCGTTGTCTCGCTGTCCAGTAGCCAATCGCTAGAGGGAGCTGAGGCTAATTGGCAAGGCCCAACAGGGACATGCTTGGGTTCTCGGTAGACCATAGTGTAGTTTGTGTCAGCCGCCGAGTAAGATTCTCAATGGAGAGAACGACAGTGAAGATATATTTGGCCGAACCTATTTCGTGACAGCGGTAAAATCGCAAGGAGTTTTCATTTAGCAAATGTGTACTAGCGTCAGATTTTCGCCATGTAGTGGTACCGTCCGAATCGAGTGCGTGTGTTCGCGGCCTTGATTAGTAATACCGTGATTGTTGTCACTGAGCCACATCATCCCTAGCAACCGAGCTGTTTGTTTGGCGCCTCGTCGGCGGACAGGGTTACCACTTGCGGCTACTTTGCGCCAAATAGGCAATGTTTAGACCCTATTTTGCGCGACGAAAATTTCCAGTTGGCGCCACGGCCATTTTCTGGTTAATTTTAAATTTATGGTTTTAATCATTTAAGTAGTCGTATTTATTCATGAATAGCAAAGACAGTATACGTAATACAACTCTTGTTCTATTTGGCTACAAATTTCGCGATGATATCAAACGACATATGTAAAAGTTACTTCGAGCGCGAACACACACACACACACACACACTCACTCACTCACTCACTCACTCACTCACTCACTCACACACACACACACACACTCACACTCACACTCACACACACACACACAAACAGTGCTGTGTGTTTGATGCCTGGATGTGGTTGTGTGTGTTTGAGTGTTTGTGTCATGTGTTCGCGCTCGAAGTAACTTTTGGGAAGGTTGTACCAACTAGGCCAACCACAGGTTCTTTTTCAAACGGCATGGCTACATTGGGTACTATTGGCTTGAGTTCTGGTGCCTTTTCAGCTTCACTCAATGGCAAGTCTGTCGGCTAAGATTTGTGGCAACACAGGGTTTGTCGCAGCGGCACGCTTCACTCATGGCTCAGTGAATTACTTCTGTGGTGGTAAGACGGGGGCACAATTTCGGGGAACCGATCACACCTACCGAGCAAGTCCCGACAAATACCCGAAATATATTTACAGTCACACGAGCAACGAGGGACTTTCATAGTTCTATTTGAAGCACTTATGCTCGACCACTTATATCCTTTTGTGTTTAGAAAGAGTTTATTCTATCATGGGACGCAACAAACCTAAGGAATGAGCGTCTGCACGGCTGGCACAATAACAAACAAAATACAAAGCACAACATACATTACACATATAAACAAAAGTGTCCAAGTCCATAGGAAGTCCATAGTCCATGGTACTAACAACTACATGCACTACACATATCCACTAATCACAATATGGATAATGTAGATGATGATATATGTACAGAATTTACAAGACTTGCAGAAGATGTTAGAAAATATGTACAACAGGTATCAATATTCATTAAAGTTACATAACTTGCAGCGTTAGAATGAAGTGCATATATAGGAGAGCTCACACCCATATGGGACATACACAAATACATAGAAATAGTAAACACATGCTGGTTACATGCACTAATCAGACATTGACAGGTGACCTGGCTATAGGAACCAGGCCAGGTGGAAGACTAATCGAACGCGTCTGTCAACTACGGACAGAAAGTGGCACGACCATTGTCGCAGAAATTCTTCCTCCCCAAGGAAGAACAATTCCTCCGACAGAAACTATAAGAATTCAGAGTAGAGGCGTTCCAGAATCAGAAAGAGAGCACGACGACGATGACCTGCCGCAACAGCTTCGAACCTATTACGCCACAAACAAAAAGCTCCCGCAGCTATTAGAAGGCGTGCAAAGCGACTACGCGAGCCGCGACCATATATTACAAAGCGATTAACACCTAGGCCACGAAAACTAGTGTTAACTGACTTCCAAAACACCTTTAAAATGACACAATGCTGCAGCATATGCTGCTTAGACTCCTGTAACGGGCAGTTATGACAAGTGGAAGATGGGACCATGCCCCACTTCTCCAGTCTGTCCTGTGTTGGGAGTACTCTCAATCCAAGACTCCACATAAAGTCACGGAGGTGACCAGGCAAAAACGATGCCGTTATCGCGCTACACAAGACATGTCTTGATCGTGCTAGACGGTCTGGAGGACCAGAGGAAGCAGAAAAGCCGCCATTGTATCTAAAATGTGGCTTTCGAGAATGTCCACATCGGGACAAACCTGCTGCGCGTGTCGTTAAAATGCTGCGGTTGTTGAGTAAAATCCAGGCACGTTAAGTGTTTGCAGTGCAGAATTAAGCTGTGCATTTGGTAGTAAATAGCGTAACTGGGTACCTAAAAAATAACAGGCAAGATCATGCGCGGGGCACTGATCACCATGCAACAACCGAAGTAAGAATCGTAGGGCAAGCAGCCTGCAGCGAACAGAGACGGATGGGAATGCGAATTCACCGCAGTTTCTCGGTTGCCCAAGAGCTGCTCTGCAAACCAGCTCTGTTCCACCTGACCAGAAAAAAGAGCCAATGAGGGATTGCAATGACCTAGTGATTCGTAATGGGGCCTGTAAGATACGAGATATGTACCATGCACGGCCGCAAAACACCGTCTGTGCTAAATACCTTCTTTCGAGCATCGGTAAATCATACTCTTGTCCTTCCCGGATGTGTCTTTTTACATCTTCGACTACTGAATTCCACAAGGAGGCTGATATGCCGTAGAAAGTATAATCAAGCCCGAGAATGCAAATGGAGTCACTTTTTTGAAGACCAAAAAAGAGACTTAGGCAGGTGTCTTTAAAACCAATGGATAAATATCGACATTTTGAAAAAATTTAACGCAGCACCTGATATCTTGTCATACGAAGCATGAGTCGTAGGCTACGGGATAAACTGTCCTCATTCTTCAAATACAACGTGATGTCATCAGCAAATGCTGTCACTGTCACGGTACCACTACCTGGAAGAGGAAGGGCTCTAACGTAAGGATCAGCAATAAGCGATTGAAGAAACGGTTCGAAGCTGAGTACAAAAAGTGTAGGGTATAAAGGACACCCCTGGCGAACACCACGGGTAACAGGAAATGGCGCACTCTCTAAACCATCAAGAAACACCGTGCAGCGTATACTTCGGTATGTGTTTCTGAGAAGCTCAACGAAGTTTTGCAAGAAGCCAAATGCTGCCATTACGTTAAATATAAAGCTTTGTTCGAGGCAATCGAATGCCTTTTCCTAGTCAAGTGAAACCAAGAGTCTCCGAGCTGATCTTGTTAACGTGTATGCAACTATATCACGCGTAACAAAGGAGAGACTGTGGATTTCTCTTCCAGGAATACAGCACGCCTGATGATGACCTATTACGAAGGACATCAGGCTTCTCTAACGCCGAGTGATAACTGCCGCGAAAGTTTTGTAATCAACGTTGAGGAGCGTTATTGGTCTCCCCTCCTCTGGGCGAGCCGACGATGGGTCATGTTTAGGTATTAAAACAATTTTACAATGGCGAAAGCTATCAGTGAAATCAAAGTTCTATAAACAGCGGCAAATAACAGAGGTTAAATGCATTTTTTCCAAATGTTTCACAGATCTGCAATGCAAAAATAAAGCAGCTACAAAATCAGTGTTTTATATTCAATTTAAGGATTGTGTTTGATACAGGTATTTATTTACAATACAGTGAGTGCATTCAAAGAGGAGAATCTTTTCCTGTGTATTTGTTGCGATGTCTGGCGGAGCAGATCTCACCCATGCGTTTCTTTTTACGTGGCCTCCGGGATCAGCTTCGCCAGTGCGTCTAAGCTCAGTTATTAGGGGAAAAAAGCGCTAAGCATGCACGGAACGCGCAGCAGTCACAGCGAAAGTGGGAACAGTGGCCTCTCAGAACCTTCTTTAAACACTCTTTGGGTAACAGCTACTAGCACATTTGCGGGGTAACCACTTCGCAATTAACTATCATAATGTTGGTGATGTAGGGGAAATTCCTCTTTGTTTTTCCTTCAAACTACGGCACGTACCCTGACTGGGGGATCGGCTAAGTACGGAGGCATTCACTGTACAGTCCTTCGACATCCTTCAGAGAAGTGTGGTACCCGCTACACAGTTGAAACGAATAATTTGCAATTTATTATTTTTGTGGGTGACGATGATGAGTACTCGTTCCCGAAGCTTTTGTAATGGGCTTAGAGCATTGGATGACCCACTCGTTACGCAGTTCACATTGTGAGACACCTGTTTGTTTCTTTGCTTTTCTGAAACGCTTTACTACTCATATTGACGCGATTCGTTTCCCGAAGTTAAGCCTGCCTAAGGCCGCCCCGCCGCGGTAGTCTAGTGGCTAAGGTACTCGGCTGCTGACCCGCAGGTCGTGGGTTCAAATCCCGGCTGCGGCGGCTGCAATTCCGATGGAGGCGGAAATGTTGTAGGCCCGTGTGCTCAGATTCGGGTGCACGTTAAAGAACCCCAGGTGGTCAAAATTTCCGGAGCCCTCCGCTACGGCGTCTCTCATAATCATATGGTGGTTTTGGGACGTTAAACCCCACATATCAATCATCAAGCCTGCCTAAGGCCAATTGGCGAAGGTGTTTCAAGCACTGGGCATCGTTCTTGGGTAGAATAGTGACCTGGCACGCATGATACCCGGGTTCAAATCTCATTCTATCTATGGTGTTTTCATTTACTCAGTTTTCTTCCTATTTTACGCGATTTTGGTTACGGGCACTACCAGTGGCCGCGAACAGGTACGGCGCACACGAGCCTTGTTGTGACCTCGTAGGAGCTTTCGCAGTAAAAGGCCAGGGTGCACAAGTGCCGATACGTGAGTGTCTCTTTGAGATAAATCATGTGTGAAAAATTAGGGTTACCTTCAGTAGCTTATTTTTTTTTCTGGGAAGCAATACCCGCTTGAATACACGTTGACAGAAACTATACCTTAATCTTACGTTCATCATCAGATGCTGTAGCTGTGACACGTACCACTCACAAAGGAGACAACGTTTTGCGGCCTAGTCGAGTAGCTAGATATGTAATGAAGCTGTCATAGTGCGAAAGAAAACGAACGGGAACCAGAAATGTTGAAGCGGAAGCCACGGGAGGCCACAAACAACGCTATAGCCACTAAACGATGTTAACGAAGTGCTCATGCTACGACTGTCTCGTTGAACGTGAACGCATGCGCTGCGTACTCAAGGCACTAACGAGTGCGGTGTGTGAATCAATATATGTTTTTTTTCAACGTTGCAATATACCTGTTGTGGAAAGTTGTGAATACGTCGAGTAAAAGAACAAAGAAAAAAGGAAGCGGAACACTGAGGTGTACTTGTTTTCTGTTATTCTGAAGTTGCGCAACTGTATTTTTCATTAGGTTTGGTTCTATTTATAGCGATACAACGTATTCGCTAAACAAAAGTGACTTAAGAGGGAATGTACGCCGTAAAATATCCGCTCCTTTCATACCAGTCGCACGTACATGGAAGAGGCACCACCATAATTTCTGGCGCAGATCGTAGCGCTTGTTTGAGTCAGCCCCATTGTCGAGCGCCTTTACTGTTCGCCAGCCTAATGACCTCTGGTGTAGAGACGCAGCTGAGATCCCCCAAAATGCCCTCATTGTAACGTAGCGTAGATACCCAACATAAACCCGTAAAACCGTCCCTCAGGATTGGAATAATAGCGACGAGATTGCTGCGATAGAAGCCCTTAATTTGCGAAAGAGTAATCCCAAGTAATTGACTTGGGGGATTTAGTACATCCCCACCGAGACATTAGGTCCCACCGCTTCTGTTATGCTGCTACCATTGCCGATTGAGATCGTTGTTTCTCTCAGTGTAATGACGCGGAGGCCAATTACATGAACATCCAACAAAACAGCATACTATTTCCGAACCTGCGGTGCCAATTTTCTTTTTGAGCACAAAATGCGTGCCCTTTCTTTTTCTTACTTTGCAATGACTGACTCAGATATATAGTCAGACACATTTTTTTTGCTTTTTTATAAACGTGATCTTTGTTCAGCTTTGCAAGGACACACGATTCACCTTGCTGTCGTCTTACCTCACATTTAAAATTGTTTTTAACGACGTCTTTGTTGCTTTGAAAGCAGCGCAGCGTTGCCTGCCGGTGGTCTTTTTTACCACACAGGACGTGTTACGGGCGTCGCGTTTTTAAAACCAGTCTCAGAAAAAAAAAATGGCAGCATATCCACGGAGTGAATGATGGAGAGTGGGGCGAAGCATTCGTCCGTCCATGCGTCCGTCTGTGTGACCGTCCATGCGTCTGTTTGTGCGCCCGTCCCTGCGTTCTTTCATGCATCCGCCCCTGCGTCCGTTCATGCGTCCATCATGTATCTATCTGTGTGTCCGTTCGTCCATCTATTCAACACTACAAGTACCACCATCTGGCATCTTTTCATCATATGTTCCCCATATAGAAGCACCGTCATTCAGCCGACATTCCATGGACTAAACGAGAGGTGGCACACGCACACTTTCTTACGGCTTGCGCTTCGGGTCTACTTTGCACATTTAACCACCTCGAGTTCATGGTATATACTAGTTCACCGTATTCATGGCACTGTGGCCCAACGCTCGCTAAACCTTTCTAAGACCAAGGAGGTTACGCCCAGTGAGTATAACGTAGCAACCTTTTCCTGTCAGATAGGGCTCAATGTACATGCCAATGACTGATAATGGGAAATGAGAGACAGGAGAATTCGACTTTTAATTTCTTACGGCTTGCGCTTCGTATCTACTTCCCACCTTTAACCACCTCGTGTTCATGGTATATATATACTAGTTCATAGTATTCATGGCCCTGCGGCTCTACGCTCGCTAAAGCTTTTAGGGTCGAAGCTCTTTATAGAGGCACCCAATCGTGCCCTGTAGTAATTAACAAGTATAACATTTTGACCTCCAAGATGGTGCTGGTGAGAGACTTCTTCTGTGCGTTGTTTAACAATAAAAAATAGTGCTCAATGTATATGTCAATGGCTGCTAATGGGGAATGAGAGACAGGAGCATTCGGCTTTTAGTTAACGCGCGGGCTGCGATCACCATTAGCAGCCATTGGCATGTACATTGAGCACAATCTGACAAGAAAGGGTTGCTACGTTATACTCGCTGGGTGTAACCTCCTTAGCTTTAAAAAGGTTTAGCGAGCGTTGAGCCGCAGTGCCATGAATACAATGAACTTGTATATACCATGAATGAACTCGAGGTGGTTAAAAATGGTAAGTAGATACGAAGCGCAAGCCGTAAGAAAGTAAAAGCTGAATTCTCCACCTCTCATTTCCCATTAGCAGCCATTGGCATGTACATTGAGCACTATCTGACTGAAAAAGTTTGCTACGTCATACTCGCTGGGCGTAACCTCCTTGGTTTTCGAAAGGTTTAGCGAGCGTTCGGCCGCAGTGCCATGAATACAGTGAACTAGTATATACCATGAACTCATGGTGGTTAAAGGTGGGCAGTGGACCCGAAGCGCAAGCCGTAAGAAAGTGTGCGTGTGCCACCTCTCGTTTAGTCCTTTGAATGTCCGCTGGATGGCGGTGCTTCTATATGGGGAATATATGATGAAAAGATGCGAGATGGTGGTACTTGGAGTGTTGAATAGATGGACGGACAGACACACAGACAGATGCATGGATGGACGCATGAACGGACGCAGGGACGGACGCACGAACAGACGCACGCACGGACGGGCTGATGGACGCATGGATGGTCAAACTGACGGACGCATGGACGGACGGAAGCAAGAACGAATGGACGGAGGAATTCTTCGCCCCACTCTCCATCATTCACTCCGTGGATATGCTGCCATTTTTTTAAAACTAAGGAGGTTACACCCAGCGAGTATAACGTAGCAACCGTTTCTTGTAAGATAGTGCTCAATGTACATGCCAATGGCTGCTAATGGGGATCTTAGCGTGCGCGTTAACTAAAAGCCGAATGCTCCTCTTTCTCTTTCCCCCTTAGCAGCCATTGGCATGTACATTGAGCATTATCTTTCATTGTTGAACAACGCACATAGAAATCTCTCACCGGCACTACCTTGGAAGTCAAAATGTTATACCTGTTACACACTACAATGGCTACAAGGGACGAACGGGTGCCGCTCTAAGGAGCTTCACCCCCTAAAAATAATTCTGATCATTTGTGCTGGCTAAGCGCTCAAAAGGATGCGCCCCGGCCGTGGTGGTTGCTTGCGAAATTCCAAAGGCCTGTAAGCCTTGCCATGTCAGTGCGCGTTAAGGTCACTAGATGGCCGAACTTTGCGACACCGTTCAGTACGGAATCTATCATAATCATCTGATGGTTTTAGCCCGTAAACATCACGAATTATTATTATTGTTATCAATATTATTAGAGGGTATCTATGCACCCAAACAAATATTCTATAGTTTTTTCTGGGCTTGTTAAATTATTTCATTGATTGATTGATTGATTACAAAGAAGAGCCCAACTTCCTTTGAACACGTTGCACCCAACAGAACAATCTGAATAAATATAAGTGCAAGTAATAAAAAAAGCACCTTTCGCCCCTTCGGCACTACCTCAATGGTGAAATAAATATAATGGTACTTAAATACCAAGGACCCTTTTTTTTCAGTTCTTCATGGGAGTGTTCCTTTACACTAATATAATCGAAGAAGGGCTGTCGCAATTTCCATCCAAAAAGCCCGTTCTCTGAAAAAAAAAAACAGTTGCTTGTCTCGACGCTGTCTTGCTTTGTATCTAGTTTTACAACTCTAGTTATTGCGTTTGGCAAAGAGGCTTGCAGGTTTTTTTTGTTATTTTTTTCTCTTTTTACTTGTTGAACTAACGTCTTACAGAGAGGTTTACGAGCTTGAAAAAACGGCACTGTCACGAAGAAAACGACTTTTATCGCTCCAAAAACGGTTTTGCCAATCCGGTCAATAGCTTAGCTCAATCAGGATTTCGAAAGACGGTGACCGTGTAAATAATTTTCTCTTTGAAGAAACGTAGAGATAACACAAAATTTAAGATCCATCAGGACAGCCTCTGCTCTGGCACTTTCCCTATGATTTTCTGTATTAAACGGCACAACAGTGCGCACCCCTATGGAGACGTTGACGAACTATAGATGGGCTATTTTTCTCGTTAGTTTGACATTTAACACGCCTAGTTAGAAACACTTGCGAAAAACAGCAACACCTAAAGACATAGCGACACTCGGCATGTGACTGAGGCAAGGTAACAAATTTGACCTTGTCAGAACACATTAGGTGAACACTTTGCCTGATCAAGGTTGAGGAATGGTGTCTATATACTCGTGAAAAAAAAACTTTAGGATTGCCTGTAAGGTTGTGATTTAAGTATGGCTGATCAGACCGTAGTTGGGCGTATGGGCGGACTTACAACAGGTCAAATGAGGTCACGGTCGTTTTGGAAGTTCTAGTTAAGGAAACCATTCACGAATAATTATTCGGCTGTACCATAATGACGTGTACAGCACTATCCATTTGGTAGTGCCAGTGTTTCGTCAGTACCATCACCTCCTCTCTTTCTAAAGGAGAGTAACTGGACCTTGTTGGTAAGACATTAGGAAATATTTAGCGCAAGGTGACACGAGGATGCGGCGGGAAGACTCAACACGTGCGCATGTCTTGTGTCTCGTCCCGTCTCGTCCTCGTGTCAACTTGCGCTAAATATTGCCCCCTTTTGTCTTCCCGACCTCAGTCAAGGGAATGAGGTCGGGAAGACAATGAGGTCGGGAATGAGGTCGGGGACCTCATTCCCTTGACTGAGGTCCTTGTGACCTCAACGCAGTGTTAGGAATACTATCAAAGTCACTGTCTGCCCCTCTCCCTCCTTTCTCCATCACTATGCGCATGCCCAGAGCGCAACGCATGTACTTGCGCTGGATATAGGTGGTGGACGTGTTTAAAATAAAGTTCGACGAGTCTAAGTATGATGTACTCCTCTAAGCTTATTGAATTAAGCAATATGATAAGCGTCAAGTAACATTGCGCTTAGAATTGCTTAGCAGTCTTCGAACACTTAATAACCTTTAATTCAACGAAAAGCCTTTTGACCCTTATAATAATAGAGCTTGTTATGTACCCTTTTCTTCTTTCCTTACCAATACCCTTTGTTTCCACTACCCGTCCCCGCGCAGACCTGTTGAGGTGTCATGGTAGTGATAGACAGTTATGGGCGGCACTGTTATATTCTTTTCCATATCACAAGCAGTTAGCAATGTATCCCGTTCATTCGATTGGAGCAATAAGGGACGTGACCTAATCAAATGATCTGGGTTGATACGTTGTCCGGAGCGCACGTTCTCGAAAGCTGCTAATAAGACGCCATGCCACCACCTCCTCCTCCTCCTTCCTAATGTGGTCTTTAAGAAGCCCTGAAACACGGCGGCTTCTTCCTCTCGTGCAGATGAGCAGGCCAAAATTGATTCGGGGGGAAGGGGCATTTTTTTTATTTGAAGGGGACGAGGGGAAGGTGCTCGCCGTATGCTATGAAAAAAAAATGTATGTTATCGCGAAAAGGAAGGGAAGGGAGGGGGCACGGGCCCCGTGTTCTACTTTCTGACTACGCCTCTGCTCTCGTCGTGTGCTATAGGGAGGAGAATGATTTCGCAACCTGAAAAGCGTACTGCTGATTTCGCGGAGCGAACTCCGCACGTTTTTACAAACGGACCGCACGAAGGTATACACCGATGTCGGGCACTTTTCCAGTCGTTTACGCACGCACACACACAAAAATATTGAATAACGATGCCGATTATACGCAAATCTATAGTGACGCAGAACGATTTCGTGACTGTGAGAAACAAAAGCTTTTTGTTTCAATAAAACTAATTAAGTGACGCAATAGTTACATATAATTCTTAATAGAGAATTACTTTCTCCGCCACTACAAAGTGTAAGCTTTTTTTTATTCGTTTCTTGCATCAGGTGCAACGCTGTGCTATATGTTCACGAAGTTCGCGGTGTGCAAAATGTCTAAATCTACTCGTCTCATACTTTGGGTCCTCGATCACTTCCAGCATCGCGCAGCCAAAACAAATTTCGGAGGTTCCGATACCAAAATAGACACCGTAGGAGGTCGAGAACAGCCGACTGACAACTTTATAAGTATGAAGTTTGTTTATTTTTAGGCACAATTTATTCTTATTTATTACTCATTGGTGAGCAGGCCGAATTTGATTAGGGGGGGGGGCTTTTTTATTTGAAGAGGACGAGGGGACGAACAAAAATAATTGCATTATGAGTGACAAGACCATTTAACTTAGAGCAATCAAGAAATCTTTAGAAGAAAGCGGCATACTTAAAAACAATAGGCAAATATATTAGACAGATTTTATTTATATGATTGGACTTGTCCACATAGCGCTTTTTGTCACTTGATGCGGGAACTCATTCTTTGTCCACATGACTGAACTTCCTGAGTTTAGTTGATGCTACGTCACCGGACGTTCTGTAGTAGTACTTTGGAGGTTACATGGTGCATCTGATGAGTATCATAGTGTTATGTCACGGGACTCTACACAGTTTTACTGGTCCAGTTATTATACGAGTGAACTTATATAAACGCTGCCGTGCTGTTCCTTTCTTCATCATTTTTTTTCTCGTTAATGTTCTTTCCACATCGGTGAAAAGGTGTAGCCGGTGCTTTACAAAAGTGCCAACATTTTCTAAACATCATATAAACAACTATTCTTTGGTTCAAATGAATCTATGGTAAGACACCTCGCTAGGTTCCACAGTGTCGCACTTGATGTGAAAAGCGGAGTGCATTAACAGGTGTGTCTGAACGAAAAAGAAACCTAACAGGAAAACGTTGTTGATTGTTAGCGCCTCTGTGCGTGTTTTCTTCTTCTTATCGCAGCCTTTGTAACGGGTCTGCGCCGAGAGCTCATGGTATTTCAACATGGCCTTGCAAAAAAATCGAAGTTCCCGATTGTGGCGAAATATGCCGCGATTCGTTCTGTTGAAATCAGGGAACGTTGAATCGCGTTATTAAACTTGCATGAAGGTGATCGATGCCAGTGAAATGCGTGCATACGCCGACAGGAAAAAAAAAAAGGATTGATCACTGTGTATTGTGCAAGATGAAAATCCTGGTCTATGGAACGCCTGCCATGAAGGCTGTTTTGTTGTCATGACAACGCATAGAGGACACTGTGCCTCCTAATGTAGGCACGTCTTTGGTCAAAGCAGAATCGAATGTGACAGCGTGTCAAGGTATACAGCGGAGGATCGGGAAGAGGACGCGTAGGTGCTATCGCGCGTTGGCGAACTTTCACAGTATAGATAACGGAGATACTTTGTAACAAAATTGTATGTTTGGCTAGCTAGCGCTTGTTCATTGTTGGAGAGCGAAACGCAGTGCACAAAAACGTACACAAAAAGAGCGGTAAGACACACAGCGTTGCACTGTGGGTGCAGTCCTTTCAGTGTTCTCTCTCTTTTTGATTACGTTTCTTTGTGCGTTGTTTCTCTTTGGAAATGGATCAGGGAGTGCCACATCTTAACAGCTAGCACAAGGACGAATCTTATGCACATACTGCAAGAAAGAGCAGCAGTTGTCAAACGTGGCTGGATGGGAAGCTTTCTTTTGTTGAATGACCGCACTGCTCAAATTGTGACAGATAACTAGCCAGCCCGACTTCCACACTGGTGTTGTTCGCTCTGAGCCAAAGCGTTGGAGGCTTCGTGTTTCCTAAGGGGAGAAAAAACACAATGCCATCCACTTGTCCGCGTTCTCGCGACCGGGAGCAGCCTATTCTCGCGTTCTGGTAGGCCGAATTCGTTCAGTGTGGCGTGATATGACGTTGCATTTCTATGCGTTACCTTCTCGTAACATCTGACCTTTGGCATGGATGAAAGAAGATTGCCCCCCCCCCCCAAAAAAAACAATAAAAGATGCGAAATCTAGGTTTGCGCACTATATTTTGTGGTTGCTATGCTCTTATTTTCCGTCTAGCACAGAGGCCAGGTCGCTTGTTTACAACATTGTCATGGCGTGCTCCTGAGTTGCCAGTTCTATCTATAACAAGCGGGTCCGGATTTTATTTTGGGGGCGAATCTTCTTACGCTATAGCTCAGTCCCTCTTCCGTAGCCACCCCATACTTTTCAATATGTGCACTAGATGGCGTGGTGCTGTTGCAGTACGTGAAGTTATCACTAGATGGCGTAGACACGTGTTGCGTGTGATTTATTTTCATAGGCGTTTGAAAAGATGGCAGTCAAGCAGACAGACGACAACGGACGAATGGACGGCCGAGCTGAGAGCCTGAGATGCTTTTCCCCACTCATCATCATTCACAGCATATCCACCCCGTGGATATATTGTAATTTTTTTCGTCATGGTCCCTTGTTCAATTTTCTAGTTGTCTATAACTTTTCTTGACCTAAAAAGAGCGTTTCGAGAAAATATAGTTATTTTATTGATCATCATGTCTTCTAATAGCACGTTTGTCGAAGACATTAAGCACTTCTTTGAGTACTGAAGTAAAACACATAACGGGGAATCAACAAGTAAAGTTGTCTGCAGCGGTGGATCATTGGCCAGAATGCTCGGCCACTGACTTCAAGGTCACAGATTTAATTCCGGCCGTGGCAGTCGCATTTTGATTTAGGCGCAATGCAAAGGCCCTTGTACGGTGCTACGTCGGTACACATTAAAGAACACGAAATAGTTCGAACTTGAAGAGCCCTCCACTACGGCGTCTCTCATAATCATATCAGTGGTTTTGAGATGTAAAAGCCCAGATATTAATATTAACAAGTAAGGTTAATCTTGCACTGACCAGCAAGCATTCAATCGCCTTGAGTGGCTGACTCCAAACGCCATCCGCGGTTGTCAAACTTCAGATCACTATAATGGGACGTAATGGAAAGGACTTCATTTTGAGAAAGTCTAATGATCGCTATTAATGAGAGAAAAGTTATCGACTAACACTTGCAGCCGGCATCGAAGCTTATAACTTTCCTTTTAGGGCGTTCCGCTTAATCATGCATTAAGTACGTCAAGGGCGTATTGTAAAAGGATGAAACTGAGAGCTTCACAAAGAGAATAATTACTACCTGCCACAGAGACAGCATATTTATCTGCCTAACTAAAGCCACCTAATATTCTACAGTAGTGAATCCACAAATTTTTGTAATCTGTGTCAGAGAACACTGACGGAACCATTTAGGTTATAGTGGCTATATATCCTTCACTTTTGAAACGTCAGCTCATTTGTGTGACCAAAGAAGCTCTCGAGGCAGGCAGCTTTGTAAGCCAACTGTTTTTCTGGTATATTTCTTCTTGCTATTTTAATTGAGCAGTAAGTATTCTGCACGCTAGATAATCGGCTTGCAAATGAGCCACGGTAGGTATTCTTTTTTTTTACATCAGCAAATTAGAACCACTTTCAGCTATTGTTTTCTCTTATTTTTCTCTAACTTTTGGTCGTTAATTACTGAGGTTTTGTGTATTGTGTATTTTGGTTTTTCGCGCTTTTTCTCGTTCAATTTTTGTCTTCACTATTTGCACGAAAATGCCACAGAATTACGACCTACGGTCGTTGATGGGTACATTAGGAGATTAATGAATAAATTGAATAAATATTTTACTAATGATCTATTGAGTAGATGAATGAATGAAGCGCAGATTAAAATAGCGCGTGGCACTAAGTAAGTAAAAACCAAAATTTGTTAACAACTCACTCGCTGTACAAAATCGAACAAAGACATTGTTGGTGGTGTTAGTGCGTACCGGCAACGTTAATGAGCATTATCATTCGTTGAGCTCAAAGTAGTAATTATTAGACATGCCTGTGAGGGCTAGTAGTATGCTGATAAATTCAGCAGTTGATAACACATGACTTCGAAGTTCGCTCAGGCGCACTGCGTTCACGACCAATTTCCTGTAATGGTCAGAAATATTCAATTTTCTTGTCTCGTGCAAGATGAAAAAATGGGGTTAAGTTACGAAAGTGAATTTGGTGAGGGCAGCTTGGGAATTCGTTGCGCGCTTTTGATAGCGCACAATAATAACAAACAGTCGCAAACATCGTGAATAAACAAGTCAAACATACGACAATATTACTCCTGAGACAAAAATAAGTGTCTAAAAGTAAAAGGTCATTGCAAACACAGCATGTCTTGAATAACAATCTAAGAAGAGTTTATGGAGACTGCATAAAGTATACAGTACTAATGGGTTCTGCATTTCTGATGGAAGTGAAAGTGCTTGAGACCCGTGTGCTCAGATTTAGGTGCACGTTATAAGACCTCTGGTGTTCGAAATTTCCGGAGCTCTCTACTACGGCATCTCTCATATTGATATGGTGGCTTTTCGACGTTAAGCGCCATGAAATATTGTTATATTATTACAGCACTCATGGGTTGAAGGGTTAAGTAGTGGACGGAGTGCCTTTAATTCCAGCGTATACAGCTCGTCCTATACCGGAGCAATACTTTACGTCAACTCAACGACAGAGCCAATGTCATTTTTATCGGTAATATTTGCAGTGTACAATGACGCGAACATGCCAACCAAGCGGATATAGCAGTCGCTGTGAAAAAAGAAATGTCGCAGTTGCACCGATAGTAAAGAGGAATGATTACGACTAAAAGAAGTTGAGAATGTTACACGAGGAATGAAAAACAGCTTATAACCTCAGCGCACTTCAATAAGGTCACTGTTTGGGCCTGTTAACTTGCCGTTACTGAGTACAACGTTGTTCATAAAAGACGCGGACACAAAAGAGACTATTTGACACATGGAGCACAAACACAGTTAGTGTCTGGTGGCAAAGATAATGCTACAGTTCTGGTTATCCACCCTGCGCCTTGGTCTTCGGGAAGCTATTTCTGCCCTTTGATAAGTGTCTACGAGACTAATTTCGTAACAGCACAATTCCTGAACACGGCCCGCTCGCGATAACCATGCTTACCTTTTCACGCGTAGAATGGCATCTGCTCTCTGGCTCACGCTCCCATAAAACATGCCTCCGACCTTTGATTTGATAACGCTGATGGGCCTGCTTCTACCTTTCAGCCTTGTTTACAAACCAAAGGTCACCTCTCCGATTGATTGTCAAGAAGGCTTTCTGCAACCCAGCTGTTGTCCTGACATTTGTGCCTGTGTCCGTGACATTAATTTATGCGCACGCCTTGTATAGAGATGAATTCACGCGAAAAATTTCGCGTGCTGCAGGCCATTGTAAAAGGCAGGGGGGGGGGGGCTCTTTGACGCTGGTGATGGTTGCTTTTTTTTACAAAAAAATCAAAGGCACGTTTATTCGATGTTAAGCAATGTAACCTCGCTTTCAAATTTTGTATCAGGGCTCATCTAAACGAGTACTGACACAGAATTTCGAAGGCGAAATGACTAGTGAGATTGATTTTTGTAGACGCACAGACATAGTATCTGCAAATAATAAAGTCTATAACGTATTTAAATACTGCACATCAATGTACACAAATGTACACAATGTACACAAATGTACATCAATGTACACAAATACTGTACACTAGCTTCTAGAGTTTGTACTGGCTGTCACCATCCTCGCGAGGGCTCTCTCCTAGCATATTTTTTGAACGGAACGAGAAGACTGACTTGCACGGGAGTACCAAGGCTGACGTCCTTAGCCTCGACAGTGCCTCTTCGGGGGGCAACGCATATTTCCAATGGCTAAAGAGGTGTTCTAGCAGCCTCCACGAGGCCTTCCGTTAAACTAGTTATAAACGCGGTGCTCATTTGCACGCGGTCTTGTGTGCTGCCATAGCCAGCTAACTTTACATAAACACCACCTTTGAGTCCGTGCACTCCATGAAAACGAATCTACGACTGGGTGCCCTAAGACCGTCTGGAAACGACCTACCGTCGTGTGCTCAAGCAAGTGTCAGTTCTCATCATTGATAACAATAGCGTGACAATTAAGAATGATATGAATTGTTTCCCAGCAACTATGCTCAGCGTGAGGGCTGTGAATTATTCCTAGGTGCACCACTGTGCTCTGAGCGGATTCCTTCCAAAAAGATAAAAATATATTTCTATCTATAGACTTCAGTATGCTACCCTGTGCTTGGGAATGTGAAAATAAATGCAAGAGAGTGAAAGATAAGACAATTTATTGGTGACAGTAGGGAAAAAAATGTAGAGCGGTGCGCTCTCCGAACACCATAGGAAGCAACATTCTCCGCGAACAGTTACAGTTTGTCTCTACGTCCGGTTGCCTGCAGGAACCTCAATAACGCCCTCAGCGCAACTCGTGATACCAACCGGCTTGGCCAGGACCCCAGGACTTCGTTCTCTGTCAGGCGATGGGGGGGACTAGTTCCAAGATAAATAAATGGGCAATGCCGATACTAGTGCGAGACCATTCGTCCTATTTCCAAGCGATCCTGTGTGGGATAGCGGTCGGGATGATGGCACTTCGTCAAGCAACCCGCATTTCCTGCATAGCTCTCACACTCTTTGTCTCGAAGCCCTTTTCAATTATGTATTACATCCGCAATGAAGCGTTGATTTCTCAGTGCATCGATTTCATATGTTTCCGAACCTATAGAGGACAAACATTTGCCATGCAATTCTCGTATATTTGCTCTGTATTTACTCAAGAATATTACCTAAACATATGGAGTTATTCTAATGAAACACGGAATGTTTAAGAAGGGCTGCTCAATAGTCCATGTCAAAGCCCTTGCCTCAAATTTAACCGATTTCATCACTTCAGCCACATCTAACCGCCTATGCACGCTCCACAAAAAAGAACGATATACCTATATGTTCAGATCAATAAACCGCGTGTTCTTAACCATGCACACAGGCTGGTGAGCTGATTGATCTGCGCGGTTTTTACTAAGCGTTGGGCTCTTCCAGTGCTTCCACAAGGTGCATTCTTTGTGACGAGCACACCCGCTTTTCTACTTGATGTTATGACGGTTGAGACCACAATGTCGTGTCCATCAAACCCGAAACATAATGAAATTTCGGGGTTAATGTTTCCAGACAGGGGCATATCTTTGCAACCTACCTATCGAACAGAAACTCGCTGCTGAGGCGCTGCACAGAAGAGCTTAATAGAATTGAATTGCGTCACAAATCCAGTGGTGCATTCGGGTGCATAAAAGAGTAGTGCACGCTGTTGTCGAAATCCGTATAATTTTAATTTACTTTTGCGTGCTTTACAAAAAAATGAAGTGTAAAAAAAACAAAACTCGCAGGGTATACCTTTGAATTCTGTTCTTGTTCGCCTATTAAAAGTGGCACATACCCACTGCGAGGAATCGGCCATGGATGGAGTGGTTTTGCGAAATAGTTCGAAGCTTTAGAATAATGGAGGCTATATAATGGAAAGATTACAGATTACACAGGTGATTGCGGTAGTCAATCTTTTGTATAGCGAGCACATCAGTCAACGTATTTTGATCCTCATGCACCCTTATCCGAAGGCCCTCTGCACCTCACTTGGTTTTCCATAGCCTTCGTGATGGGTCCTCTTTCGACCAAGTGACTAAGTGATGTAATGGCGTCAAAATGTGAGGTCAGGCTATAATATGTCCTAATGATGTCATGACGACGTCATTTGCTAACGTCATCGCCAGGTGTTTTTGTGCCATTGGTGTTGACGTGACCAACAGCGATTGTCAATGTACAGTCAAGCACAAATGTTTACGGACCACGTGAAGGCGTGTCAAACTGGATATCTGTGTCACCTCGTGGTGCGCCATCTACCATCAACCACAGTACTACGCCGGAAACGGGTCTTCTTGTAATTCACCGGCCTTTCGATTTTCTACTGACACCTGGCCGTCGACTAGGTGTGTTTATGATAAAGCTTGCGACTCATTACAAATATGTTCGTGAAGTGCTCTGAAAGCACAAGCACGTAGCTGCAGATGCGAAATAGTGGGTTGCGTTCAAAAGTGAAAGAGCAAAATAATTTGTAGAAAAATGTTTGTGTAAATAATTTTTTTAACATACTGTCTTCACTATACAACTCCCCTCCCTTTTTTTTCTCGTTGTAAGCAATAATGCAGATATCGTCCGTATGAGACTAAATATTATCTTGGCCAATCGCCCAGAGTGGGTACGAGTCATGGATTAGAGGCTACAAACAAACAAACAAAAACACAGAGAAGAGACAGGCCATAGATTTAGGGAGGGCTGCTTCTCGGGAACTGCGGTGCTGTAGAGCGCCGCTGACGTAGCGGAAGTGTCACGAAGAGACTTTCGGCAACGCGCTCATGCGGTCCGCAAACTTTTGTGGCCAACTGAGCTCGCTTTTAAGGGCGTCTAAGGTTTCCGCCTTGATAACGTCAATGCCGATACTCGTGGTTTGTGGCCGTCATTTATGTTGGCGCTACTCGGAAGGAAGATACCGACATGATTGACCACTTACGGGGCCGTGCTGCATTCGAAGAATTGTTTGCTGTCTTTGTTGCGGCTGGAGAAGTTCGATTAGCCATCTACATTATCTTTTTTCCGTCCCCTAAACCGCACCTGTGTCGCCTGTTTGCTGCCAGTACTTGGTGCGTACATCTGTGCACAGCAATTCGCTATCAAGAGACGCAAAAGAAACACAAAAAGACCCCGCCCCAACAACGGTAGTGTTGGTTTGCGTCTTTCCGTTGCACTAAGGTCCTACCCGTTGGTATTGGAAATGTATCGATCAACTGAAGGCATCCGCGCCTGTGTAGTCCCCGGAGGGCCCGTTAAGACCCGAGTCTGAAAAAACGGCTGTCATTGGCTCAGATCAATAGGCGTCTATTAGTGGGCACTGTTTTTTTTAGCAGAACCGTACAGCAAGAGGAACTCGTGAGAGGAGGTTCTGGCAATTACATCAATTAGAGTTTCAGTATAACCTTTTTATATAAGCAGCTGATGCGTTCTTTGTCGAGGAAACCGGAGACCGTCCCAGATATTCCGGAGACCGTCGCTGATCTTACGGGACTCTGCCGAAAAGAAAAATTACGTCTCCCACTTCTCACTACTCTCAGAACTCACCAATACGCCCCCGACTGCTTCCGCTATTCCTCTTATTTCAGTCACCCACACCATGCCACCTCGTTCAGCCCTACTAGACGCCCTCAGTTTCGCACTAAAAGCAGCGTCCACCAGGTGGAGCTGGTGGAATTAAATAAGAAAAGCACTGCTGAAATCCGTACAGAAACGTGCCTACAAGAAAGGGAAATACCAGACAGTTGGCGGAAAATGGAACGAACTTGGAACGAAAGGTTAACATTCCCTCGTATAGACCACTAACCATTACATCGATGCTATACAGGTTGGTGATGCAGGCAGTAAATAAAACGTGGGCAAAGTAAAATAAGATTTGAAGAGAGGTCTAGGAAAAATGGAGGGGAGCAAATGGTCAGGGAATGTTTCAGGTATCCGTATAGGAAGAGCGTGGACACAACTTAGAGAAAAAGAACTAGGAGGCTCCCTAGTAATTGTACAGCTGGCAGTGAGTGCGATAAGACAACAAGGGACATTAGGAAAAAATGAGAGAGGCGGAGAGGATTCATTGGATGACAGTGGCCGAAAAGAATCCATCTCTCAGTAACTATACAGAAAGGGCAAAAACAAAATAAAGAGGGAGAGGTTCTTCTTTAATTATTTATTTTTATTTATTTATGTACAGAAACTGTCATCCTTTGTACAGAGCTATTACAGGAGTGGCACAACAAAAACATAAAAACAAAACTATTCTAGACATGTAAAAAATAGTATGTTAATATTTGACCTTACTCAAAAAGGATCAACAGGAAGTAGAACTCACAAAATGCTACCAGAAAATAAAATATATGTACGAGATCATATAGAGACAACATAAAGATTAGTTAGCATTCAAATGAGAATATGATCAATGTGTTTAACAAATAAATCTATGGATGAGCGTAAAACGGAGACCCTTGATATTTCAAGAGGAAGCGCTTTACTCGAAGCGAGGTCGGGTTTCCTGAGAATGCGTGGTTATGAAGTGAGATTCAATAAAGAGTAAGAACGATGTATACATGCTGTGGAGGAAATAAGGAAGCCATGGAGCGTGCCCTGATAGAATGTGGTGATATCCACGCAAGAGTAGGTGTACGTACAAGCGTATGCATGAGGCCTTTTGTTTAAGAGACAAACATGAAAGCTGAACACGTCCGCGATAGAAGCAAGAGACGGTTAAAGTATTGACGGCAGGAAAGTATAGATAAAGGAGAGATAGTGAAAAAAAAGGGGGGACCTTTAGACTTTTATTTTCAGAGTTGAACGCGGTAGTGATGATCTGTCCCTAGTGCGTACTTAAATTACTGAGTGTACGAAATCATTGCGGCAGCGATGAAACGATTCAACACGTTCTCTGTCACTGTTCTTCCTACAGCGAGCAAAGACAGCCGCTAGCTGCTGCGTTAGCCCACCTTGACGACAGGCCCTTTTCAGAACAGGTAGCGCTCGAAAGCCGACATGATCTATCTTCGCACATAAAATCAGTGAAGGCCTTATTGAAATTTTTGCGTGGTAGTGGCTCATTGAATAGGCAATAGCACCCCTGCTATTTTTTTAGCTTTTTTGTTTTCCATTTATTTCTCAATTTTTTTCATTTCTTTTTTCCTTAGTTCAGGGTAACATACCATCCGGTTGAGTCATCATCATCATCATCATCAACAACATAATCATCATCATCATCATCATCATCAGCCTGACTACGTCCACTGCAGGACAAAGGCCTCTCCCATGTTCCGCCAGTTAACCCGGTCCTGTGCTTGCTGCTGCCAATTTATACCCGCAAACTTCTTAATCTCGTCTGCCCACCTAACCTTCTGTCTCCCCCTAACCCGCTTGCCTTCTCTTGGAATCCAGTTAGTTACCCTTAACGACCAGCGGTTATCCTGTCTACGCGCTACATGCCCGGCCCATGTCTATTTCTTCTTCTTGATTTCAGCTATGATATCCTTAACCCCCGTTTGTTCCCTAATCCACCCTGCTCTCTTCTTGTCTCTTAAGGTTACACCTACCATTTTTCTTTCCATTGCTCGCTGCGTCGTCCTCAATTTAAGCTGAACCCTCTTTGTAAGCCTCCAGCTTTCTGCTCCGTAGCTAAGTACCGGCAAGATACAGCTGTTATATACCTTCCTCTTGAGGGATAGTGGCAATCTACCTGTCATAATATGAGAATGTTTGCCAAATGTGCTCCACCCCATTCTTATTCTTCTAGTTACTTCAATCTCGTGGTTCGGCTCCGCGGTTATTACCTGCCCTAAGTAGACATAGTCTTTTACAACTTGAAGTGCACTATTACCTATCTCGAAGTGCTGCTCTTTTCAGGTTGTTGTACATTACTTTCGTTTTCGGCAGATTCATTTTAAGACCCACCTTTCTGCTCTCCTTGTCTAACTCCGTAATTATCCGGTTGAGTGTGAATGAGTAAATCACACTCATTTCCAAGCGGAGGAAGGTATTTTCGCTAAATTCACAAGCATATGCTTGACTGTGTGCTAAAACACCTGCTTGCCATGCAAACGACTCGGGTTTGATTCCCACTCAGACCTAGAACTTCTGATAAGTTATTTTATTTGCATCTTTCTTGATTTTTTGGTCACGCAAATATCACAATTACTCACAATCGACGACGCTGATGCCGACGGCCTGTGACGCCGATGCCGGTATTTTTGCGAAACGAGCTCTTTAACGCTATCGCAGTAAAATTACGTCATTCTGCTTGAAGAGGCAGAGATGTGGACTGTATATTTATAATTTTCCTTGTTACAGGAAGACCGTTTTCATCGAAGTAGATTAGGCACACGGCCAATATAAAAAGAAAGTTTTCGCGTCATTTTTTTTTTCCGAGCATGGTGGCATACAAGTCACCACCCTGTTATATGAAGGGGACGCTTGTAGCATCCCTTCATTCATCCATCTATACATTGGAAGTTGGCGCGCGACCAAACTTACGTCAGCCGAAGGGTTATCACATTCTGCAGCTTAGTTTTAAGTGCAGCGCGATTGGTTCAGGGAAAAATAGTCCTCATTTTGGCAGCAATGAAATCAGATTGTCTGTGTACATATGTAAAGTCATGTTTGTTGACGAAGCAAGGTTCTTGCCTCGTTGTAAGATTACTGCCGCAGGATCTCCCATTGTTTCAAAAAAAATTGCCTAGAGGTTGTCACGGAATTACATGCATACAAAGTTTCTAAATAGGCAGCAGAAGTAATGACGTCAGAAAATACAAATATTCATTAGGTATGTTGGTAACATATGAGAAAAACATTCTTAAAAACAACCCTATTAAAACTTCCCACTTGAAACATACATATTATCTAATAATACAGAAATTTGGAAACATAATGCTCATCAGCCCATGAAAAGCAATAAAAATAAAACACAATCACAAAAAAATAATAAGCCCGGATTACGATTTATCTTCCGCACTGTGAGCTACCTACGGATGCGTAGAAAATTGTTTTCGACAAATTCAGATTTATTTAGGAGATTTCGGCAGTTGATTGACAAACGACACCTTTTGCTACACGTGAGTAACGAATGAAAATTATGTGGTAATATTATTTCTAAAGGCAATAAGTCTTATATTTAGTTTATAAATTTAGGAGGAAGTGAAAGAGCCTACGAGCTCGGAATACGTTGTGTCACATAGTCGTGCCGTGGCATTCTCCCGCAAAACCTTCGCAGCCGCAAAAGTCGTCTTTAGAGGTTGGATACGTTAGGTAACAACATGTCGAGCTGCATGACTCATCGGAAGTATTTCATAGGAACATCGGTACTATGAGAAACATTTTGTGAACGTGTGTTCATAAGTGTTACATTGGCTGTTTGTATTAAGGATATCGCTGGAAAATCAATCTGATTATCATAAAAATGCCTCGCTCACTACAAATGTTCGTGTGCTTGTTAACCAGTACTAAATAGACGGGAATGTATACACAACTATAGAGCGGCATGTCTGAAACAGCAGCTGGTTCTGACAGTCCATTTTCCTCATTTCAAGCCATTCACGCAGCATGAATAAAGAACATACTTATTCTAGAACTATTTTGGTTTTATGAAATAAAACTTGGCAAAGGAAATGCGGTAGTTTACATGACAGCAGTATTGTCGAAGCACGCGAATATCTTTTTTAAGCAGTGCTTTCAAAGATTAAGTTGCCGTATTTCATTTGCGCCGGCTGTCAGGTGGATGGGTAGAAGATCAAGTGAGAGATATATACAGTTTAGAATATAAGGTAAATGTATGGAAAGTTGGGCAAGTTGCTTCGAAGACATTCTTGAAAACATTTAGGAGCACACACAGTGGACGGGAAAAGAAAAGGCGACAAAATAGCAATTATTAATCGCCCTCAAAAATTCCAAACACTCCTATCAAGCCGACCATTGCAGCAGCTACCAATGTTATCCTATTAGATGTGACACCAACATTTCGTTTTAACACGAAGACAAGCTAGGATTAGGATTAAGACGTTGTAGGTAGCTGGTGTGCTGGTCAATGCGAAATCAGCCCTTCGATTGCACTAACCGACAAAGAGTTCCCCTTTTTGAACCATACTTCACTTTCACATTACGCTGCACTAAAAATTTGCGTCATGATGTGTTATTATTACTTTTTTCTTTTTCTTTCCGTTTATTTCTTTGGTGGATATTTTACGCACGAGTGCTCCTGAGCTACCCTGGGATATGGTGTTATTTTGTGTACTTCTTTCGATAAACTGAGTTGTGAATTCGCTCCTGTTTGTCGTCCCGCCTTTCGATTTCCCGTATACCATGTGCGCACCGGAATGTTACCGAAAATTTCAGCATACAACTTCTTATCTTGTTTTCCAGCCGCTTCATTGCTGAGAAAGCTGTTGTTCTCGGAACTTTACCGATTGCACCTACTGGCGGACATATCCAGATGAGATCAAAGTGCACGCTACAATTTTCCGCAATTAGAAAACGTTCGGCCAAGCAAATCTGTTTGGCATGTCTATTCGACAAAGTGGCTAATCACATTGTCAGAATGTTGCAAATAAAAAAAACTATATCTTACCAGAAGACGTAGACAAACTCAAACAAGTTATGCGGCTTTCAATATCACTTTAACTTGGTTGAGTTGGTAGATACTCAGATGGGCTTCAGCGTGGTTATAGCTCTGTCCCTCTTCCGTAGCCACCCCATACTTTTCGAAATGTGCACTAGATGGCGCGGTGCGGAGATGGCGTGGTGAAGACTAAGAAAACACACAGAACACACTCGAGTGATCGTTTGTGTTCTGTGTGTCTCCTTAGTCTTCGGCTAAACCGCGCTGACGCCTATCCGAGTGTGCGGCTTTCTTGCGCCCAAGTGTACAGCTTGTTTCAGGCATGTTGAGCGAAATACCATGCCCGCCTCTCTCACGGGGTCATCCTGTGCATTTATTGTATATAATTAGGCCGTCATAGATATATTTATAGCCAATGAAGCACTTATTTGTTTTCGAATATTGAGTATACGCTTATTCTTCTTTATTGCATTTTACAATTTATACGCGTGTTGTTTAGCCGTTACAAGTGCACCATCAAAGCTAAATAGTTACAATTAGATCAATATTTCGAGGATGAATGCATCACTTTCTGTAAATCAAGCGTGTTGTTATATTTTGGGGAAAAAGGGAATGGTAAGAGATCTTTGACTATAATGGCGCCAAGTCCGATGAAAGTCAATAGCTGGGTGACTTTTCTTGTTTCTCTTTTTTCGCTTTGATTATCGCCTTCTTTGTTTCTGTCTCTCTCTTCTTTACCTTTCCTAAGTGTTTTACATTTCTCCAATTTTCTGTTTAATTCCTTGTCTTTCCTTTTATTTGTACATTGCTTTTACTTTCTGAGAACTGGCTAACCTCCCTGTCCTTCCTCATTTATTCCTCATCCTCCTTGCTTTTACTTTACCATTATTTATTTATTTATTTCACTTCCGCTCTATCTCTTACTCTATTGGTCTTTATCTTTACCTCTCAATTTTTGAATTTTCTCTCTTTCTGCTGTTCTTCATTTTTGGGTTTTCCTTCCTTTTTTATTCATTCTAGGTTAAGGTTTATTTTCCGATTCTGCTTATTCTCTCCTCCATCGCAACCTCAAATATTTTCTCCTCGCCACCACTACCTTTTTGTATCATTTTTTTCTACTATAATACACAGAGCTATGTTGTTATCAGCTAGCGGGTGCAGATAGCTGCTTGGTTACGATGCTAGCCATGAGATTGTGGGTATGAAGGTTCGATCACAAGCGCAATGTAACGGTTATCTTCGAAATCGAACGAAGGTGTGCGCGCTTGTATCGGAGGCGATAAGATGTAGAACGCAAAGTGACGGGCAGGTGCCACCACCATGTCGTCTAAGCAAAGCGTTGGAAACACTTGCCTTTTTAAGCATGGCGTTGCATTGTCAGCGCAGCGTGATAAAACGCTGTACGGTCCTTAGAATTATTTATGTATGCCTTCTCTAGTATAAAGACACACATACGGAATATTGATGTGTTGGTACGGTGCCTTAGATATGCACAATGATTGCTTTTCAATTGACAGTCACACAAGTATGAACGCTTTAGTTCGGGCAATATTGGTGGTTGCTGCGAATAGGGTTGGCCGTTTGGGGTATCGTTCGGGGCCGTTTGGGGTATCGTTTCGGCGGACAAAGAGACACATGTACAGACAGCCCAAAATTTTTGCGTCGAGGTACCCGAAGAAAGGCTATTATAGTTCCTGGCCTCTCTTGTATTAAGGCCAACGCTATGCTGCCTAACCTAATTTTTCAAACCCTCTCAGGAGCTTGTATAATTGATAATATTGCTTGAAACTGAGGACACCTATTGCTTGAAACTGAGACACCAAACTGGATCGCGAGAATTCCCTCAACGCGTCTTCGTATATAAAAACAAAATTCAGTTGTGTCTACTTAGTCTACTATGTAGGGTAGATCGAAGAATGTTTTTGTCTTCGCTTTGGGGTATGGCACTCTTGGTTACATTTTACAAGCTATCTACGCAACATCTGGCTATTCCAGATTTACACCCGGAGCACCAGCGTCGTTTTTTCTTGCTTGCTTCTAACATAACTCTTCTTTCCCAGGTAGAAATTGCACTGTTTGCTTGAAATAAAGTATATCTACGCACCACGAAAAGAAATAAAGAAAGCAAAGCCCAGACTGTATTCCATGGCCGGATGCACGGTTCCTTCTACTGCATGAATAGAGGAAATAGTTCACAACGTCACGTCGCCAAACTACTTCCAGAAAACTGCAATTTTTTTTTTCAGCTAGCCTGCGCAACTGTTTCTGGGGCGTGCTTTCGAAGCAAGCAAGCCTTTCAGGTTTATACAGCTGATAGCACTGCCTAAAGGCTTGAGAAGACCTAAAAATAGCTCCACACGAAAGTCACGTATCACCCCAAAAACTCAATTCCACCGCCACACAGCCTACATTCGCGTCCGTCCCAACATCTCCTCTCGCCCGGCAGCACACACTATGCAAGGACCCGTATACACGCGTCGACGCAGTGTTTCGCTGTTTGCCTCGCGCTGAACCTGGAGTGGGGGGCTCCGGTGTGTCGCAGACCAGGAGCACGCTTCTTTATGTGCGCGTGTTCTTGAGCTGCGACCTCTGACACGTGGCGGTACTTGTGTTCGCATACGTTGTACTCGGTCGAACAGCGGCATCCAGACGGATGAAAGAATGCTGTGCGCAGTCATCGTTTGTAGGAGGCGCCAGAGTGGCCCGGTATGCGTGCTGCCCTGAAGTGGAGTCCCCACGGCGTTCCCGCATAGAGACGATGCGAATTCGCTTCCAGTAATGAGGCATCGTCTCTCTGTGCGCTGGCGATATTACTGGGCCACGCCGTTTTCCGAATTTCGTTCTTCTGGTTTATTGTGCCGTGGATGTTTTAAGAGTGCTTTTTTTTCCTTTTTTTAGGAGGAGGTATATGTCGCCCTCGCTGTGAGAAAATGTCGTATATGGCCTACTTTTGCAAATGCGAACGTCATGGGTTTGATTCCTAGAAGCAGCTGTCGGAACTATTACGCGGGTGAAATAAGATAAGTAAATAGTCTTGCTCACCACACCCAGCCCCGTCTGAGCGATAGCTGGAGGTTTTCAGTTCACATATATTTAGTTCCGCTCACCCTATGGTATTACGTTCATAGAACTGGGTGCCAAGTGGTACAGCGAAGCCTCGGCTTGGTTAGACTTGCTCGAGTACTTGGAAAGAACACTTAAACCTGTTTCGGCCTATGAAATGTGAGTAATCAGCCCATCTGCTAAGCAAGTCACCTGGTTGTTGTTGTTGTTGTTGTTGTTGTTGATGATAATGATGATCATGATGATGATTGTTATTCTGGCGCACATCCACAAAGGGGGATCTTCCCATAAACGGGTGGCAGGATGTTTAAGTTGAAGGTTTATTGTGTTACAAACACAAAGCAACTCTGGATTAACGCAGGTTCAGTTCTTCCTTCATCCTCGCCTCCTTTTTGTTTCTACCGTTTTCCCCTCCATATATACTACGCTATGCCCTCTTCTTCTTCTTCTTCTTAACCTCTCACATCACATGCCCTCACCCTCAATTCTATTTCTCATTCCTTCCTATGCTACATGGTTTTTCTATCATTTACCATTTTCTCTATTCCCTTCCCTTCCCACTTACATAAAACCTCCTCATTGTCATATCTCTTTCACATCACACTGTTAAACTATTCAATAGAAACTCAATTCTATGCTATAACCTCTGCTATGTGCCTTTCTTTCCTCCTCGCTCTCACTTCTTTTCCTGGCCTATGCAATGCTGTCCTATGCTAGAAGTTGCTTGACACATACCAGTGGTCTGTGGCGCATGGAACATGTTAGTCGAGAGTACGCCATGGGCCAATCATCTGCCCTGTTCCTTTCCCTTCCTCATCACCATCACAGCTCTGCTCCTTACCCACACTTCAATTTACAGAAAAATGAGATTACAACACGGGTTGCCTACGGCACCGTAGTTGTCCGCCGCTGCCGCCGCCGGTGTCTGTAAACCTTATCACGCGGAATAAGTAAAACTCAGTAAATAACACAAACCGAAGCACGCAATGAAATTACAGCCTGGGTCCCATAAAGTTTCTCCAAAATTACTTAGAGTGGAATCTGGCGTTAGTAAGCTGCTGGATGCAAGGAAATGCAGGGATAGGGGAGCTTCGAACTTCATTCGAATTTGTACACCACGAAGACGCGTCTGGCTTCACAATAAATTGGTTGATTTCTTACTAGAAGAGCACGTATTAAGCCATTTACTCTTTGTCATTGCGCAGAAACGTGTTTTATTTAACACTGGACACTTCTGCGTCGATTTAAAATTCTTCGAAGCGTGAAAAGTAACCAACGGCCGCTAAAATTGACAGGCGGACGGAAAAAGCGAGCGTTCCTTCTGCCACTTATGTCGTTTGTTTCTTTCTTTCGCCGTTTGGTTGTGCCGTCAAGGTGAGAGGACTTCCATTTTAGAATATAGTACGCGCACATCAGATCCACTTATAAGCGTTTTCTTTTATAGTGCTTTATTGACGCAGGGGTATTCACTTTTGAGCCGAAGCCTCGCTCAACACCAGCCAACACGTGCCTAGCAGACACATATACAGCAATTCCCAGTGGTACAACAGGGCCCTTTAAGAAATTTACATAGATGATGGCGCACTATTTCCATTTAGGTAATTTTATGACAATCTCGATGCCGGGTCCCCTGCATGCCAGCTCAGCATTCTACCGCTGAGCCACGCCGGTGCTTCGAACTCTTTTGCAAACTGGCCCAAGGCAGGCTTGATGTCGGAAAATTAATCGCGTTAATATGAGTAATGAAGCACTTTAGGACATCAAAGAAACAACCAGGCGTCACACAATGCGAATTGCGTAATGGTCGGGTCGTCCTGTTCTCCAACCCACTAAAAAAGCTTGTTCTTGTTTGTCTGTTTGTTTGTTTGTCACATAAATAATTTTTATCACCAATGAACTGTGAATATTTATGGCGAAATGGGTACCTAGCAAGCGTTCTTGTAGCAGTTACCCCGAAAGTGTCTAGAAAAGACTGTGAAGGGCCGCTCTACTAGCTTTTACTGTGGCTGTGCTGCACGTTTTGTGCAGGCCTGGCGATTTTCTCACCATTCGCTCTACTCTATAGCGCCTGGTTAATACCTCAATGAGAACCACCTTGGAATGAAGCCGAGGGAGGTACAGGAAACGTTAAATGCACTGCTTGAACTATATTACAAGCCTGTATTGCACGCGTGACTATACCCTTTTCTGTGGCTTATACCCACCAAGTTTTCTTCTACGAGGAAAGTCCCACAGTCAGCTTCAGCACCTCTTCTGCATCAACTGGACACACGGAAGAACACACAAGATGAGCGCTGTCCCGCGCCTCCTTTTTCAACCTGAGCTTTTTTTTTTCACCGCATCTCACTATGAAGAATTATCATTTTGTCACAGTAATACTGACTTTCTTCACTGTTCCACGTTTTAGTGGAGTACACGCCTACGTGATTACTGGATAATGTTCCCAGTGGCCTTGTCGCTTTGAGGAGATAAATTGTCAGTGTTATCATATTTCTACAACAGGAAAAACGGGATTGTTGTGAGACAAAAGATTCAGCCTAAGCATTTGCAAAACTCTAGCTGCTTCACGAGTTCAGCAACGCTTTCCCGTCGCCGTCGCAACACAAAGCCCATTTCTATTACGCAAAATGTGCCACAGATCACTCAATTGAACACCTTACTTCTCTCACCCCGCTCGTATATCTCTTTTTACAGCCCATTCACTAAGTGATGCTCACCCCCAAACCAACATTGTCACCTTTTCGTCTTTTTTACTACGCCCCATTGTAGACTGGAACGGCCTTCTCTACGTCATCGTTGCCATCAACAACCCACCAGCTTTCATAGAAGTTGTAAGAGCTCACTTCTCATCTTAAATGGTGACGTGTGATGCGTACTCATTGTACACCCAAGCCTTATGTAATGCCCCCCCCCCCCCCCAAGGGGCCTTTAGGAAAATAAAGCGAAAGTGAAATAAGGTTGATTCAACACGATGCAAGCGGAGAAAAAACTAATCTGCCACAGCGCCACGCCATTGCTTGAAACTTCATTGCAAACTTGCCTTAGGCAGGGTGGATGTCGGGAAAGGAATAGCATTATTATGAGTAACACATCGCTTTAGAACAACAAAGGTACAACCAGGTGTCACAAAATGCAAATTGTCTAACGAGTTGGCCGTCGAATGCTTCAACTTACTACAAAGGCTTTAGGCATAGTGCTTCATAGTGGTCAGCCACGGCACGAAAAAAAAAAAACTGCACCAAATTCTTTGCAAGTATGTAGCGGGTACAACGCTTCTCCGAAGAATGACGAACGATTGCATCGTGAGTACCTACCTACTGCACAAATATTATGATGATTTATAGTGTAGTGGGTACCCTGATAGTGTACTTGTAGTAGTTACCAAAAGAGTGTTTAAAGAAGGCTCCATAAGGCTACTTTTCCAGCTATCACGGTGATTCTCATGCGCGTTCTGCACATGCCTAGATTTTTTTCTCTCTCTCCACTGCCCAGATCACAGTACGCTGTATCTTGATGTTGAAACTGAACTCGAACTGCGACTGAAGTTATGTTAGTAGTTATCATAGGTGACAAAATGGTACAACTTTGACCATTAGGCTCGACAGTCAAGGATGATCAACCAAACAGGGCGACCACTCAAGAGAGCTTTTTCAGATGACAGCGTGGGCTCGTTGTTTGAGAAGGCGTACTATATCCACCGTAAATGCTAAGATGGTTGAAATAGTGCGTGTTAGGTGACCATCTTCTAAGTTTGAAATGGACCTCAAGCATCAATTTATTATAGCTTTTTTGTCTTATGTCTACTGGCAGTGTAGCATTCCAACTTGTATTGATTGTAAGAGTTTGAAATGGACCTTATATCTTGATTTAGTCAAGTTATTAGGACTAATGCGAAAAATCCTGCAGCGAATGCCACAAAGAAAGTGAAAGCACAGTCGGCAACAGGCCACCCAGTATCTTAAGAAGGCTTAAACATACGTTGAAAGTACAGTGTGAGTTGTAAACGTTCAGCGAGGCAGGAGCTTAAGCTTGCTGGACATCATGCGGGCTTCAGATGTGAGCTTGTTGTCTATAGGCACGGTAGGACAGCAAAACACGACCTTTTTTGTTTGTTTGTTAAGGCTTCGTGTTCTCCACACGTCTTTTAGCAGCAGCTGCCGACACGAAAAAGGGCACTGTTTTGAACCCCAGTTTTTCAAAGAACTTAAACTTTCTTTTACCTTTAGGGCGGCGAAGCCTAAGTATAAAAAAGCTATAGAATTCAAATATTAAATATTCACACAAGCCTTTGAGAGGCCCTTTGTTGAGCTTTGGAGCGCGCGAAGTGGATCTTAATTTTTCTGCTTCGATATAGACGTCCCAAATGTGTTCCATTTCTTAATCTACTTGAGCGGTGTCAAAACACGCACGCTTTGTGCGTGCTTTATGCGTATATTAAAGATGTACGTGACGGTCGAAAAACGTGAAGTACGTAGTCGATCGATCCTATGGTGTTGTGTAAAACTTGCATTCATATGCATGGAGAACCCAGAATCTCCCGGAAACTTGATTCGAGCAGTCGCTGGAGTGGTTTGTTGCACAGGATTCGCATATCGAGCGAATTGTGGAAGCTCACAAGCTGTTGTGTAATTGCTGGAGATTTAAAGTTGAAGTTTTTTTAAGCCGTTCGAACACGGCCTATGAATTCAGGTGACACCCAATCGCCTGATAAATGCCGGCTGGTCTCGTTGGTCAGGATTTTGTGTGAACGAGCGTTCACATGGTAAGCATCTAAATACCGTAATATCGACGTTGTTGATCCGTGGTTTTCTGCAATATCTTCATAAAACTCGATTGTTGACACCACATTTCCTAGTTCCTTAGAACTGTAGGTTGTAAGTCCCTATAAAATCAAAGAAGGTGTCGCTGCAACCAATGCTACGTCGATGCAAGTAACGGCAACACTGATACCGAGGTTACGAAATTTGTGGAAGAAAAATTGCAAACATTGCTTCATAAAACAAATTGATTTCTGAGCAGTGAATAGATTTATTCATTTATCTATTTATTTATGTATGCATTTATTTATTTATTTATTTAGAATGAGTTCAACGTTTGCGTGATGCAATGGCGCAAGTATTGTACCTGAAATGCAAATGCATAACCCAGGGTCCAAGGGGGACAGTTACGTCTTTATTGTAGACATGTATACAAATACAAGAGCAATGCAAAAAAAGGGCAGTTTGGGCAAGATGAAAGCTTGCAATAGGAAAGTCGTAAGCATGCCATAAGTGTGTGTGCGCTTCAGTCGATTATTCAGCGACTACACTTCTTTCTTATCAGCTGCAAGAATGATTCGACTTCTCCTTCAACACTTGATGTTTCCTTCAAGGCGGCAGCAGCAGTTTCAGCCTTGAAGAAGACAAGTGTACTTGTCGAAACGCCGACTCCGGCGCGCACATGATTCAGTGCAAGTTCCAGCCCCATGACCTGAGCACGCTTGTCAATCGGATATATCACGAGCAACTGTAACGCAAGTCGCCTTTTCATTCGTCTTCATTTTGCGCTTTATGTTCAACCCAGATTCTGAATTTTACAATTTCGCCAACACTTTAGCGTCACATACTTAGTTCAGCACGCGCATACAACTATTTCGTTCTTTTTTTGGTCAAAGTACGAGTGAATCCAAAGCCAATAAAAAAAACCCGCCATGGACACACGATCCAGAGTAAGGCTCACCTGGGACGCTTCGTCGCATCCGTCATGTGGCATCGCCGACAGCCCGACGCAGGTCCGTGGCGTGGCGCGTGTTCTAGCGGCTGGCGTTGAAAAACCTACCTCCACCACGACGCATGTTACCCTCCTCGTGGTGAGCAGAACATATCCTTCCGTAACCAAGAAGCACTTTAGACCAAGGGTTCACGCCACCATCACACACAACTTGAAGAACTGAACATCCACACCTTGATTCGGACCGTCGAACAATATACTTTTGTCCTGTGTTTCAACATCAACGCGCATCCTTGGTTTGTTGGCGTTTTTTTTTTGGTACGCTGGCTGGTAACACGAGATCGTGTCGAGGCGAGCGCTGTCTCGCACCGTCCGGGCCGGCGCGAGATCCGGGTTAATTTTGGCCCCGGAGCCGTGGACGCGTGTTCCCTCGTGCGAGCCCCCGGGATGAGGGAGAAAAATAAAAGGGAACACGGACGCTAGCGCCCCCTGGATAGGGAGGGAAGATTGGGGAAAGCGTGGGAAGGAGGGAGAAGGCCTCCCGTAAGCGCCGGTTCTCCACTGAACCCTTTCCTCCTTGGTCCGTATTTTTTTCTTTATTCTATCCTCCGCTTCGCGTTGCCGCGCGCGGGTTCGTTTAAAAGGTTGCGTGTGCGCTTCGAGATGTTTGTTGAGGGTTTAGTAAATTTAAACGGCGCTACTACGAGGCGTCAGAATAGACGAACGCAGGACGAACTGAAAACTCTGATCCTGATGTCTGAAGCGACGTTTAGGTGTCCTGAGTGTCTTGCCAACTTGCTACACAACATATGCTTTTCGAGTTTGTGGACGAGGATGGTCACGGTGGTTACCTGGTTTTCTTGGAACGACGTTGAATTTGCCACGCTGGCAATGGGATTCACTTTTGAAAAAAGTTTCGCCTGTGGGGAAGAAAAAAATAATAAAGCAGCACGGTGGCGAATCCAAGCTTCTTAGCTTGCGAATTCATGTCATGAATGCAAAATTACATAAGATTTAGCGTCCCGAAGCCTCGGTATGATACCGAAGCCTCGGTATTAACGTGCACCTAATCCAAGTGTAAGTGCCTGAGGCATTTTCGCCGCCATTGAAAACGGGGTCATCGTGGCCAGGACTTAAGTCCACGACCAGCGAGTCAGCAGTCGAGTGCCATGACCAGTAGAGCATCGCGTAGGGCGTTTTTATATCAAGTACAGTATATCTCATTGAAGCAGTTGTTTTACAAGTTCACATTTTAGAAAAAAATTCGCAATCATTGCTAAATTATTTTACAGAAAAACAGTTTGGAAGAAAGGAGCAAGAAAGGAACAAGACGGAAACTAAATATCATGTCCCTACTTGGGGCCACGTCTTGTTTCGTTCATTGCCGGTAAATTATCTATGCACTAGCTTGCTTGTACTTTGTAACAAAAAAAAAAAGAAATGTGCCTACCCTAAACAATCATTTTTGTTTGCTTTGTTGTTCATCTTACAATACTGAAAGCTTTGTTGATGTCAACCCATGTTTATCCTGTTCTGCAAGTGCGTAGGAAGGTTTCATTAATGTAGCTATGCGTAATTTTTTTATTACCTGTAGTTTTGCTCTCGTACCCAGGCAGCGACAACTGTCTTGGTCTTTTGGGGGAGTAGTGCCACAAGGAACATGTGGCTAAATACAAAAATGCAGAAAGGGTCATTATATTCTTGCAGCACATGTTTTTTTTTAAATAAAGGACTTACAAAATGTAATCAGTTAATATTCAAATGATTATGCACAGCAAATAGAAGTTGCACAAACGCAACGATTTCTCGAAGTCGAGGGTCTGGTTGGGTCGAAACATTCGTGAAAATAATGAAAGACGCTGACTCAAGGCGAAAAATATTCACTGACACCGCGGGTACCACCCGGGAGCCTTGTTCACAATGTACGCTTCGTGAACAAGGCTCCCGTATAGGAAAAGCCGAGAAGTCGGTAATTATGCGTCGTCAACTTCATAGGCGTACTTCAGCGTTTTAACCAACGCAGTGATGCCTTATTGGGAAGCACACAAAGAAAGTGTTCAACGTTGAGAAAAACGCAAGCAGCAGGCCTTGTTGCAAGCACCGCCTGTCTCAAGCATTGAATGATGCATCGATGCCTTGAATAGATAAGTGTGTCTTTTTTCTGTAAATTGAGCAACGAGCCGTTATTATGAAGAGAATAAATTCGGTTTAATCTATACGATGTGATAATATTGGATTGTGTTTTTGTATATATGGGCATCATGTCAGTGTTTCTTGTTGAACTACCTTCTGTTGTGGTCATCCGGTACCTTTATTCGTGGCTGATCCGATATCTGCCTTGACCAGTGCGTTCATTTAAGACCACAATAGAAGGAAGGATAAGCCAAACATGTGGGATAGAAGCGATGTAAAAAAATTAGGGGACCTTAAAGCTTCGCCTTTGAAAGTTAGACGCGGCAGCAATATTTTGTCCCGTACTTCAAACAGAGCAAATGAGTCCTTTTCGAACGTGTTATGTACCCCCTGCATGGCCTTAAGGGAATAAGAGCAGTAGCATGTGCGCCTTTTGCAGTGATTGATTGATTGATATGTCGGGTTTAACGTCCCAAAACCACAATATTATTATGAGAGACGCCGTAGTGGAGGGCTCAGGAACTTTCGACCACATGGGGGTCTGTAACGTGCACCCAAATCTGAGCACACGAACCTGCAACGTTTCCACCTCCATCGGAAATGCAGCCGCCGCCGCCGGAATTTGAACCCGTGACCTGCGGGTCATCAGCCGAGTACCTTGGCTACTAGACCTCCGCGGCGGGGCTAACTTTTGTAGTGGATCACCGGCTTTCAATCACAAAGTCATAAAGATGATCACATGTTCTGACGTCCGGTAGCAATGTTACCTCGTGCCACGCATTATTAATGCAATATTTCATGCAGTATTGTGAAGCACGTATACAGGAGGTATGTGTTTGTACAACAGGAAAGTTACTTTCACGGCATTTTCAAGCATAGGAAGTTATTCTCACTGCATCCGAAAGCAGACTTCTAACTGTTTGGTTGAACACTTGCTTGTCAAGCAAAAGGTACTGGTTCGATCCCCAGTCCGACATAAACGACCCAGGTTTGATCGCCAGTTGAACCCAGAGTATTGAATTTTTTAATTGTTTTTTATTTTTTGGTCATTCAAATGATGATGTTTTTTTCTCCCAACTAGAATCGACAACACCGGCGCCAGTATTTCTGTGGAATAAACTCTTTAACGCTATCGCATTAATAGCGCATATTTTCTTCATATACTGTGTATGCAAGCTGTGTATCACGGACCCGTCAAGAAGGCCACGGCGAATTTCACAACACCGAGGTGCGCTGCTTATCATCTCGGTGTCTTGTTGAGTTTTTCGTGCTGCTTTAAGCCCGACAAAAATGTGCTGAATCGATGAATAGGAAATATTCTGCAGTTTTCTAAGGCGAGGTCCAGGAATGCGTTGGATCGTCGAGCAGGTTTTGTGTATTTATGTTTTTTTTTCTATTTGACAACACTCCAAGAAACGTCTTTGTCGCCAGCCTCGAAGAAATATATAAAGAGCAAAATGAATTCCTAAACAGCAGCTGCACTAAAAGGTCTGGGCTCTACAGGGGGCGAAATTTTATAACTGGAAGAGGATATACTTGTTCGTATCTGCGAAAGAGCAAGCACTCTGTCTCAACCGTTTTTTTTTTTGACGTGGAATAAAATGCAAGTTTGACAATTCAAGGAGGCCCTGGGGATTTCGGAGGGGGCTGTACCTGGAGCTCGGAATTAATTTTCAAACACCTTGTTTTTTTTTTCAACACGGACATGAAGTGAAGCACGCGATAGCGTACGCATTGATTTTCTGTCAGTATGGCCGGGAATAAAGTATGATAATACTATCTCTGAAGTACAACTTCAACGAAAAACAGCACAAAATGAAGTAAAGGATGGTATAAAGTTATTTATAGTGTTTAGTTGTGTTATAGTAATTGTGATGTAGATAGGAAGACAGACAATTGCACGAGACAATTACCCACGACAGGGACCAATCCTCCGACTTTTGGATCTGGCCACGCCTTATGGTGGCAAGCCATTTCTTCGTCTAATTCACTCTTTTGGCACCTATATCTCAAAATTGGCAATACACTTAACATAAATCAATGGCGGTCCGTACCAATTACGCCTACTTGGACAGGAGGGACGTTGCACTAACCAAAGATTATCGAAACATGAGACTCACCTTCTAATCTTTCTTTCAGTTGTCGAGAACTTAAGTGCCCGCCAATGTTCGATGAATGCGCAGTTTTTGTACCAGCATTGTAATAAAAACACATGTCTGATTATTGAGGCACGGCTTATCAATAACAGTGATAGTGCACGCGTGAGTCACTTAACCGTTGATTAACTCACATAAAGGCAAAATCAAGTACCTTAGCAGCTACCTTCCACGTAGATCCCAACGTGTGCCAAATTATAGAGTTTGCACATTGCATGGGCGTGCACATATAAGTTATAGTGTCTTCTTTCTTATCCGCCATTGTGCGCACCTTTCTGTTGTTGGTAGGGGTTGGTGCGGTACTGGCTTCCTCCTTTTGTCAGTGCTTGCACGTTCTATCTTGCTAAAACGAATATCCCCGAAGGACCCGCATTTTCACTTCATTATTCACTCGTTTTCGTTGAGGTTACATCAAATATATGGACTAACACTTGACTATTTTTTTTTTCATGCATTGTCTTAGGAGTAGTATGACATGCCCTCACAGCAACCACATCGGTTCTCTGATACAATTTGCCTTGTTACAACTTCACTTTTTATAGAATTAAGCACTCTGGGACCGTGAAGTCAGAATCAGTGAGCTCTTCAGGCAGCTTGTATTTATTTATTTATTTATTTTACCCTCAGGGTACGAAGTACATTTCAGAGGGGAAGGGCATGCACAACAATGAAAAAAAAACAAGGAATACAAAGCAAATGGCATAAAAATGTCACTTATTGGGGTACAAAGATTATTACTCCTAACAACTCACATCATAATAAAGCAAATGATAACACTAATTTTATTTTATTACATGGTGAATGCACAAAGCAATACAAATAAACTGTTCAACAAGCATACAGGGGGTAATTAGGTAATCGTTGTTTTAAGGACATTCTTAAATTGAATGGGTTCATTGATGCTTGTTATTGATGCAGGCAGGGGATTCCATTCTGTACAAGTTCTTGGGAGATATGATTGGGCATATGTTACTGTGTTGCAATGGGGGACTGTGACTTTTTGTTGGTGATTACGGTGAAGAGAAATGAAGGGAGCAGCTTGGATTAAACGGGAACGGAGTTTCGGATTATGATAGAATATTTTATGAAACATGCAAATGCGAGTGCGCTTTCGGCGGGTAACTATTGGGATGAGGTTTAGAGATACCTTCCTTTGAGTGACACTAGCTGAACGATGGTAGTTAGCCAAAATGAAACGAGCTGCACGATTTTGAATGGATTCCAACATGTGTGATAATGTTACCTGACCTAAGTCCCAAACAGATAAAGCGTATTCCATTTGAGGACGGACGTATGTGGTATATAGTAATAGCTTTAGTGACGATGGAGCAAGAAAGAAGTTTGTTCGAAGGTAACCCAGTGTTTTATTAGCTTTGGACGCTATATCTTCTGTATGTAATTTCCAGGACAAAGTGTTAGTTATGTGGACGCCGAGGTACCGGTAAGATGTTACAGTTTTGAGGGGGTGACTGTGAAGAAAGTAAGTTGGACAAGTTGTACTCGACCGAGAAATCCTCATAGACTTGCATTTTTTAATGTTTAGTTCCATTTTCCAAATATGGCACCAATGTAGTATGTTAGTAGTATGCCTGCAGAGAATGAATATCATTGTCATTAGATATTTTACGGTAAATCACACAGTCGTCAGCAAACAAACAATTTTGAAAGTAATAGTAGAAGGTAAGTCATTTATATAGATTAGGAATAACAGGGGGCCAAGTACTGATCCTTGAGTAACCCCAGAATCAACCGGTGCAGTGGAAGAATTAACATTGTTAGTGCTGACAAATTGAACACGAGAAGAAAGGAATGCACGAATCCAGTTAAAAACTGCAGGGTAAATTTTTAGAACACTTAGTTTATATAACAGCAGGAAATGGTTAACTTTATCAAACGCTTTAGCAAAGTCAAGAAATATACAGTCAGTAAAAGAAGCAGAGTATAAGATAAATGCAAATCATTAGTAAAAGAAATTAGTTGAGCATCACAAGAAAAAATCTTTCGAAAGCCATGCTGATTTGAAGAGAAGAAGCTATTATCCTCTAAAAGATTAACAAGATGAGAAAATATTATATGTTCTCTTATTTTGCATGGTACACATGTGAGAGATATAGGACGATAGTTAGATACGCCTTGTAATCAACATTGTTTTGTAATCAACGTTGGAATGACCTAGTGAATTCGGTGCATGCCACATATCTACAAACTACAAAGCAGATATGGTGGGACCAATTGGTTTAAATGCAGAGTGCTTTATGGGTCCTGGTTGTCGAGTGCAGTCGTATGCTACCGTCGTCGCTTAGTGCAACGCAAGCACAGCAACGTATACCATAGTAATCTGCAGCGTATTGAGCGCGTGCTCACATCAAGAAATCTCCTTTCTGTTGTTCGTCATCACCACTTCGCCTGCATCGACATTCTTTACCGGCACGGCCGTAATCGAACCCGCGTATTTCGGGTCAACAGGTGACCGACCCTAACCGACGTACAAATCCTAACCGACGTACAACAGGTGACCGACCCTAACCGACGTACAAACATGGCGTCCAAACAACGAAATCTCGCTCGCTCGATTTCGTGCCGAATGGTTGTGACCCCGCGATCTCCGACGAGAGCGCAGCTCAGGCCGACTGGGCTCGCCCTACGCCATCTCCTGACGCCGACAAGAGCTCTCGCCGAGTGGTGCCTCGTCCTCGCACTCCTGCGACCGGGTACATCTTTCCTGTCTCCTCTTTACTTCCGTCGCTCACTTCCCTGCGCCTCCCTCTCTCCTTCCGCTCTCTATATATACCTTTTAATCCTATCTTTTTAATTCTTCCTTACCTCCATCCCTCGTGAGCTGTTATTGCGGTGTCACACCGTGATGCAGACAGTTACGTAATGGGCTCACTTTTCTCTTCTTTGCTCTTTCAAGAATCACATAAGCAAACAACTTAATGTTAAAGTTCAAGTGATAGTACTTCAGAGAACTTAAGGTACATCTTTTCCCACGGCGTTTTGTTCAGCATCTGTGACAGCAAACATTTCCATACGTCATGATTTAACCGACCCACATCACCATCCCACATGCATGCGTTCGCCTCGCTGTTAAATCGACAATGGGCATTGACGCGATTCCCGTTCATGTCCCCGGGAAGCGAGATACAATGCGGGAGGATTAATGCTGCATACGCCTGGACTGTTTCAATGTCCGCTGAATTGCCGTGTTGAAATATAACATGGGATTACCGGTCGCCTAATCTGGCAGCCAAATTGGAACGTGTCTAGCTTGCACGGTCGAGTTTCGGGTTGTACATTGAGCCTGAAAGCTTCGTTGACCTGTGTGCTAGCTGTCGAATGGATTAACAACCGAATGCGGCTGTCTGTCCTCGATCAAGTAATTATCCTGCAGGCTTGCTCGACAGAGAGACAGTGTTCTCCTGCTACATATTTAGTAAGACATCCGACACTATCAAGAAAACACTGAGCGGTAAATAGGAGCTAATTGAATGTTCCGCAGAATTAGTTAAAAGCTGTCGGTTAAGTACAGCATTAAAATAAGGGCGCGCACTTTGGAGAAACCGCATTTAATTTAGTCTTGTTACCGAGGAATAAGCCTTGCGCTTACGTAATGGGTATTTTAATTATAAAAGACACTGCACGAGTTAATTTGTCTCGTCTTTCATAACCACAATAAAATGTGCAACAAGTTGGGACAGGAGGAAAGCTTAGCGTTGTGGCGACAAACTAGTTGAGTAAGTGGTGTTACGACAGCATGGGCATGCCACTTTAGCGTTGTTTGCGAGACGGAAGTCATTTAGAGCCACTTTGCTCTTGCTGCCACTGCATATCGAACTTGTCTTGACGGTTCTTATTTAGGGACGGCTTACTGCTCTCCCATAGTTGAGTACAACGTACTCAAAATTGTTGAACTTTTTGTTCTAAACACTGCATATGATATTGCTGTCCTACCACAATTCAATGAACACAAAACCTAAAGTGCAAGCGTGTGGGGAGAGAGCTGGTTTTAGGAGCAGCTGGCCGCTTACCTGCTTTCCGCAAATCGCAAAATTTCCTTACGCAAGTTGCATTGTGACTCGTTGGGTTGGTTTAGGTCAAGATGGGTCGGGGTAAGGACTGGCATTTTATAGAAAAAGGTGTCCTATTTCCAACATTCACCGCCTTCGATCGCACTGGCAGGAGTGGCCCAGTGGTCACATGACCAAATCAGTTTCGAGGCAGAGAGATCAACATCTTCCTCTTTGTCGTGGCAGTTTTAAGGCGAACGTCTTTAATGTCTTATACTAGCGGGGTTCCAATGATCATGTTCGGTCTACTGGCACGAGGCCAACTATGGCTTCTTACCCTCAGGCAGGAGGGGAAATGAGCCTTGAGTTCTGAAACGGGGATGGCGTCTGCACGATGCGCAAAACGCGGCAATACGAACGCAGGTGATGCGGAGGCAGAGTAGTCTCACGTGTTGCTGCTTTTCGCGGTGAAAATTCGAAAAACAAAGCACGCACACCTTTTGTTTGCGTAGAATTCTAGCAGGAGGTAGAATAAAAGACAAGTCATAGTCGATTGGTCAGAAGCGCTCGCCGCAAGCCCTTTCGAGCTTACACTGTCCTTCAATTTTCATCTCCCAGTTGGCTTCAGACACGGATTTGAATTTGTGTGAATTGCTCATTGCTGTCGCAACAGAATTATGTTAGAAGAAATAAGCAGCCCGAACGTCTCCCACACGCCATTTTCTTTCTTTGTTCAGAAAATTCTTGCTTCTGAAAAAAAAAAATTGTGAGGAACATTGGAAAGCTGGGTAACCTTAACCCTAACTGTAATCAGTTATTTTTCAGAATATCACTGGCGCCGCTTTATACTGATACGGTACGCAATTTAGAGTTGAATTCGTTAAATTATCACGAATGTTGTGGTACATAATCACCAGACGTTTTCTGTTTAACTGGTTACCGCAATTCAAGCAAGCGAACGTGCCGCAATGGTGAGACTTCACGAACGGCAAAATATCAGCAAACACCCGCCTCTGAATTATCAATAGTACACAACAAAAAATGTTCGTATAATGAGAAGCAGGACAAAAAAAGTACGCCATTTCCCGCTAAAGGGAAACCACGTGGGAATGTGAAGCATCAGGGAGGTGGGGAACGGCACCCACAGAAGCTCGTCTACGTAGCCTCAAGAGCAGGTACACCGCCATTCATAACCTTTACCTGACTAACACAGCCGATGACCACGACTACTGCACTGCTAAACAGCCGGTCCCCGAAGGCCCACGCCGGAGACATTAGACGTGAGCCCGTGCTAATCAAAAAAAGACGCGCTCACTCGGTTGATCGTCGGTCTTGCGGCGTTCCACGTTCCCGTAAGTCAGAGCACGCCTTCTATTGACTGTCTTGTGGGTTTCACGACTGTCCTACCAAAATCAAACCCGCCATGATGGTCTAGTGGCTAAAACACTCGGCTGCTGACCCTCTGTTCGCGGTATCAAATCGCGGCCGCTGTGGCCGCACTTTCGAAAGAGGCAAAAATGCGTTAGACCGTGTTCTTTAATTTAGGTGCTTGTTAAAGTGCACCAGGTGGTGAAATTTCCGGAACTCTTCACTACGACGTCTCTCATAAGTATATGGTGATTTTCGGGCGTTGAACTCCAAAGCCTATTATAGTTTTTAGAGTTATAACAATTATCAAGGCGAAGCTATATATATATATATATATATATATATATATATATATATATATATATATCCTTAAAGAGAGTCCTAAGAAGGGATGAAGTCTGTAGAGGCGGGGGAAAATGCGCACGAAGAAGAGTAAAAAAATTCAATTTTTATAATAAATATGACTTCCAAATGTTGATGTACCGTCGTAATACTTATATTGCCACGGACATTCTTGTATTGTGCGCCATTTTACGAAGGATGGTTGCGGAGCCACACACCCCGGCAACGCCGAAGTGGTAAGCTGCTGCACTGCTCGTATGTGCTGGCATGCGCGCAAACCCCTGATGAGGGGACCGCACTGTATCGCTACTCCCCGGCCGCAACCTTGGCACTTCTGGGGATTCCTGGCCGCCGGCGATTCACCGCGCGAGAGTGCAACGACTGGGACGCGAACGAGCCCAGGTCGAGATGCGTTGGGCAAACAGATCGATTCCGGCTGCCGCTCCAGACGATGGCGTGCTCCCACCGGGGGCCCCTCGGATATCTCTTCCAAGGTCCACCCGCCTGCACACCTGGTTGGGCAACAAAGCACACATCTTTCAACTTACCCTTTCGCACACACTATGCAGACTTTTCGCCTGTGCCATATGTGGCCTTTCTATCTTTTTTTGCTCCTTCAATCTCAATCAGCCTCTTTATTTTTCAATGCCGTTGTGAGTTATTGCCCTTTCAACGCTCTCCCTACATTTTCTTTTATTTTACTTTGCAGTCGAAGTCTCAAGAGATGTACCTGGCGTACAGATTGCGTTTCGTTTTGTGGCTGTCTAGCTTTCTTCAGAACTTGAAAAAAAAAAAGATGCGAGACCCCACCGAGATGAGTACTTGTTACTATTTTTTATATTTATTTTTCTGTGGTTGATTGTTTGGTTCCACTGTTCCAGGTATCATATTACGTCGTCTTGAAATTGTTTCGAGGCCGATCTTCCCGAAGCGGATTCATCGGAGTTCAATTACCATTTTGATAAACAGGATGACGATTGCCTCGCTCTCTGGTCATATGTATTTTTTTTCGTGCGCTTCATTCCTGCTATAAAAGAGCTGCAATTGTTTCTGTCCCTTTGCAATGAAAAGCAATCATTAAAAAGTTCGCTTCTTCGTGTTGATGCGTTACGGTATTTTTTTTATCATCCTATGCTGGTTTTTGTTCTACAAAAAGATTAACAGATTGCAGAAACGTCTAAAATTAATATATTGTGTTACTAATGATTTAACAATCATTTGTATTTAGCAATAATTTGTTGTTTGGTGCTTAGCGCAATATTTTTGCAATTTCTGAAACATTTCTGTTCAAGGTACAGGCCGCAGTGAGATCACAATGCTCGCTGCAGCGACAGCGTTTTCGAATAGAGCACATTGATAGCTATGAGAGCCAAAGTAGAGGCTGTAACAACTGTGACATTTCGTGCTCGTCCTGTGTATAGCTGGGCACCTAAAGTTTCCTAATGAGTACACTAGAGGCGAGTCTGGCGCCAGTTTCTATGGGAGCTGCAACGTGTGGCACTTCACGGAGCATGGGATTGACGGGTAGCACACAAATTTGACTAATCTATGTACTTTCGGCTTCGTTTGGCTTCGCGCAAGTTTAAAGGTACTTTGTCTCGACACGACCAGCAGCAAATGTTCAGCATGTGTTCAGCAGGCTCACAATTTTAAATCGGGTCCCGAAGTTCAAGCATGCAGTCCGTTCTTTTAGTCGAAACAAAAGCGAAGCACAACACTAAACAAAGCCACAAATGCGTTGGAATCGCGACACTATGAAAACTACGGGAATTTGTGCACAACTCACCATTTCTATGGCCGCTGTCAAATCGCAACGCCAGAGTTCCCTCTAATTATCCTCAGTAAACTCTATGCCTGTGCTCTCTTTTCGTGCGTCTTTCCTTGTGCTTGAACAGCGTGCAGCAAGCTTATTATCTGCTTGCCGTTCTTCCGGAGACATTCCGATTATCTTGCTATTACACTCATTGTGTTCGCCTTGAGGCAGAACTGACTTTTTTGTTTTTACTTTACGCCCTCTCTTTTTGTATTTTTCTTTCATTCTCTTTTCCCATTCTCCCGGCGCAAAGTAGCCAAGTAGACTAGTGTCCAGTCTTCTTAACATGAGAAGGCAAGACAAGACTAGTGTCTTGTCTTGCCTTGTTCCTTGTTTTCTACCTTCCTTCAAGTATTGGCAGTAAGCCACTTCCTCGTCGACTTTTTTTTGTTCTTGTTGTGACGTCACGCTCATTCCGTTGTTGCCATAGAGCTCTCTCAAATATGTGCAGGTTCACACTAACCTAAATAAATACTTGGGTTTTACATGCTACAATCACGAAGCCGTTATTAGAAACGTCAAATAGTGAACTCCGGATTACTTGGGACCACCTGGTTTATTTTTTTTCCATTTTTTGTTTAACTTCCAGCACCGCATTGAAATGCTGTCTGCGCGTCCAGAAATCATGCCCATATGGACACTCTTGCATGGCAGTGTAACATGTGAGCCGCTTGTCTATCACGCCTGGTTTCATTGGGAATATTAAAGTGGTCGTTAAATGGTCGCTGTAGAATGACAATGCGAAACCACTGACGTCCACACGCACTAACTAGGTGACGTCAGCTTAAGTAATGCTTTGCCAACGCGGAACTCTTCGGTACTTGCGAGTGCGTGCAATTGGGACAGCCATCAATGTGTTGGCGACGCATTCGGCACCAACTCGAACTCTGCAGCTGACGTCATATGAAGCAGCGTTCTTGTGGGACGCGGATAAGCGTTTGGCAGACGCCGATGAGCGCCTTTTTTCGCGTGCCCGCAAATGCCATAGAGTTCCGCGTTCCTCGATAGGCAAAGCGTCAATGCAGGTCCACTCGGGCTCATGATATAGTTAGCGCGTGTGGCTGCCTATGGTACCGCATTGTCGTTGCAAAGCGACATTTTCATGACCCCTTTAGCTGTCAGTCCTGACTAATGTCTTAATTAGAAAGTTTCTTTGTTTTCATATCTGGCTCAGTGGTCGTGCAACACCAATCCAGTATTGCTTTGTTATCTTGAAAATTTATTGATGCTGCTTCAGCGTTTTCAGGAAGACGCTAGTGCTTGTGCTGAGTAGTGCTTGAAGTACATCTAAAATGAACGCCATGCTTGTATGTGTCGTAAGCGAAAAAAGGTAACTTTTAAACTGACCAAAGGCGGGACCCTACGCATATATATGTCTATTATTTTAACATTTTTTTTTTCAAAACCGAACAACTAACTGAAAAGTGTTAGGTGTTTCCAAGAAGGGGAAACACCTAACTCAACAAAAACTCCTTCGCAATATTGACCGGTACTTTATAGCGCTTGTTCGCCATTTCGATAGGGAAATCTAATCACGTTACCGCCCCCCAATAAACGTAAAACTGTCCGGGCTGTTCCGCCGATTGGGAGCTGCGGTAAGGAGATCGAAATGAGTACGACCACGAGTGGTAGTCGTTTGTCAACGCGGAATGCGAGTGTTATGCGAGTGTTTGCCGAAGATCGGTCTGACGCCGGACAAGCTGCTCAGGGGACAAGGATGAGGATTTATAGCACTGCCTCCTGTACACTGTTGTGTCGCTGTGCACCGGAGCAAGAATATCGTCAGCTTATACGTCAGCTGTTTGTGTGACACCCGAGAGTAATCGGTATCAGTGTACGATATCGTGATGAACTGTAATACGGCTCCTCAGATTGCCTGCCTGCCCTTCGTAGAGTCGCCTCTACATGAATATTCTGATCCACGAAATGAAGCTGCTTAGTTTTTTTTGATGCAGAGCTTTAGCCCACCACGCAAGTCAAAAGCCACAAACTTCCTTTGAGTATCCGTCGTACGACGACTCGAAGGTGCAAGCAACCTTATTTTTCTTTCAGCAGATTGTGTCGATGCTTTGTAACTCCTTACAAGAAATGTTCTTCTTCTTCTTCTTCTTCTTCTTCTTCTTCTTCTTCTTCTTCTTCTTCTTCTTCTTCTTCTTCTTCTTCTTCTTCTTCTTCTTCTTCTTCTTATTATTATTATTATTATTATTATTATTATTATTATTATTATTATTATTATTATTATTATTATTAAAGTAATAGTACTAACATTCATTATTCTTCTATCCTCTTGTATGCCGATGACATCAAAATTTATTCCGTTAACAACCATCGCTTGCTGCAGTCATATTTGTGTTCTTTCTCGGAATGATCTGACAGTAATAACATTTGCATATATACCTCAAAAACCAAGTTCATTAGTGTACCTTTCAAAAAATTCGTCGTGTCATTTCTATACTCTGTCAATACTGTGTCGTTATGTAACGATTTTGAGTTCAGTGATCTTGGTGTTCCTATTGATAGCATGCTCAATTCTTATACTCACACTAAACGTACTGCCACGCGAGGCCTTCGTTTTCTCGCCTGTGTTTGCAGACTTTCTCGAGAGTTCAGTTCTTCTACAGCGTTTAATAATTTATACATCGCAATATGCCTTCCTTTAATTCGCCATGCGTCTGTGATCTGGAAAGGCATTGCGAAATCTGCCAGTGACGCCGTTGAGTGAGTGCAGAAAAAATTCATAAGCAAAACAACCATCGTTTTGCTAGAAGTGACTCTGGATCTTGTTCTAACACTGTCAGATTATTATCATTATCGTAATTTCAATGCCAACGAAATCGTGCTGACCTCTTATTTCTTTACAAATCAGTTCACAGTATGATATCTTTTCCTTTACTTCTTAGTTGTGTAACTTTCCGGATACCGCGTAAGTTAACCAGAAAGAATCGACCATTTCATGTACCTGCCAACTTGCAACACTCTAGTGCTCACAGAATACGAAGTTTATAAATAGTTCACTTTCATGATCTTGATGTTTTCTTTACAGTCCCTTTTCATTGCTTTCATCTCAGCTTTGCACTGTCTTAAGATAGTTTTTCACAATGTACAGATTCCGCCTTTTTCTGTTTTTCAGGACACCTTTCACATAGTTGTATATATTCCTATTTATTTTTCCCTGCCGTTCCATGATTTTCGTCATTTCTTTTATTCTTCCCATTTTGCGCTAATTTCTTCTTGTCTGTGTGCTGTCGCTCTTTGTATTTGATCATTTTTCTGCAGACTGTATTGTATTGTTTATTTTTATTGTTTTATTTTTGCGTATATCTGCACAAAGCGCTAATAGTTGTTTCTGGGCACGTTAAAAAGGAATAATTATCTTATATATATTATTGATTGATTGTTATTTTTTTCTTGTTATCCAGCGAGTTCTTATGAACTATGAACAACGACAAGGATTAGGGATGCATGTAGTTACATATTTTCTCAATAAAATTAAACGCAAAACTCAAAAAATATCGCACAGAAAAAAAATATTGTGAACAATATTGGTGTGAAAATTTGTTATACCAAAAGCAGAACAATACATGGACCACCGTAGGCCCATGTAGTCAGACCCAAGTGAGTGGTAAAAAAAAAAGCCTCATGTGGCCAAAATTGAGTTTGCCTCCCATCACGTGCATCATATTGATATCATTGTTTTGGTTCGTGCATAAATATCTTATTCGACTAGCACAAAGCTTATTTCGCCCTGCAGAACAATAAGTGAATTTTAATTGTCACTTAATTGCAGGCAACCTATAGCCATTGCCATGGTTGACTTAGAGTGAACATCAAACAGTAAGTTGCACCAACAAAAGCGGCGTTACAAACAACGATTTCAGGTCTCTTTCTACAATGATGTGGCTTTTTTCCCCCTGATTTCCCGAAATCGGACCTAGCGTTGTATTACGCGACAGGCTCGTATTCATACACCGAAATAGGAGAAATTGAGAAGGAGAAAGTGTAATTTGCTGTATTAGGATCACCACTTAACTGGAATGCTTATAGGTTTATAGCATTGTTCTCCTCTAAATATTTCTTCAGTAGCACTTTCTTTTTAGTAGCATAGGGCCAGACCCTGCTTGTTGTATTATAAATCATGCCTTTGTTTGACAAGAAAAATGTCTCCAGTAATCTGGTAGCCTATTTTATAATACGCGTTTCTAAGCAACATGACAAAAAAAAATCAGCAATGCTGAAAGACAATGAGGCGTTTTTTTTTCGTGTTAAACTTGTCTTCATTTACTCGATGCCTGAAACATGCCACTTGTGTTAATTTTATATCTGAATAAATTAGGCTTTCATGATTCTAAGTAGTCGATAGTCTCATGATCATCTTCGCCGCACATAACTACAATCAAGGCATCGTCCCAATGAACAAACCTAATGCAAACTACAATATAGTGCGTGTGCTCTTACAGTGCTTAAAGTTTAATTACCAGCCAAACCAAATTACCCGTTAAACTTTCAGTTTGACGAAACGCCTCAAGAAGACTTGATTATTTTTCAACTTTTCGCTATACCAGAGAGGATTTCCTAATCGAATCTGCGAGTTCTTTCTATCGGTAGCTGTATTTTGCGCATTACTTCATATTGAAGCTTTCCGTACATTTATTTTTAATATTACAGATTAAATCGCCCCAACCATAAAAGCTAAATATACAGCTCACTCGCAATTTTAGCGAGGTATTGCGAGTAGTTCTGATGGTTTCGCAAGCACGTCATAGAATGGGTAAAGAAAAATTTTATGTAGTAACAAAAAATTGTGCATGCTCCTCTTTTTGGCGCGCACAACTTTACAGTAACAAATGGGAGCTCCTCTCCACGCTTCATTGGACACGATGAATTTAACGTCAGACTTAAGCCTGGGCACAGGGAAAAGAGGTGCCGTCAGGTAAACTAAATTGAAACGCTCTTTTGCCGATGTTGCTTTGTCTAGGAATACTTTTTTCGCAACGCCGTATGGTTTTTGCAGAGGATCGATGGGAAGGTATCAGTGAGATTTAATTATGTTTCAATAGAGAAACTCGTCATACTATTAAATCAACTTGCAACCTTTCGCAATCATTTGTAGTTTCACTTTATTGAATGTCGTTATCTGAAAAACTAGATATAGAGAGTTACTCAAAAAAAAGGTCCCCAAGCACAAACATTGCTATCGGACCTTTTTTTTGAAGTAAAGAAAAAAAAGAATATGTTGAGGAAACATGCGATATATGTTCAAACAACGTGTAGACAGCATATGAGTGTCAAGATGTGAACTAACGACAAAAATACCTTCCGATGCTTGCACATACAAAGTAAGCGAGTAAATTACAAAGGCTAACCAATTATTACAATGTGCTTAGGATTTCAAAACTGAAAAAGTGTGCACGCAAAAGAATACTAAAGTAAACGAACATAGATAAGTCGTTGAGTGTGGTGATTTGGGCTTGTTGGTATGGTAGCATGATAATATATGATAGCGCAGATAAAATACATGGTCAAGAAAAGACACATTCAAGACAATACAGTTGAACGTTAGTGCTGTGCTGTCTTAGATGTGCATTCTCTTGTACATGTACTTTGTCTGTGCTACCATATATTATCTAGCGAACATAGATAAGACAAACATGAAATGCTTTGTACAAATGATGAAGTAACAATAGTGACATACATATAATGATGAGTTCAGTTTCGTAAAGCCAATAATGTGAACGAGGTTTTAGCCTCCAGAGGCCGTGTTTCACAACCTGATGACAGAGAATATTTCGCCACGTCGTGTTCTGCAGAGATGCCGAAAATGCAGAGGTTCGCATATATAGTCACTGTATGAGGTTCTTCAACTTACGATGGTATTTCAGAGCCATAAGTGTTTCTGGGAACTCCTGTCGACCAGTGAAATCGACGAGAGACCCCTTGGAGGGTGGGAAAAAGGGTGAACGGGGTGATGAGTGCGATTAAACAGTCAATCAATTAATCAATCAATCAACTTAACACAACATGCAGCGTGAAGTTGGTGCCTTTCAATTCTCTCTGACAAGCAGTGGTACTAAAACTGAAGTGCCACACCAATTCGATCTCCGCAGCTTGTGCATATGTTGTGTGGTCTGCAGCTTCATTCAACCTATTTCTAGCTACGCTTGGCCTTTAAATATGCAAGCCTGTAACAAAGCTTCCTCGCTTGCATACGCCAGAGAAAACTGGAACAAGAGCTTCGCAAACATCTCATATGAGGAAGGAGAAAACTAATGTCAGCTCCTCCGTAATTCAGTAACGTTAAACAACAATATATCACAAAAAGAGGTCTTAATTGAGTTGCGCGACAAAATTGAGGTACAAAAGGAACACAGCTGGATACAGCGCACAGTTAAGATGAATTGCCAACTCGCTGAGCAGTCCGTGCTCCACAGAAATAGGAAGGGGTTGCTCTCAGAAAAGATAGTGTGCCTCCAAAACGCATATTTTCTTATTTGAACACCAAGACAAATACTTGTTCATACTGTACCCAAAAAACTATCATCATTATACACGGGCATGCGCCACAGAACTTGGATAAGTACCACTAGTGACGATTGTCCACTAACAATTAAGAATGCAGCAATTAGCCGAATAAGTTGGTATGTGCCACAGAAATTCGCGCAGCCTATCAGTAAGCCATTACCATAATAAACAGGTATGTGCCACATAAACTGGTTAAATTCTTCTACTCGACTCTGGACCTCTAAAAATGAAGATGGCAACAATGGGCCCGCCAAATGGCTGTGGAGCGATGGCGGCGAGCTGAAGACCCTTAGTACGTACATCGAGAGGATACTAAGTAACTGGAAAGGTATCGGCTGGTGCGAGAAGACCCTGACGCGATGGAAAGCCACGCTGAGATGGGCGTGTTCATGTCGTCATTTTGACTGTAGGCGGGGAGCTGAACATATGTAGTGGTCCCTGCAGCAAAGGGAAAAAAAGCGAATTTCTGTCCGCCTTGTAAGCGACATGACTATGCTCCATGTAGAAGATGGTGTAAGTGGATAAAAGAGTAGTTGAAGATGAAAGGCATAGAGGACGGAGCCCGCACCGCACAAGACTGAAGAAAGAGGAGAGAAGAGATGGGAAAGGTGGAGAACATGCTCGAAAAGTCTGAGGGCGGGGCGATGATCGGCGAGAGCAGCATGACGTCAGGAGATGGCGGACGATGGGCCAATCGGTGAGTGCTACGCTGGTGACGGACATCACAGGCGACACAACCGTTCAGCATGGATTCAAGCGAGCGGCTCGAGCTAGACACCCGAATCTATACATCGAGATAATACTAGGGAGCAGAAAAGCCAGGGACAGGCGTGAGAGGGCCCCTGAAACGATTGAATTTCTGTGTTAACGACTTGCCTATGCCGTGTTTTTGACTGTGGTTCAACTCTATCTTCTCTGCGCTTAGAAGCAACCAATAAAGAACATAGCATCTCTTTTTTAAAGTCTATCCTTGATTTATTGGAGCAACCTAAGCTACCTATATCCCGTAGCTAAGGGCTTGAAACAGACTACAAGCAACCAGATGAGTCTTCAGAAATGTCCTGTCTGCTTCGAACTTTTTGCAGCTTAATGGAAGGTTCCGCAATTTTCGTGGATGGGCTTCGTGGGCTCCACAAAACTCCGTTGTTCTCTTGAAGTTCGCACACTCTAATTGCAGAACCACTGCCTTGCGGAACAGGATGAACATTCAACTTCTTTGTTAGCGGTCTTTATGCGTAGTTTGTTTTGTTAAAATGAAAGGGCCCTAAAAAGAAGTGCAGCGCCAAGTATTCGTGTACTTTATTCACATTGTCCTTGATGTGTTCGCGTGCGCCAAACTTCTAAATTCGGCAACACTTAATATTTTCGAACAACGTGATGGCGAACTTCCGTTCAAATTTATGTTGGTGTGCTGGATTCTATGATTAATGGGAACAATTATCAGCAGCAACTGATGCGTAAACTTCAACAACAAACCAGCACAGCGTTGTTCATTATGTTACGTACATAAGTTCAGTGTAAAACAGAATATACAGAAAAGTTGTATGCATGCTTTTGCTCCTCATTCTCGGAAAGGGCTAATTATCCCTCGAATTTTCATTCCTAATATTTATAGATATTTTAAATGCTTTTGTAATAGTTTGTTTTATAATTTTTGGGGGTGGAACTTCTTTCTTTTGTAAATTTTTTCATAATATCCCGGTTTAAAGATCCCGAATGCTACGCGGGAGAATACCTTCAAGGTGGATTTGTGCAATGTACGATAGCTTGTATATCAGCTCCAGCTATAAGGTTGGGCGTGTTGTCTGTGCGTATTGTTCTAGAATTATATTTTTGTATACATGAGAAGACATCTCGATTACCACACTGGGTGCCATTTAGGGTTAAGAAACTTGAGATTTTCAGAGCCACATTAGTAGCGGAATAAAGCTTGCCTTGCAAAGGAAACTTAATAACTGGCTCCATGCGGCAGAAGCTTAAGAAATATTTGCAGCGTGTGTTGATGTATTTAAATAATGACAAAAGCTATGCCATAACTGAAGGACATATAAACACAATTTTTTAACAGTACGTGTAATACCTCCGGATAAAAAAAGTAGAAACTAGTTAGTGAAAAACGGAAGCCAGAGGAATATTTGCAGCGTGTGTTGAGACATTGAAATAATGAACAAAAAGCTATGCCACAAATTCTTGGCTTATAACTGCGACGTTGTCACGGCACGCACTATCTATCTGGCTTACCAATGTTTAAACTAATTAAAAATATGGGGCCCCACATCATGAAATGACGCCCTTCCTGAATACTTATAAGATTTATAATAAGCTGGATTGATTAAAATAAGAGTTTATAAAGCCTTATTCATGGTATGTCTCAGAGCCACTGATTTCGCGCCATTGCGCTATAAGTCTTTCCCATACTGAAAAACTTCGTAGGATTAAAACAGTACTGCAATACGGTGTACGTATTGCACTGGCTCTTGTTGCCCCAGCTTTATTGTGGACTTTGACCTTAGAATAGATTATTGTCACAAAATTGAGTTTGGCTACTACTGGCAACTCTTTGTCCTACCCCGTGCGGCTTAGTTTAGCTATTTTATAGTTTATTTTTATTTCTGAATAACAGTATTTCGTTATTGTGATCGTCGTTATTTTTTTTCTCTACTGTTTTCGCTTGATAATGTAAGTCTGTAAATTAAAGGCGGTCTTACCACAACTCCGGTGGACTCCCCTTTGGGGGCCTGTGTGATCCGGTTATTTAGGACCATCGAAACTGTATTTCACTTTCACTAGGGGTTTTCATGCCTGTCAAAAGAAATATACGGTTGCGGATGCCCACAGATGAGAGTCGGTTGTTTTCGTGTAGCTGTTATACTGCTCGGCTGGTGACCCGATGGCCGTGTGGCTTCAATCCCGGTGGCGGTGGTGGCATACCAATGGAGCCGAAATACTAAAGACTCGTGTACTCTGTGATGTCAGCGCACGGTAAAGAACACCGGATGACCAAAATTTCCGGAGCCCTCCTGCTATAGTGTTTCTCACAATTGTATCGTGACTATGGTATGCTGCACCTCAGATGGTGGTACTAATAATACCAAAACTGATTTGCCCAACGAGTAGGCTCTGCCGAAATTTATTACTAGTGGAGAGGGAAGAACAATACCGGGTAATTCCGAAGCCACAGGCTGAGCTCTCGTCAGGTGGAGAAAGCCTTCACTCTGTGCCTGCTCAGGCAAAGCCTGAAGTATAGCTAAGCTAATACCCTATTCTAGACTTTTAATTCCAGGGGTGCAATATTTTCTTTAGGGGTAATTTATTTTCTCCGTAGTAATTAGCATAGTTGTTTGCTGTTGCTTTAATAGTCCCACGAACATAGACCAGCAATTCTCCTAGCAACAATGACCAAACTGACATCGAGTCTGACTTTAGTTTTTTTTTAATTTCTGCTAAAAAATGCGTGTATGCGCATTTCATGAAATTGAATCAATTCGAGCCTCTCCTTTTTTTAATATTTTATTCTCCTAGTCTTTACAATTGTGCAACAGAAACACCCCGTGCCCAGCCGTGGTGGTCTAGTGGCTAAGGTACACGGCTGCTGACCCGCAGGTCGCGGGATCAAATCCCGGCTGCGGCGGCTGCATTTCCGATGGAGTCGGAAATGTAGGCTCGTGTGCTTAAATTTGGGTGCACGTTGAAGAACCCCAGGTGGTCGAAATTTTCGGAGCCCTCCACTACGGCGTCTCTCATAATCATATAATGGTTTTGAGACGTTAAACCCCGCATATCAATCAATCAGAAACGCCTGGTTCTGTTACAGTCGAGCCAGGCGATTCACAATTCTCAAAATTTTTCTCTATTTTCGTACGGTGAGTTTCTCTACAGCGCATATAATGGTATTTTTCAAGCTTTATTCTTGGGCGTATACATTACTACATTGTAAGCACTTTTTTCGCCTAACAAGAAACGAGTCCTCATATTTTCGTCTTGGTTAACCTAATTTAAAATAATGTTTTCTAAGTAAAAGCATACGTATGTTTTACAATTTCCGAAATATATCTGGAAGATACCTAATGGTATCTCTAACACGTTTTGCCCAAGAACAATTACTAAAACAGCAGCAAACAAAAAACAAAACGGCTGTATATACACAAAGTATCGACAAGAAGACCTGCGCATAGCCTTGCATAACACTGCGCACGTTCATCAACACAAAGTGCAGGCACCGATCGTAGCTGGCCTAATGTGAAACAATGTACAACATCCCCTACGTATTCCTAGTAAAAGACACGATGACCGGAGGTGTGACGTGCCCACGTAGAGCGTTGTCATTCATCCTGATTACTTCGGCTTCCATCTACTTCACCTGTAGTTCGGCGAACTGAATGTCGAGGGGCGTACATAGGGCTGCGTATGTCTTCGCATGTTAGATTACCCTGGACCTCGATCGTAGCTACGAGCAATCAATGGTGTTCGTGTATGCATCACCCCACACTGTGTGCGAGGGCGTACCGATTTCGGGATAACAACGCGGGTGGAGCTCAATGGTGACTCTACATCGATCATTGTGGCAACGCTATCGACTGTCTTAACCCACCCCTTATGTAGTAACCTCTAATAGGTCTTTAAGAAAATATAAATGAAAATAAAAATGAAATAAACGTAAGAACGTGGCTTGTTAAAACATGCAATGGGCAAGATGCACATTGACAAAAAAAGCCGACCATCATGCTATCTTACCTTTCGATTTACAAACGCTAGAGAATGCTTATGTCGCTATTTGCCTTTTCTTATAACAAAAAATGAGTTTATACTTCGATTGAGGTTTTTCATTAACAATAATTTACGAAAAGTAGTTGCAAATATGTCCTACTAATGAAAAACATTGTATGCTTGTCTTCAAAAATAAAAAGAAGCAAAACAACAACTACACGCGATCATTAAACTCGACCTAGATTTATATCACTTGCTGATTGTCTTCCGAGATTCTGTGTACTCCGCCGTCAAGAGTCTCGAGATAAACACTATTGGATGTGAACATTACGAAGGCAGGTCCGTCCTGTCATCAGGTTTCGTGTGTCAGGCGTGACAATAAGTAATCAGAAAGCGTAGCAAAGATTTCATTCTGCAGCATTGTTACCATCGATACTCCCTGCCGCGGAGGCCACACTTTGATAGATAGAAACTGGTTGTAAACCCATGTACTGAGATATAAGAACGCGTTAAATATCACCTGATGATGAAACTTCCCAGGGACTTCAAGTACGACGCTTCTCGCATTCATATCAGGGCTTTTGGCACGTAAAACCCTAACTAATATTGCTATACTAATCCAGACTCCGAGTGGCCGTGTGATGCAGTTTCTCAAGACAGCATGAAGTTATGAAGCCTCTCCTATGATAGCAAAAGCCATGAAATGGCAATGTGCTCATGGGGCGCCAGCGCTAGCATATGCTTATTTTCTTCAGAGAATATGTATATATTCTGGAAAAACCACAGTGGCAGAACGAAAGAGGCAAAGGTCCCGCACCATCGTCTATGCGCTTGACGTCCGACGTCACACAGTGGATTAACGGGTTAATTTAGAGTCTGCTGCTCGTTTTCCTAGGCTCATGGGCTTTCCGCAAATGCAACTGAAGTGGTGGCTGATTTTGTTGTTACTGCAGACATTGAAGTGCTATGAGCAATACAAAAAGTATCTGAAGTTTGATACAAGAAGACGTTCAAAGTAAAATTCGCTTGCCCAACAGTTCACAGCAAGACATCGCGAGAGTGACAGACTCAAGTAGAACAACGTGTTTATTTTCTTCCTAAATTGGCGCAGCAGTCAAGCTATCTGCATGGCGTGGCACGTTGTATATATTGTTGGTGATGGGAAACTTGATTTTTCAATAAAAAACGCGCATATGGGGAAATCAAAATCAAGTTTCTGACTTGCTAGCAGGGACACTCTTAAACAATAAATGCATGGACCTTGGTGTTTCATAAAAGGCTGACTGCATCACACATTGCGTCGGCGTCCAGAGTAAATTCTAGCGAGCTTTTAATAAGAATGCGGCATCCGATTCCTCGCACCAAGTCGTAGATGCCTTCTGAAGGAAAGAACAGCTGGTGTAGTGCCGCGTTTGTTTAGAGAAAACTCGGGATGAACAAAGTTCGCAATTAGCATTGTGAGTGCAACTAACTCAATGCCGCCTTTCATACGGAAATGCATAATTTTCATATGAAGATACGTGGTCGAGTTTGACGTAGAGGTTTGGGAACGTCGCCAGAAAAATAGTTCTTGTGTGTATGTTTGTATGTGTGTCCGCACATCAGTATTATTAAAAGAAAAAAATTGCATCCAACGGAGACGCATCGTACAGCTGCCAAAATGATCGACAGATGTCTTCTGAAGATTTGTTTTCTTTTTCAACAACGCAAAATTTATTTGTGTATTAGCGTTGTCTTCAATAAAACGCAGCTAGAATACTCAGGGAAGCAGGTCTGCTCGCATTAGAGAGAGAAGACAATAAATTGAAGCCCGATGAAGCTAAGAAATGAGTAGAGAATGAAGGTCAGGGAAAAAGCCAGAGGAAAGCTTCCACTCACACTACAGCTACCAAATTTATTGTTTTACAACGTTCTTAAGCTTTTTTTACACTCGCTTACTGCAAACACAATGTACTATACTGGCATAGAGGCGGTGAAGATATGTAAGAACCCTTCGCAGTATAGTGTGAGTGGTTCCCTAGATTTGACCTGACAAAACAGTCGAAGTAATAGGCATGCAAATAATACGAACGTACATATTATCACGCTCCATTCCAAGGGCGAATGCTCGTTCCTCTTCGGTTCATGGGTCATTCTAACCCTCATGTGACAGCCACGGCAGTTTTCCAGTTTTCGGGTCTTCTAGCATCCCCGAAAATAAATTTTTATTCTTTAACAGCTGGGCTTAAGGCTACGAACTTCACTTACCTTTAAATATTCTTATTCAAAAGGTTTGCTACTGAATTTGCATTACATAATGTACCAGCTTTTCTAAACGCTTCTTTCTAACTTGCTTTCAGGTTTTCGTAATCTTGTTTGAAAAGTATGTCTTCAATTGATGTAGTAATTACGAGCGAGCTCCGTACTGCTAGAGCAGTACTGCCGAGTAATATTAATATTAATATTATTATTATTTGTTAGTTGCGTTTGTTTCCGGATCTCTCTTCAGCTCTCAAAGCCAGTTTGAGAGGGCATATGCAAATAGCTTCCGCATTCCTTGCGTCCAAACGAGACGAGGCTCCTTTGGAAGCAAAGAATGCGCAAGTACTGTTTGGACCCCCACGAGACGAGGCTCGTTTGGACGTAAGGTATGCGGAACACCGTTTCACAACACCATTCCGTGCTTCCCAGGAGCCCGCATCTCCGTCTAATAACGTCCATAAACATACCGCAGTTTAGGCTGCACCGGAGAGTGCACGCACTTCGGCGTTTGTTGTCGGAGGAGCATTTTGTGCGATATAGCTTCTCCCGGGAGTCAGTCGCTTGGGAATATTTACCCATGCAGTTTTCCTTCGCAAGGCAGTTAGCTAAGGAGAACTAATTCGTCGTGCTTACGCGTGCACGAAGAACCGGGAACTCTCTTGCGCTGAACCCCTGCACTCGAACACCTCGGACATAACATCGCCGCGTTGCGTTGCACAATGCGCTGGCGAGGACTGTATTACAGTCTAGGAAGTTTGTACGAGTCATTTGATGTCGCAATAACTCTGTGCGATACATCTTCATTTTTGCCACGAAGGCGTGCAGGACACATTGCTTAAGCGAGGGCAGTAATACAAGACAGATAGCACGAGCTGTCTTCTTCCCTTGTTTCGTCCGAGATGCGAAGGAAAGAATCCGAAAATTCGAATGGCTAGTTTTTCTTCGTTAGACGCAATAATTATGAGATCTGACTGGCAGATATGTCAAGGACAGTATAGCTAATGGTATTTATTGTCAATGTAATCGAAGTATGAAGAAAAAAGGTAGACAAAATGCGACTTCCCGTGCACAGGGACCACACTTGCGGCCTTCAAATAACGCTCCCGATGCTTCAACAACGGAGATACCGCGGCGGATATTCCCGCTGACCACTTTGTTGGGTACGTATGCGCATCACAACGTGAGAGCGTGGGCAGGTTTGGTCCCCGTTAAGGGCAAATCCAAGTTTCGTCCACTTTCCTGTGTTCACCTTTACAATACATCTGCTACTGATAACACCCGCTATGCTCTCTGGACAGTGTTGTCTGTTACTGCAACATACGGATCATTCAAGCCATCACACTAGGGTTGATTCAAGGTTAGATCCCTACCCTAAAAACAACAATTTTGCCGTCTGAACTAATTTTTTTTCGATTTGTATCATGACTGATTCGCTAAAGTGAATAACACAAATTTCTTGTGTCCTTTTCTTGGCTTTAAACTCCTCTTCTTTTATTGAGAAGAGGAGTTTAACAGAGCAAGTTGTATTAAAAGATATAAAAAGCTCCTGACACAATTTCCGTGTTTTGTTATTTCATCGCAGAAGCCTCGTCCAGCCAGACTTGATGCCCTAAACCAATGTGCGGTGGTTTATTGCACAGCTGCAAGCTTCTAAGCAGATGATGTGCTATACTTACTCATGCAGTTAAAAAGAATTGTTTCGTGTACTATATTGACGGAGACCAGCCGTGACGCACTGGGCACTGTTTTTGAGTTATTACCTCGGTACGCTTGCATTTTATGTCGGCATGCATGAGCAACATCTCGTCAAGAGAGCCCGAAAGGTGCGCAGGGCTAGCGTCAATCAAACTGCTTGAGGACAAGGTGCTGAGCTTTCGTATTAAGCTTGGAGATGACTGTACATGATATTTCTTGAAGCAACGTAAAGTATAGAGCGAATTGGTATATATTCATGTCGATGCATAGCGCGAGTACAACGGAGCACAATAAATAACACACAGTACTGGCGGCAACTCGAAACTACTTTCCTTTACTTTGCATTATTCTTTAGTTTCCGGTTAGTGTCTGTATACCCGGTGTATTTTACTGTGTCCCGTTTTCGTCGCGCTATACGCTTCGACATCATATTTTTCTTGGATTCATCTAACAGTTACTAGGCTCACTAGGATCCCTTCCTTTATTTTTTTTAATGTCCCAAAACCACCATATGATTATGAGAGACGCCGTAGTGGAGGGCTCCGGAAATTTCGACCACCTGGGGTTCTTGAACGTGCACCCAAATCTGAGTACACGGGCCTACAACATTTCCGCCTCCATCGGAAATGCAGCCGCTGCAGCCGGGATTCGAACCCGCGACTTGCGGGTCAGCAGCCGAGTACCTTAGCCACTAGACCACCACGGCGGGGCCACTAAGATTGAGAGCTGGGCTAGTTGGTGGAATATTATTTTAACATATGGTGTAGTAGTGCAAATACGATGGGACACAAGGACAAGAAGAAACACAACACTCGCTACACTCGCAACTAAGTTTATTTCAGAAGCAGCATTTCATATATGTTACTACGCTACAGCTGAATAGTTCAAGCAATGTACATCATCTCTTCTTTCGCTTCCCTGTCTCTCGGCTTCATTAGGGCAATTTCTGTCTAACAGAGCAACAAGCCCGTCGTTCTTTCCCCATCCAACGCTTCAAGCAAGCACACTGAACGAGACACTGACTTAGTATACATTTAAATCATATACACAGGCAAGTTTTGTCGCAGAAAAGTGTAACGTTCACAAGCAAGGGCATAGTTGCGGTGCGTGCAAACTGCAGGTGATTCACTTAGCTATGTAGATTCTCACTTAACTGGAAGAAAATTGAAAATTTAATGTGTCAGAAATAGCGCAGTTATGTCCGTTTCACAATGACGACAATGACATTTGAAAAGCTTGAACATGTAGCTCTGGAGTACCTAGCAAATGTTGAAATCAGTATGTGTCACGCTGAGACAGGCTAGTTGTGTCTTATAGTCAAGGCACTTTTCTTTAGTTTGGTGCTTCTGTCTCCAATTTTATACACTCGAACTCCATAAAGGCCCAGGAGGCATTACATGGGTGGGAAGGATGTGACAATAATTTGGACGAGTAATTGATAAAATGAACACTGAACATTATCGCAAGGATACATGAACAAAAGGAAGGGAAAAAACGTCTGACAGTTACACAATGTCAAAGAAAAGCAATCAAAATTTAAACAATTAACAATAAGTAATATTTGTTTGTCTTGATGACACAGTTCGCAATATTGTTGACTGAAAGATTTAGGGTTGACTCTAGATAATTGACAAATGAATCATCACACTCACATTAACCAATGAGCTACGACATAACCTTGAAATGTGCAATTGAGCCATTTTAGAAGGTCTTCGCTTACCAAAGCCTGCTTTTCACATGGCGAGAAAAAGAGAACTCATTTAAGTGTGAACAAACTAAATATTATATAAAGAACAGCCAGTGCCACGCCGCAGATGACTGGTAAAAAACTCCACGCTTTTGTGGATATGTGTAAACACTTCCGGTAGCAGCCACGAAGCCATGAAAGATGAAGAGAAAGGAATGGCAGATATAGTTACAAGACTTTCTCTTCAACTTTCTTATTAAAAATATTGTAGTGTGAGTGTTTATAAAACTATCATGTAAAGAAAATTCAGTGCAATGTTAACCAGATGTTACACTGCATGGGGTCCATTGTATGGTATAATGTAGCCTTGCATACGGTAGAGGTTATCTTGGTGCATACTATCTCACAATTTGTGGACGGTGCCCCGGTTAACGTTGTTTAAAAATAACTATAGTTTTGGCCCATCACAATTTATTCAATACTATTGGCTAATAAAGTTAAGTGGTGTTTAATGTCAGCTATGTTTAACTGATATGATTGCTGATTGCCAAGGTTTTTTTTTTTGAGTGATGGATATTCGCTAACATAGGCTAAACGCCGTAACAGCAGCAATTTCATCAACGGTGCCCCGGTGACACTGTTCCGGCTGCACTGAAAACAAACTGAATTTACACCGCATGAAATCGCATCAGTTCGTATTACAATGAAGAAAATTGGTTCCAAATCTGCATGTTACACCGCAAATGTTGTCGAAAGATGATAGTCTTACTTCTGGAGAGAGTGAACAAAACGTTTATTTGATGTTCTGCGCAAGAAAATCGGTGAACGGTATTCTGGAGGCACTGCGTTAGAGTGCCTCGAGCGTGTAGCGGAGGAAAACGAGCGCATCGAGGCACGTTAGAGACAACCGCCATCTGGCAGTTATCTTCGAAAACGAAGGCGTGCAGCCGGCGGAGAAAGATGCGCGCCAGTCTCGGAGGTGATAAGGTGTAGAACGCAAAGTGACGGGCAGGTGCCGCCACCGTGACGTCGTATAGCAAAGCGTTGGAAACACCTTTCTGAGCATCGCGCTGCACTGTAAGCGCAGCGCGATAAACGCTCCATTCCTTAGAGTTGCTTGTGTGTGCCTCTTCTAGTATAAAGACTGACATACAAAACTTCGAAGTGTTGTTATGGCGCGTCAGATATGCGCAATAATTGCTTTTTAATTGACAATCGCACACCTATGAACGCTAAACTTTGAGTAATATTGGTGGGCTCTGCGAATGAGGTTAGCCGTTTGGTGTAGCTTGAGGTATCGTTAGGGCGGACAAACAGTCAACTGTAAAGACAGAAAGACAGACAGACAGACCACAATTTTTTCGTCGATGGTTCCCAAGAAAGAATATCGTCTTTAATAAACTTACATCACGCAGGCGAATGCCCACAATGCTGTTTGCAGAGATTATCGCCTTGCAAAGCTCTGGATAAGCTGAGCGACCAATCTGTGCCAGATGCAAACGAGTCCTGTGCCATCAAAAAACCTCAACATCGTCAGAGATGGCTGTGAAAGTGCATTATGCGTTTTAGCTGTTTACGGAACGTCTCTGATTGGAACGCCTGGCCTGTGCGCGCATGTGTGCATTAAAAAAATGCTTGTGCGTCGTTTTTCAGACCCCAATTTTCCCACCACTTACTCAGAGTTAAAATTCTATTACGAGCACAAGGCTGACCTCCATGCCTTTTTTTTCGTCTATTTCTCTGTCTTAACGTCGTAGATCACAGCTTACCTGTGCGAGTTGTAGAACACCACCTTACCAGTACGTCTAAATCGCCGTAAGGTTGGCCATGAAATTTTCTGGCGCTCGCCTTAGCTGACGCAGTTTTCAATAAAAAATGAGCAGCCCGGACAGGTGAGGACAAAAAAAAGAGCTTAGAGATTGAGGTGAAATATTGAACACTGAAAGGTCTTTAATAGAGGCCCCCAGGTAGAGTGGCCTTTGCTAAATCGGCACGGCCAAAGGCGCTGGTCGATGGAATCTGTCGTGATGGCAATCCTTCACCTGGGCTTTGGTCGATAGTGCTAGAATACCGTCTGACGTGCAGACTACCTCACACACGTGTGGGAAAACCCGTACTGAAAAACGCGCAAGCACTCCCCGTGTACCACTGCGTTTTGCCGTTTCGGCTTTGTTCCCGCGTTTCTCGATGATTTGGCGCCAGACGAATGGTGTCTGGGGAGTTTCTGTGTGACTTCCACGATGTTGTGGTTGCTAGGGGAAGTTTTGTTACGTGGGGGCTTCTCATTTTATCGAACCAACTTAGGCGACGTGCTTTTTGGCCAGTGACGAAATTTCATTCTTGAAAAAAATTTCATAATCACGGAGTCACTTTTCTTTTCAACAGCGCCACTTTGTGCGTTGCAAAAGAAGTGATCACGGAGTATTGTGCCAGCATTTCGTTTTCGCGAGTTTCTCTCCTTTATGCGGGGTGTCGTGAAAGGATTGTTGCAACTTTTATTTCGTACATCATTCTTCTTTTTTTTTGCGAGATTTGTATCTTTGCATTGGTCGCCAGAGCAAGAGCCAGATATTACAAAAAAGTTTATCTTTTATTTACCACTTTATGACGCTATATACGTATATGAAGATATCATAGGCCTAAAACTAACAATATACAGGGTATTACGTGCCGAAACCACGACATTTTTATTCGGCACGCTGAGCAATTGAGCGCATCAGAAATTTGGACAACGTACAATTCTTGAGAGCAACATCACTGTGCGACTGCATATGAAACACTGCGCTGTGTGTGCGGTATGTGTGTGGTGGGCAAAATTTGTGTATCTCACTCTCTTTCTCTCTTTTACTCCCTTATTGCACTCTCCTCGCGTGTAGGGTGGAAAACTGGACGGAGTTCAGTTCCCTTGCCTACCTTGCTTATATTCTTTCTCTCTCTATCTCTTTCTACATCCATGTACCCAGGTTCCTAGCATTTGGCCTCCATCAAGATGGAACAATCGCTAGCCGACACTGAATGTGCACGGCCTCCGCGTCGTGGTTTCTATGTCGGGTACCGAGCACCGTAACCAGTCTACGTCAACGGTGGTGCGGATCATACGGCTGTTAGATTATGTGGGCTTAACCTCTTCGTAACTGTTTCCCAAGGGTCACTTGAAATATCTGTCACCCCGCCGCGGTGGCCGAATGGCTAAGGTACTCGGCTGCTGACCCGCAGGTCGCGGGATCAAATCCTGGCTGCGGCGGCTGCATTACCGATGGAGGCGGAAATGTTGTATGCCCGCGTGCTTAAATTAGGGCACACGTTAAAGAACCCCAGGTGGTCGAAATTTCCGGAGCTCTCAACTACGGCGTCTCTCATGATCATATGGTGGTTTTGGGACGTCAAACCGCACAAATCAACCAATCAATTCAAATATCCGTAACAGGCCCGTATCGCTTCCTCACCGTAATTCAATAGAAAAATATCTTCCAGGTATGCAGCGCAGAAAGACCGACAGGTGCTGCTGTGGAGCAACATTCTTTTTTGTACTTTCTCGCTTATAAACCGGAGGGATGTGGTGATGCTGATAGGTGTTGACGCAATCAGGCCACACGTCTGAACACTCACACATGGTGGTGCTGCTCTGTTCATGTACCTTGCTTATGTTCCCATCGGTGTGCGTTACAGTGTCATTACGAATCGCTTTAAGAAGAAGCCCGCATTAAAGATACAGCTGACGTAAAAAAAGTTAAAATGCCATTTGGCAATATCGCTGCGATTGGCTGAAGCTACTTGCTCACTTCAATAGCAGCTCACATCCAGGTAGCAGCCAGGTCACGGAGTGATTTCCGTCGAAAATCTCTCGGGGTCAATGGATTGGTGTCTGCGCAAGATGGCGCAACTACTTCGCTGGAGACGCTCTCAAGTATTAGACTAGAAGAGTACTAAAAGAGAGTAGAGTTTACCAGAAGATACGGTTTCAGAAGGCTAAACGTTGTTGCGATTTTACGCTTCAAAATCACAATTTTACTACGACGCATGTCGCAGTGGAGGAGTCCGGAAATATCAACCACCTGGTGCCCTTTAACGTGCACGTAAATTTATGCACACGGATCTCTGGTGTTTCACCTCCATCGAAGTGTGGCCACATCTGCCGGTGTTCGATCTCGAGGCCTACGGGTTAGCAAATGACTAGACCTCCTGGATTGGTAGTACGCGAAGACTGACGCATGAACACTAACGCCATTACTATATATAGTCTTTTGTGTATACCAAGAGAAGCGTGGAAAGGATGTGCCGGACAAGATTTTAGCGAGGACTGAACAGGATGCCATAGAGGGAAGTGATTTTCGTATCTGATTTGATCTCCTTAATTAACAAAAAAGAGTTTAATAGACAGAAAGCTAAGACAAAAATGTTATAAATTGAGAAGCGTTTATAGGTGTTCACTTTCCGTTAAACGTAACAACATTTCCTGGCAGTATACGAGTCGTATACAGTCAGTCGTATACAGTCAGTCGTAAAAGCTTGAAAACCACGCAGAGCATGCCAAGCTACCTGTCCGTGCCACTTAGCGGTGCGCCACCTACCGTCGACCTAAGAGCTAGTCCTGAAACGGATCTTCTTGTTACTCTTTGCCACATAAAGTTTAGACTACCTCGTATCTTCGTTCGTTGATTGGACGCAAAGCGCTTACGTGCGGTATGAACGTCACACTTCTACTTTGACAGCGAAATCAAAGCTGCAATGGCGCGCTTCAAACGGTGTTCCGTTAGGTATACATATCGCTTTGTGCCGCTAGAGACATATAACAGTTTCACTGATAAACTGCTGTTGAAACAGATGCACGTAGCCGTGATTGGCGAAGAGCGAGCCGCGATAACAAGTGAAAGGTGCAAAATCTGCTTGCCCAGCGGTAAAATAGTCAGGCCGTCAATGAAGCGATGGATAGCTCCTGGGCATAGCGCTGCTTCCAGTCGCCGCTTGCCCAGTGAAAGTGTCGTGAAGAGGCTGTCTACCACACGCTTGCGCGATTCATAACTTTTGAAGCTGACTGCCCATTTGTGGACTTTAGCGTATACGTTCGGCTGGAGCGTCACCAAGCGGGAAGTTCAGCTGTTGAAGGAGCACCTTTCAAACGTGTGGTCACTTTCGTTCTCCTTGTTAACTCCAAGAAAGCGCTGTTTCGTGCGGCATTTAGTGTCGAAGTGACTGAAAGATAACGCACTAGCACGTCGATTGAAAGATAACGCACTAGCACGTCGCTAGCGCTTTTTTAAATGCCCAGGGAAAGGTAACTGGTGTGCGTGAGCCTTATTAGGAGGACGGGGAAGAAAAAGAGGAGAGAAGGCAGGGTGGTTAACCAGGCGCACGCCTGCTTGGCTACATTACGCTGGTGGAATGGAAAAGGGCAGTATGAAGGAAAGAGAGAAAGAGAGGAGGAGGCACTGGTTGAGCGCGTTAGAAAAGTTTTATGTTCATAGCTGCCGTCTTGTGTATGGGCTCTTTAATGCATTATCACCGTTCTCATTGCGGGTACCTTGAGTTCACGAACAGCGTGCGTACCATCATGATGAGCGCCCAGCTTTCAGAGAATATATATGTCTGCGTCTGGTTCTTTTTTTTTGCGCTACAGTTATTAATACAAGTACATACGTTCATTATTCATTCTCTTTAAAACTCTTTCACTATCGAAATTTCGGGAGGGACCCAGACTCCTTGGGCGACATCGCTGGCTACAAGCCTGCTTCAGGCCCTGGTGAGCATGCAGCACTTCTACGCCAACGCTTAACAACAGAGGAACGCTTGACACATCATTGAAAGGTGGTTGCGTATAATCGCTTCAGTGTAGGGGTATTGTGCGTGATGCAGCAGCGAGCAATACGCAATGTCCTAAAGGGTACATTGTTCTTGTTTGCTCAGCCGTCCTGCTAGAGACGCGAGTTACTTTGAGTACAGTTATGAAACTTTCAGTAGCGATCTCGTACTTTCATAGTCAATTTATACGTTTTCATTAGCGTTCTTGTACTATTTCTAATAAATAGAACATATCTTAATGCTTTCTATTTTGCCCCACGGATGATTTAAAGAAAGTATGGGTTGCATTGTAATCAATGCGGACCCTATAATCGAAGCGGAAAATCCAACGGCTGTCATTTATCTGCGTAACGTATACAGCTACTGAATTTTTGCTTAACTAGGTATATCACGTGAAACTGCGTGCAGCATATAAACGTTTTGCAACTCTGTATAGATTATAGTCACCTTTTATAGACCTGCGATTTTCCACTTTTAGTGTCTCTTATTTGTTGTTATTCGCTAATGTTGTTGTTATATAACGTGTTGTTACTGTTGTTATCCGCTATCTCAGTATTGTCTTTCCGAGAGGACAAAAACTAATGGAGAGACGTGAACATACTCATTGTAGATAAGGATTAGAAAACTCTGGGTGAAAGAGGGATAAATATTTGATAGTGAGCTAGCTGAAGAAGTTTGTCTGGCTTTTCGCCTGGCCTGCTACTCCATGTGATGGGTCAGGACTATGATATTGACGCAAGGTAGGCTGGCAACTATAGTAGCCAGCATCTGAAGAGGACAACGAAGTAGATCTGTGTGCGCGTGCTCTGGCGTTCGTGTTTTCTGGCCCTTGGGTTGCGAAAGTAAACGCCCTATTTTGTACCTGCGTGCCTGTGTCTTTGTGACATTTTCTGGTGGAGGTGCTGGGTAGAAACCTTCTTCAGCCTGCAGGCAAGACCCATGCTCATAACAGAAGCGTCTGCTCCAGTGTCAATTAGCGCCATTACTTCTTCGTCGTCCACAGTTACCGCAATGTTTGATGTCACCACTCTTCGCATCCCGTTTGACTGCGTCTGTACATCTTTTTGCTGCTGTCGCTGTCGTCGTAGTGGAGGATCTTCCGTAGAGTCAGCGTCAGCGGCCTCACCTCCGGAGGTCGCTGAACTCAGTTTTCCCGACTTGCAGGACTGGGTGAACGGCGTCTTGGAGCGCCGCGTGAATAGGCTGGGCTCGGTGACCTGTAGCGAGTAGGCGACGACGAGCGAGGCTCTTGTGACCGATGTTCGATACTGCGACGATTCGAGATGAAACTCTCTATTTCTTGTGGTCGCTCGCCAGGTCGTGGACGAGGGGCATTAGGCGAAAATCCACGGAGACCCACACGACGGTATGGACATGTCCGGTAGACGTGTCCGGCTTCCCCGCAGTGGAAGCAAAGGGGCCTGTGGTCGGGTGTACGCCAGATGTCACTCTTTCTCGGTCTTGCTTCGGCGATCAACGGTGAGCTGCGAGGGCGGAAGCCTACCTCCATTTGTTGAGCGGGTCGCTCATTGGGGTAACATACGCTGGTTGAACTGCACGATGGACGACGTCGCACTGCTTCCGCGTAGCTCATCTCGACGCAGTGCCTCTGTTGTGGCGCCTCGGATGGTTGGGGAGCGTGAACGGCTTGCCGTAGCTCGGCGCGTACCATCTCCGCAATGGAGAGCTGCTCTGCAGGTGAAGCAGTCACCTGCATCTTTTGTAGCTCTTCCTTAATGAGAGCTCTGATAAGCTCTCGCAACGCGCTGATGTCATTGCCGAGAGTGACAGAAGTGACCTCACTTGGGTTTACACCACGGTTATACTGTCTGGCACGCTGTTGAAGGGCCCTCTCCATGGCAGTGGCTTCCTCATGAAACTCCGCAAGTGTCGCAGGCGGGTTTCGAATCAGGCCGGCAAAAATCTCTTCTTTAACACCACGCATTAGGTGGCGAACTTTCTTGGATTCGGACATGGAGGGTTCCGCACGCTTGAAAAGCCGATCCATGTCCTCTACGTAGGTCGTCACCCTTTCGTTAGGGCCTTGAACCCTTGCCTCTATAGCACGCTCCGCTGTCTCCTTCCTGTCCTCTCGGGAAAATGCCTTGAGGAACTGCCGTTGAAACTCATCCCATGACGTAAGCGCTGCTTCATGGTTCTCAAACCACGTTTTCGCGGAGTCCTCCAGGAAGCAGTACACATAGCGTAGCTTACGCTCTGGGGTCCAATCGTTGATGACGGCGACCCGGTTGAAATGCTCGAGCCAGTCGTCGGCATCTTCAAAAGCAGCTCCGTGGAATGTCTTCGGCGTCTTGGGTTGGTTGATAACCAGGTGCGCTGGTGCTGGCGCGGTGACGTTAGGCGGTGTTTGATTCATAGCCCTCTGACGTTCAGGCAGCAAACCGTGCTGTGGCTCGAGTCCCTGGAGACGACGGCTGGAACGTACGTGCACAGGGGTAAGCTCGGCTGAGATACTCGATGGACTTGCGTCAGGGGTGCTCACAGGGGACCGTATCATCTACCGTGCCCAGCACTTCCTTATTTCCACAACAGCGTGGGCTTTTGATTGACGTGATCATTTTTTTTTCTTTCATGGCCACCTCTAGCATCTCAGTCAATCGACCGGGACGGTCTCTCTTGAAAGGGGGGAATTGACGCAAGGTAGGCTGGCAACTATAGTAGCCAGCATCTGAAGAGGACAACGAAGTAGATCTGTGTGCGCGTGCTCTGGCGTTCGTGTTTTCTGGCCCTTGGGTTGCGAAAGTAAACGCCCTATTTTGTACCTGCGTGCCTGTGTCTTTGTGACAATATTACGGTAACATAATTTGATTGATATGTGAGATTCAACGTCCTAAAACCGCCATTTGATTATGAGAGACGCCGTAGTGGAGGGCTCCGAAAATTTCGACCACCTGGGGTTCTTTAACGTGCACCCAAATCTGAGCACACGAGCGTGCAGAATTTTCTCCTCCATCTAAAACGCAGCCAACGTAGCCGGAATTTGGTCCCGCAACCATCGGGTCAGCAGCCGAGTACCATAGCCACTAGACCACTGCGGCGGGGCTATATACAGTAATAAACACATCACGCACACAGCCACACACGTAGACTACACTATTTACAAAGTTTCATATAGCCCCCGCCGTGGTTCTAGTAACTAAGGTACTCGGCTGCTGACCTGCAGGTCGTGGGATCAAATCCCGGCTTCGGCGGCTGCACTTCGGACGTCGGCGGAAATGCTGCAGGCCAGTGTGCTCAGATGTGGTGCAAGTTTAATAACCCCAGGTGGTCGAAATATCCGAAATATCTGATTATGTGAGACGCCTCCAGTGCGGCGTCTCTCATAATCATATTGTGGTTTTTGGACGTTAAACCCCTCATATCAATCAAAGCTTCATACAGGCTTGTGGCCCCGAAAGTCAGCAGCGCTTTTGTGGTGTGTAAAACACTGTAGCTCCTCGGAACTCGCATTCCAGGGTTCGGTTCGCATGTCACAGTCAGAAACGTATGATAATAATTTAAGCGAACGAGGCCAAAGGACTTCTTACTTAACGTGGTCGTGGTGTCCCCGGTAGATGGCCTAACTTCTTGCGCAACGACGCTCTCCGCGAGACAAGCCCTGTTTGGGTTGGCACGACATGGCACACGCGCTTGTGGGCGTTGGCGTGGCACGTAGATAATTTGGTGTGACGAGCCAGCTGGCGAGTTGGACGCCATGACGGGACGGCCAGCGTAAGAACGGGATACGGTAATGCGCCCGCACTGCCCGTACGCCGCAGTTGCGTGCAGTGCGTTTGAAAGCTGCCGTGACGTATAGCTGCATCGCCGCTATTCCCCCGCGAGTCCCGAATGAACGTTCGAAACGCTGTACGAATATGCGTGGATTCCGTGAAGTGTGGTATACGTAGAGGACTGGAAGTGTCTTGGACATGCATGTCGGGATAATGTTTTCAGGTGCATCAAAACAACGGTCACGTGTCTGCAATTCATTTTTTAGGGGCGAAGCTCCTTATAACGGCACCCGTTCGTCCCACGTAGTATGTAACAAGTATAGCACTTTGAACTCCAAGGTGGTGCCGGTGAGAGACTTCTTCTGTGCGTTGTTGAACAATAAAAAATAGTGCTCAATGTACATGTCAATGGCTGCTAATGGGGAATGAGAAACAGGAGCATTCGGCTTTTAGTTAACGCGCAGGCTGCAATCACCATTAGCAGCCATTGGCATGTACATTGAGCACTATCTGACAAGAAAGGGTTGCTACGTAATACTCGCTGGGTGTAACCTCCTTAGCTTTAGAAAGGTTTAGCGAGCGTTGAGCCGCAGTGCCATGAATACAATAAACTTGTATATACCATGAATGAACTCGAAGTAGTTTAAAATGGGAAGTAGATACGAAGCGCCAGCCGTAAGAAAGTAAAAGCCGAATTCTCCGCGTCTCATTTCCCATTAGCAGCCATTGGCATGTACATTGAGCACTATCTGACTGAAAAAGTTTGCTACGTTATACTCGCTGGGAGTAACCTCCTTGGTTTTCGAAAGGTTTAGCGAGCGTTCGGCCGCAGTGCCATGAATACAGTGAACAAGTATATACCATGAACTCGAGGTGGTTAAAGGTGGGAAGTGGACCCGAAGCGCAAGCCGTAAGAAAGTTTGCGTGTGCCACCTCTCGTTTAGTCCTTGGAATGTCCGCTGGATGGCGGTGCTTCTATATGGGGAATATATGATGAAAAGATGCGAGATGGTGGTACTTGGAGTGTTGAATAGATGGACGAACGGATACATAGACAGATGCATGGATGGGCGCATGAACGGACGCAGGGGCGGCTGCATGGACGAACGCAGGAACGGACGCACGAACAGACGCACGCACGGACGGGCTGATGGACGCATGGACGGTCACACTGACGGACGCATGGACGGACGGAAGCAAGAACGAATGGGCGGACGAATTCTTCACCCCACTCTCATCATTCACTCCGTGGATATGCTGCAATTTTTTAGATGCGGAAGTATCTTATACTCGCGCCTTGTAGTGCGCCGTCCGCGCCGTCCGCACCGCCTTAGTTGAGCTAATTCATTACGTCTGATACAATAATCACTCGTTCTCTGCTACTGCAATATTCACGCGTTCATCAAGTATAAGGTTATTTGTTGCACTTCAAAAGCATACATGTGTCCGAGTTAAAACGGTCAAAGTTTCACATTAAATGCACCAGGAAGGTAAAGTATTGGTACGGAAACCAGTAACACAAACATGAGCTTGTACGGTAAAGTTAGCTATTTAAAACCTACGCGAGCGTCGGTGCACACTGAACCATGCCTGTGTGTTCAGGCATGTATTCAGGCATGTGGGACGGCTTTAAGCTCTCCCCTAGTAGAGTACCCTGTGCTCTAAATCGTTACCCCCTTTTGCACACTGCCTTCACGCGACTGCAAAAGGGGGTAACGCGACTGCAGACTGCCTTCACGCGACTGCAGACTGCCTTCAGCCAAGGTCGTATGCGGCGGCCGCGGGGGGGCAGAAACCTCCTACAAGTCCGAGAGCCCCCGAACCAGAACACGAACCTCGTGCGGAAGTCACTGCCCTCCGGGGCAATACCGAAGAGGTGCAAGGTGGGAGGGCGCACAACCCTCAGGAGGAAGAGCCCATTCAAGACTGGAGTGCAGTAGTTGAAGATTCGTCCCCAAGCCCGCAGGTGACAAACGACTCCGCATCCGTGTCGGAGACGGAGTCACTGTCGGGAGCAAGTCAGCTCACCTCAACTAAATCGGACGACACAAGGCAGTCGTCAAGCTCCATTGAGGACGCACCCCCAAACACCGAACGCTCGCAGGGCAAGTCTGTGGGCGTCAAGCACTCCAGAGGTCAGGTGGCCGTCGGGCGAGGTCACCGCACGCCCGCGAGTGAAACTCAGTATCGGAAACCATCGAGCGACCCTCCGAGCACGCAGCAGGACCAACAACCGCTGAGCCCGGTGTCCCGAGTGCTGAAGCAGAACCGAGACCCCAACCTTCGGAACCCACTGAACGAAATTTTGGACCTTTGGGCGAGGACTACGGAATGCAGTTGGACAAAGCGGATTTGAAACGGCCACACCAATCGTCGGAGTCAAGCTCCGAGGAAGTGGGAAACCCCCGCAAGCAGGCGGCGACGGGAACGCCGCATACCGAGGGCCCCTCCGGGTCCAAGCCTCCGGACGCGTAAGCGGCGTCGACTGACCCGTCGTTCACCGGCGGGAAGGTATTCCTACCTTTAGTAATTACTTCTCTAGCAACATGGTTAACATAATTACACTAAATGTACAGGGGTTTTGTAAACCCGATAAACAGACAGAGGTTATCCATTTTGCTAGAGAGAACTTCATTGACCTTTTGTTTCTTCAAGAAGTAAATTTTGTGTCACCGGCAGATGTAACAGCGTTTCGTAATCGGTTCAACTTGCCGTGCTATTTTTCGCTAGCGTCCACGCGCAGTTGCGGTGTCGGCGCGGTGATAATGAACGCCGCCCTTTTTTCCACGCTCTTTTGCACTGTTGATAGCGTCGGTCGAGCGTTGCAGTTGAAATGTAAAATAGGCAGCCTGCGTTTGCGCTTTGTATGTGTGTACGCGCCGACGCGAAGGAGAGACACGAACGCTTTTTTTCGATCGTTATCGCCCTACTTCATGGACGAGTGCGCGACAGTGCTATGTGGGGATTTCAACTGTGTCACTGATAGCATGCGAGATGTACGGGACCCGGGCCAAGGCAGAAATGTTAACAACGCTCGCGAGCTCGTCGGCCTAACACGGGACTTCGGGCTCCAAGACGCATGGATTCTTAAGAAAGGCAACACGTTTGTCCCGACCTGGAAAAGGGGTTCATCGGAGACAAGGCTAGATAGATTTTATGTCTGTGAGGCCTTGAGTCCTGTGGTGGCCGACGTGGCGGTGCGCGCCTTTCCGGTAGAGGCGGGTCGAATTTCCGACCACTTTCCTGTGGTTCTGTCTATGGCCTTGCCGGATCGTCGGTTGGACGGGGTGCGCATATGGCGCCTCGATCTAGCGGTACTCGCAGATGACGCGGTGAAGGAGACTCTAAGGGCGGGAGTAAAGGAAACACTTTCGGGCGCGAGAGACCCCCCTCCGGAGTGGGATAGTTTAAAAGCACAGTGGCAGCGTTGGGCTAGGGAATGTGGTAGGAACGCGAGACTGAGACTCACGTACGAGCTTAATGAAACCCTGCGGAAGATAAGAATACTGAAAGCAGGCGCCCCCTTGACTCCAACCACGAGAGAGTACTTGGGAACTTTGAGAGCCCGATACGACCGCATCTTCCTGCAAACAACCCAAAAGGTACACATACACCCGCCAGACTCAATTTTTCGAGACACGCCTGACCTCAGCCGTTTCTTGACTTCACGGCGCTCGCCGAACGGCCCTGAGTACGCGATGGCAGTGTGTATGCCGGATGGGTCGGTTTCGGAAGAAAGCATAGATATAGATACGCGCTTTTTGGAGTACTTTTCTAATTTGTTTGCTGAAGGCGACGCACAAATAGATGCGAGCACGGTAGTCAGCGAACTTGAAACCCTATGCGCCGAATTGCCTAAATTACCGGAAGAAGCAAGCGCAAACCTAATGAAAAAAGCGTCTGCCGCGGAAGTTTACTCCATTTTGCGATCTTTGAAGGTAGGTTCAGCCCCGGGCCCGGATGGTCTGCCGACCGAATTTTATAAAGAGCTTTGGCCGGAAATCGGTGCTGGCTTGGTAGCCATGATCAATAGAATTTTAAAAGATGGGAAGCTCCCAGACTCATTAGCGGAGGGTAAACTGATTTTACTACCTAAGGAAGGAAAAGATCGTAGGCAACCGGGATCATGGCGACCAATAACCGTGTTAAACGCGGATTATAAGATTTTCGCCGCTGTACTAGTGAGTAGACTGAAGCAGTGGTGGCCCGAAGTGATTTGTAATCAACAAACGGGCTCGGTGATGGGCAGAAACATTTTTAACGCCCTCACGCTCACTCGGGACCTCTTGGCGTACATGGCCCACACCAAGACGCGAGGGTTTTGCATCTCCTTAGATCAGGAACACGCTTTCGACCGCGTCAGGCACGAATACCTTTTCGGTGTATTGAGCAAGTATGGGCTTCAGCCCGAAGCTGTTGCTTTGTTCCGTAACATCTACGCGAACATGAGAAGTGTCTTGGTGCTTAACGGCGTAGTGAAGGGGACGATACACCTAACTAGAGGCGTTCGCCAGGGGTGCTCTCTGAGCCCCATGCTATTCGTACTGTGTATCGACCCCTTCCTTCGTGCGGTCTTGGCTGACACTCGAATACGCGGCCTTCCCCTCCCGGACACGGCCACAGTGACAGTATCTGCGTACGCCGATGACGTCACTGTGTTTGTTCGAGACGAAGATAGCATCTCGCAGGTACTCACGCGTTTCGGGGAATATGCTAGGCTCTCAGGCGCGAAGCTAAATATGAATAAAAGTAGTGCCATGGTGCTCGACAACTCGCTCCAATCGAGTCTACCACACGACCTCCAAATAGCTACGAGGCTACGGATTCTCGGTATCACTTTTGAGAAAACAGGAGTTGCACCCGATGTGTGGGAGGAGCTGAGCCGGGAAGTGACTGACTCGACACAGAAGGCTACGAGCTTTAATTTTTCCTTTGCCGAGAAGGCATATTTGATCAAGTGTATTTTTTTGGCGCGGGTCTTTTATGTCTCGAGAATAGAATTTCCCCCGGAAGCAGTGTTGAAGGCCCTCGACCGAGCCGTATTTTCTTTCTTTTGGGACGGGAAGACAGAGCGCCTGCAGCGAGATGCACTCAGGCTTCCTCGGGATCTTGGGGGCTTTGGTCTCCCGTGTATTGGTACGACGGCGCAGCTGCTCGCACTTAAAACAGTGCTGGGAATTTTAGATGATGTACGGGCACCTGCAAGACCACTCGTCATGTTTTTTCTAGGCCCGCAGCGCAGAGTGCTGGTCCCCCGAGCACTGGGAAATTTGTGCCCGAGCGCGGAGCATACACCGCCCTATTATAAGGCACTTGTGGCGCTCTCACGGGAGCTCACGGCCATGGACCCGGATCCGCGAGAAATTGCCCCTGTGCGTCTATGTGAACAGCTGGTTTCTACCAGGGGCACGTTACGAAGCCCGCCACCCACGTTCCCATGGCCCGAGTTAACGGCGGGTAAGCTACCAAAAGAGGTAGCTGACCTGCAATGGCAAAGGGGCTGGCGAATTTTGCCCACGCTGGAACGATTACAGCGTTGGGGGGTGGTGCAGTCCGCCAGGTGCCCCAACTGCGGAAACACGGAGACCGCGACGCACGCGGTCTCCGCCTGCGTGGTGGCAAGAACATTTTGGCAGCTAATTCACAGAACCATGCCCAGCCTGCGTGTCGCTCACTATTACACGAGAGACCGTTGCCCCCGGGGTAGGTTTGGCCGATTAGTGATCGCCGCTGGCGAGTTTGTGCTTTGGCGTAATCGCTGCAGGGCGGCTGTCCGAAGGCAACGCCTGCAGCTACAGTGGCCGCTGTTATCTCAGTTTCGAGAGACACTTGTGTGCTTCCTTGAGGCGCAACTAGCAGCTCACGGGGAAATAGAATTCTTGAGACATTGGTCTTGCCCTTTTTTGGGAGTGACAGGAGATAAGATCCAGCTCTCTGTTAGATTCCCCGACTGTCAAATTGTTTAAGAGATTACCATGTCGGTGTTGTTTGTCGGTTCATTTTCCTTTGCTGTGTCTGTTTTCTTCCTTTTTCCGTTTTTTTTTTCTTCGGCACAAGCTAACATTGTTAAGTCGCATGGAAAACGTGTCTGTTGTACAAGCTTGAGTGTTATAGGAAATAAGCAAGTTCCGTCACGTAGTATGTGTTGAATTGTCATTAGATCCACTTTTGTATGTGCATTGATATTGACCAGTAGTGCTGTAATTGTCTCGTGTTTGAAGTAAATAAAACTTTTCTCAATGTGTCAAACTCTGTTACCAGCCACTAAACTGTTTTAGCGGGACGGCTCAGTGCTCTCCCATAGTTGAGTACGAAGTACTCAAAATCGTTCAACATATTAGATGCGGAAGCATCTTATACTCGCGCCTTGTAGTGCGCCGTCCGCGCCGTCCGCACCGCTTCTCGAACATTCGACAGCTGACGCGCGCGCATGCGCCGTCGCGCCGTCGCCCACCATCTGTGCCGCGCGCGCTTCTCCTTCGAGAACATTCGACAGCTGACAGCGCATGCGCCGTCGCGCCGTCGCCATCTGTGCCGCGCGCGCGCTTCTCCTTCGAGAACATTCGACAGCTGACAGCGCATGCACCGTCGCGCTGTATATATACTCAAGGTCGGCGCTCGCTCGCTCAGTTGCCGCTCGTCCGTTGGTTCGTCGCAATAAATAAAACACCGCCCTTTCGCATACGTGCCGTACGTGTTCACTCATTTAACACCCCATTTCACAACCACGTTAACCAATTTAGCCATCGACCCAAGTAAGTCGCAATTTAACACCCGTTAACCAATTACATGCTTCCGCATCCTCCTCAGTGTTCCTCCGAGGGAAGCTGCGGGCATTTTTTTTGTTAGAAGTTGACCGCCCATGTTACTATATTATTTTAAAGACGACTTGGTAACCACATTCACCGCAACCCTCGATGCGAAATAGCAATAAAAATATTCATTATAATACATTGAGTGGGCATCAAATAAGTCTTTTTTTTACTCTTCTCACTGATGCAAATTTCGATATCATTCCCAATATGATAGGAACCACAATTATACTGGACACCTTACACAAGACATTTATCTTCTTTTGCCACAAATGGCAACACACGAAAACAATTGATTGATATGTGGGGTTTAACGTCACAAAACCACCATGTGATTATGAGAGACGTTGAGGTGGAGAGCTCCGGAAATTTCGACCACGTGAGGTTCTTTAACGTGCACCCAAATCTGAGCACACGGGCCTACAACATTTCCGCCTCCATCGGAAATGCAGCCGCCGCAGCCGGGATATGAACCCGCGACCTGTGGGTCAGCAGCCGAGTACCTTAGCCACTAGACCACCGCGGCGGGGCCACACTAAACAATTTATGAAGAAATATGAATATGCTATAACGTAGTTTATATGAATATAAACTACGTTATATTTAGTTTATATGAATATAAATTTCCTGAACGGCCGCTTTGTGAAGTCAGTTGTTACAAGTACCTTGGTGTCACTATTACAAACAACCTAAGTTGGAATCAGCTCGTTTCCAACGTCTGTGCGTCCTCTTTTCGCAAGCTCTGCCTTCTCAGACACAAACTTAAATTAGCTCCTCCAAGTGTTAGACTTCTTGCATACACATCGATTATTAGACCGAAACTCGAATACGCATGCTCAGTTTGGGACCCGCACAAGCAAAAAAATATTCAGGCTCTTGAAATGATACAGCGCAAAGCGGTTCGCTTTATCTACTCAAAATGTCGTTTATCAGACTCGCCTACAACTCTCATGAAAGGGCACGGGATCCAAACGTTGCAGGCACGACGTAAAATAGAAAGGCTTAAATTTCTTTACCAGCTTAAGAGCAACAAACTCGGCATTAGCCCTGATCAGTATATTCAGCCTTTGACTTCTCGGCGTACACGACATCGACACGCTGCATCCCTGACCCCCTACAGCGCCAGAACAAACGTCTTCAAATTTTCCTTCTATCCACGCACCATATCTGACTGGAATGATCTGCCCATATCTGTTGTCTGTAGTATTGATGGGATTGAACATATAGAAAATTGAGACAGTATGTTTCTTTTTCTTTTTAGAAGTTGCTGTATTTTACCTTGTATTGTCGGTTTGTTTATACTTGAGTAATTATGCCCCTCCTGCTTGGGCCCCTTGTGGGGCCTGCAGTATGTCATAAATAAACAAACAAATAAATAAATAAATAAATAATGAATTTTCCACCCCCAATACAGAATTTAATTGCATGGCATGGCGCATGAAGGTGTGGCCTTTCGAAGAGTTTCGTAGCAAGGGGGGCGGGAGACGAGGACCTTCTGTTCTTGTGAAATTCAGATGGAGAGGGGTGTTTTAGCAGTGAGGAATTCCAAGATAGGCATTTTTTCTACGCCATCAAAAAGTGACCCCGCCTCATACTAAAAAATATTTCTAGCTACGGGCCTGCTTCGGAAAGGTGAACTGTCTCATGCTCTTCAACGCATGCCATGAAAACCACCACAGAAAAAACCACCGAACAAGAGGAGCACAGTTTCCCGTGGCAGAAAAAAAGGACACCGCTTCGGCTGCAGTTCCTAGCGAATTCATCACAAGCCAAGTGCCGGGAACTTTTTTCGAATAGTGGGACCGTTATGCGCGACAATTTCATTACGTGTGCTTGCGTCATTACCTTAATTAGCATGCGCGCGTGCGTCAAAACCACTCTTCAGGGCAATTACATTTCTAGATGACATACGATCGTCGCGTCGGGAAAATCACAGGGCTATTACAACATGTTAAGCTCGGAACCCACATCACGTGCTCATCTCGTGCTACCTATTTTTCTTTAACATAAAGCATTCTTGATATGATTGAGACATCTTTCAGTCCCGTACTCCGAAAGAGAAGTTCATTGATTATCTGTTCATTAAGATCTCGGAAGCTTTCTTTCAACCCCTACGTCAATTAGTACTGCTGGCTGTGTAAATCCGGTGTGCTTAGCGTAAGCCTTGTAAAGTTCTTTATTAGCGTTATTTTTTTATCAGATATAATTATTCAGCACTCTAGTTTTGTATACAAGGATATATTTTGTTTTCCATTTTAACTTTTTACGAAGTCGCTAATTACGAACAGGAGTGCCTCTTTCTGTTGGTTGCAACGGAAGCTATCAATCGGAATTTATCTAGTGATGGGAAATGACAACGCTGGATGGCTGGGAATGGAGGAAGCGTGCGATAATTCGATGATTATGATAAACTGAGGCAGTTAGCTGTCCAAATGTGAAGCCAGAAAAAAAAAGACGACGCTATTGGGAGTGCTCAAGTGTTGTAGACAGAGCAAAATTTTGAAGAAACCGCATATACAGGATCACGCAATTACCCGCGGTACCTTGTACCGCCGAGGCAGAGAAAGGGCTGTACATAGGTTTGTCTATACCACACAAATATGTGAAGAAAAGGTATTTCGATGATGTGTAGTACGTTCCAGCTGGCAAGTGAACGGCGGTGATCTGAAGCGGGTGGCAGTGTACACGTGCTACAGGCCGACACTTTGGCGACCGGAAGGAGTAATCGTGCTCTGTAGGTGTTTTTTCCCTCACTCTATACCACAACGCAACACCCTGGTTCCGCGAACACCCACGAGTGGCGGCACGTGCACGGGCGACCACACGCTCCGAATTTCCTGTACTCCAACATCTCCACAGCAAAGCAGTTACAACCGAAGAACAGAACGGAAAGCAATCAATCGAGTTATCACGGAATTTCAAGCAGGCAACATTTGTGTAATTTCCTTTGTTTTTAAAATAAACTAAAGTTTGACGTCGTCGCGAAGTAGTTTGAAGGGCGCAGCACTCAGAATATTTCGTCAAGACACACTGTCGCATGCCTTCATCGTCGTATGATGTAATAACTTGGCGTAACAGAGCTAAAATCACATTTAGCATAGCTATTTGAGCGCGCGCTCGTGCCAGTGTAAAGTCTTCTGCCTCTTGTTCTCGGAGCACCTTGATGATGATATTGACGCGTGTCTACATGTGGACGAAAATGATGATGGCGGATTTAGTGGACACGAGGTAGTGGGCTTCTAGCTTCACTCGAGACCGAAGAAGACGATCTTGTGGCTCAGCTGTTGAGAGCACGCTGCTTTCGTTGTCTCAAGGTGTACCTGTGTTTTTTTTTTCGCGTTGTACCACGACAATATTGACGCAGGTGAAACCATATATAGGATAGCATAGCCATTTGAGCGCACCCCTGTGACAACAAATTTTTTTTTGTTTTGTTCTTCGAACATTTGCAGGATTACAAAAATAAACAGAATTAAAGAAAAAGCACAAAAAATTGCCCGCAGCTTCCCTCGGGGGAACACTGAGGAGGATGCGGAGCATATAATTGGTTAACGGGGTGTTAAAGTGCGACTTACTTGGGTCGATGGCTAAATTGGTTAACGTGGTTGTGAAATGGGGTGTTAAATTGCGACTTACTTGGGTCGATGGCTAAATTGGTTAACGTGGTTGTAGGAGGGGGTGTTAAATGAGTGAACACGTACACACGTATGCGAAAGGGCGGCGCTGGTCGAAGGGACGTCGATCATTGTGTTTGTGGATTCGTTGGAATTCATTTCACCGCGACCTTGGACGTCGACGCGCCGTACAAACCAACCGACGAGCGGCAACTGAGCGAGCGAGCACCGGCCTTGAGTATATATACAGCGCGACGGCGCATGCACTGTCAGCTGTTGAATGTTCTCGAAGCGCGACGCCACATGCGCGTCCACTGGAGAATCAGGAGAATTGTAGATGTCGAACGCGGTGTGTAGAGGAGGAAGGGTGCACAGATGGTGGAGGAGTGAAGCGCGCGCGGTGTGTAGAGGAGGAAGGGATGCACAGATGGTGGAAGAAGGAGGAGGAAGCTTGCGGACGGCGCCGCACTACAAGCCTCGAGTATTAGATGCTCCGCATCTAAAAAGTCTGGAAAACGAAACAGGAAGGTAAAAAGCAGGAAAGGGAACGTAAACACATCTGAAGCGAACAAGACTGCATTGCTCCAAACTTTCTCCATGCTTGGCGTCAATAGTGGAAGCTGCCTTAAGTTTATTTTTTTTTCTTCAACATACCTTCCCACAGTGACAAACGCTCTTTTCCGAAGGTTCACTGCTGGCCATGAACTCCTTTCCCGATGGTCCGTTTTCCGCTAAAACGTGAAAGGTCAGACAAAGCAATACAGCTTCGGACGTTTGCCGTCGTAAAATCTTCCCGCTTCCATGTAACCTTCGCCGATAGTGCCCCCTGGGGAACGGTGCAAGCCATGTAGAGAGGGCGTAATTCTTTTCCCACAGCGCGGTGTCCTTGTGATCTTCATTCAGAAAGGCTTCAGTGCCTTGCTTTACAGGCCGCGCAGTCGTCCTGTTTGTGGCAATTTCGTATCGCAAGCTGTAGCGCACGAGTCAGCCTTTCCTCCTGTTGCACAATCCTTGTATTCACCGCTGTCGCTTCTGAGATGGCGCGGATTACGAAACGAAGGGCTAGGACCATGACGCTACGGTACAGCGGGCAGCAGCTTTTTCTGCCCCGTAAAAACCTGCTACTCCGGACTCCCTCAATGGAAGATGGCGATTTCATTAAAAGCTTCAGTCTTTGGACGTGTTCTTCGAACGAGGGTAGCTCAGCTGTTTTGTGAAGCCTCGAGTTCTTGGTTAGCGTTTCGGAATACGTTTCATTGATCGGGCATAGTTTTGCGTGGCGCATGGCTTTTTTCCTATGTGCACGCATTTTTTTAAAACAAATTTTCATTTGTTAGAAGCGCTTGTCCTGTTCTCTTCTCAATAAAAAAAATTGTCCTGTTCTCTTCTTTTGTGGTTTCTCAATTTGTGCGCCACCCGTTGATAATTAAGGTCCCACTGACCCGCCTTTCACTTTTACTATAGGCACCCGGCAATGCAGTTTACGAGATCTGATGGTAGCGCCAGAACAGACAGCCTAGCGGGTAGGCGCAGCAAAACCGAGGCTTCCAATGCGTAGCCTAGTGAGTAGACGCAGCAAAACCGAACTTGCACGTGCATATCAATTTCTTTTTTAGTTGTGAGCAAGGCGGTATTGGCTGATTATGTAAGCACCCAGGAAGTGTTCTTTGAAAATGTGCCAAAAAGGTCACTGACACTTCAGCGTGTCACCGTGTTCAGCGAGCGTTCCATTTTCTTAGTATACCTGGCCATCGGTACCAACATTGCTGAGCTGACCCACAAAGCTTCGTCGCGCCCTCTGGTCCACTGTCGGGTGCCTATAGTGTTTTAGTATCCTAATTATCACAGTAGCGAAACTTCCAGTTCGTTCGCAGCGTCATTTCGTGCGTGACGTCAAACCACATACAATAAACCGCGCGACAAAACAGGGGGACTAAAACTTGGTGACGATCAATACTGCCGAACGCGAATTCTCAGTGCAGCTTAGAGCTGGGGTAAGGCCAACCTTCCACAGAGGTTGAACAGAGGCTATCCCCAGTAGTTGTAATGAAACGTTCGTTGCACAGTGCCACAGAAAACGCCAGCATTGGAGTGCTGCGCACACCACTCTGCCTCTGTATTCCAGACAGGTGTGGCGAACCAAGCAGAACACCGACATGCGCGCTACGACAATCAAAGGCAGCCGTAGTGCACCTCCCAGCACTTCATGCGCACAAGCTTAGAACGGGAGTCCTGTGAGCGTAAAGAAGAAAGAAAGCCAGGTTAGAGGACAGTGTATCGTGTGATCGGCAGACTGAGGCCCGTATTCACAAACCAATCTCAACCTTTCCTCGATTTTTCCTTAACGGTTTTACACTTTTATTTCACATCAACAAATCAGATCAGTATATATAAACCAGTCTTGTCCTTATCTTTCGCCCTGTCACCATTTTTGTGCCTTTAAAACGCATAGAGAGAGTACAGGAAGTTGAGGAAAACGTGTGGTAAGACTGAGGTTGGTCTGTGAATACGGGCCTTAGCATTCGTTCTCTTACGCCCTCGTTCGCTCTGTTGGTTACGTCGGCACCTGGTGTAGCATTGCCGGCGTATTACGATAGAGCTAACGCCGGTGTGCGCGCGTATTGGAAACTTCGTATTGGACATCCATTCTTGGTTTGAGCGGCATTGGGGTCATGATTACCAGCACAGCCAACAAACAAGAATAAGAGACAACGTGGAGCGCAGCGGATGATGAAAGACAGTGATAGCGAGGGGATTCTAGGCAGGGGGGAACAACAAAACAATTCAACCATTCCAGCGACTATAGACCTTTTCTGAAATGGCTCCCTGGGTGCCACCATAATCCTTCTTGGGCTGCGCCAATTGGCGTGAGCCCCCTCCCACAAAATGCACTGTGAATGTTGTGTCTTTAGCCTTTGTACTCCCGCGTGCAGCCCATCATGGTGGCGTTTCTTCATCTCCCCTGAAAAGGTGTATAGGTGGCGCAACGGTAGGTTGAAGTGGTGGAAGAGACGTCAAGCATGCACGTCCGCGTTGCAGACCGTGAAGACGCGTTCGTGACAACTGCGCGTCATACATCTATTAAAACTTAACTTCACATAAAAACATTCGAAGCTTTCATGCATAAATGACCAAACCACAAACACTGATATTCGTTTTGAAATATTTTGAGCACTCCCGTTGTATTCACGGTGAATCTCGGCAGCGCTGAAAAGTAGATAGAAGAAAAATGGCTGCTTTTTTTCAGAAGTGCTTTGGTTTTGTGGAATCGCCAACTTTAGCGCCTCTTGCGTCAAAATGACGTGACGCAATATCGACAGTCTTCAAGGGGAATATTTATTATTCTTGATGCTTTCATTATATTTATCGTGCTGTGCATGCAAATGCCAGTGGCCACTTTCCGTGCTCTCTAAAGTATATTAAAAAAATTTTAAGAGACAGCGCGAAGGGCTCGATAGTTTCGTTGGCGGCACACCTAAACCATCGCTCTTGGAAACACTAGGCAGCAAAGGTAGAGTGATGACATAGAATATAATTTTTGTTTTGATACACGCACATTTGTTTTTTCAGGTGAAGCATTGTTTTATTTCGAATTCTAATCGTTTCTTCAGTTTACGGTAGAACAACCTAAGATAAACTCAAAACAGTCTCAGCTCAATGGTATCAGCAAAAACTGTTCATATTTGCAATGCAAAAACATTAAACTGAACGCTCTAATACTCTTGTTTTCATTCCTATTCATAGAAGTATGTAATTATTAAGGAACTTGTAAGACAAAGAAAAATTCGAACTACAAAAACTGTGTAGTTCCTAGGAGCAGTGCTACTAATGATTTCCTATAGACATAGGGTCAAAGTAGTGGAGGCTTTGTGCTTTGGCTAGGTTTTTAGCACTTGCGTCTATTTATTCAAATGAAAATACAGTAAACGTGCCACAATGCATATGACAAAAATAGATACAGAAGGTCTCAACATTGCGTTACTGTGAGTGAGACCTTCTGTAAAATCATACCTCAGAGTTATAACGCTATTGCAGAGAGTTGTAAACGTAAAATAAACATAAGTAACATAACATGTGCACGCAAACGCGAAAAAGAAACATATATAGATAAGAAGTAAAAGGCGTACTCTAAGATACAAAGACAGTTACTCTGTATAAAGTATTCAAATTCATTGGGGATGAACATAAGGATTTCTTGAACATTACAAGAGATCCATTTTTATATTCAGACGAAAATAATTCCGCAAGAATACAGACGGAACTTTTACGCTAAGCTTGCTATAAGTAGTACTAGGTTGAGGTAGTTAGAAGTTGTTAACCTTGCAGCACGAGTCGACGACGCCTAATGAAACTAACATGAGTGCAGTAGAGAAAAGGCTAGTTTTCCAGAACATACTTTTGTAAATAAGAACGTCAAGGAAATATTTGTTTCAGCTTCCGAACTGGTAAAATTTGATTTGAGCAGAGTAAGGAACATGCATCTGCTGTAAGGAACATGCATCAGCCGCATGCCGTCACGGCATGCGGCTGACATGCTGCAGTCACGGCGTATGAGTGAAGTCTCACGTGGATGAAATTCTACTGTCACGGCATTTGGGTGTTGGTTAATACGGGTGAAATGCCGCAGTCACGGCAAATGGGTGGAAGCTAATATGGGTGAATTGCCAGAGTCGCGGCATATGGTTGGAGGCTGCTATAGGTGAAATGCTGCAGTCAATACATTTGGGTGTAGGCTGATACGGGTGAAATGCTACAGTCGTGGCATGTGGGTGGAGGCTAATACGGGTGAAATGCCGCAGTCACGGCAAATGTGTGGAAGCTAATATGGCTGAACTGCCGAGGTGACGGCATATCATTGGAGGCTAATTTAGGCAAAACGCTGCAGTCACTTCATTTGTGTATAGGCTGATACGGGTGAAATGCCGCAGTCACGGCAAATTGGTGGAGGCTATTATGGGTGAATTGCCGGGGTCACGGCTTATAGTTGGAGGCTAATATAGGCTTAATGCTGTAGTCAATTCATATAGGCGTAGGCTAATAAAGCTGAAATGCCGCAGTCACGGCATATGGGTGGAAACTAATATGGGTGAATTGTCGGAGTCACGGCATAAGTTGGAGGCTAATTTAGGCAAAACGCTGCAGTCCTTCATTTGGGTGTTGGCTAATACGGGTTAAATGCTGTAGTGATGGCGTATGGATGGAAGGTAATATGGGTGAATTTCCGGAGTCACAGCATATGGTTGGAGGGTAATATAGGCGAAATGCTTCAGTCACTTCATTTGGGTGTAGGCTAATGCGGGTGAAATGCTGCAGTCATGGCATGTGGGTGGAGGCTAACACGGGTGAAATGCTGCAGTCGTGGCATATGGGTGGAAGCAAATAAGGGTGAATTGCCGTAGTCACGGCATATGAATGGAGGCTAATATAGGCGAAATGCTGTAGTCAATTCATATGGGCGTAGGCTAATACAGCTGAAATGCCGCAATCACGGCATATGGGTGGAAACTAATATGGGTGAATTGTCAGAGTCACGGCATATGGTTGGAGGCTAATTAAGGCAAAACACTGCAGTCACTTCATTTGGGTGTAGGCAGATACGGGTGAAATGCCTCAGTCACGGCATATAAGTAGAAGCTGATATGGGTGATTTTGCCGGATTCATGGCATATGAGTGCAGGCTTATATATAGGCAAGATGCTGCAGTCACTTCATTTGGGTGTAGGCAAATACGGGTGAAATGCTGCAGTCGTGGCATGTGGGTGGAGGCTAATACGTGTGAAATGCCGCAGTCAGGGCAAATTTGTGGAAGCTAATACGGCTGAATTGCCGGAGTCACAGCATATGGGTGGAGGATAATATAGGCAAAATGCTGCAGTCACTTCATTTGGGTGTAGGCTAATCCGGGTGAAATGCCGCAGTCAAGGCATATGGGTGGAAGCTAATATGGGTGAATTGCTGGAGTCACGGTTAATGGGTGAAGGCTGATATAGGTGAAATGCTGCAGTTACTTCATACGGGTGTAGGCTAATACGGGTGAAATGCCACAGTCGCGGCATGTTGTTGGAGGCTAACGCGGGTGGAATTCCGCAGTCATGGGATATAGGTGAAGGCTAATATGGGTGAAATCCTCAGTCACAGCATATATGTGAAGGCTATAATGGGTGAAATTCCGCGGTCACGGCATAACGACCAAGGGTAGGAATCGAATGGAATGAAAAAACTTTATTTCGGGCGTCTCCCACATAGGGACCGACAGGGAGTACCTGGTGGCCGCTTCGTGGACCTGCTGGACAGCCCATTGCTGGTCGGCGAGAAGTGAGCTCCTGAGGGACCTCTTCCACTTGTTTGAGGTAGAGTCGGGAGGAGTTGTCCTACATATCCAGAGCATGTGTGTGAGTGTCGCTGTGTGTCCACATGATGGGCATGTGTCGCTGGGGTATGCATCAGGATAATAAACGTGAAGCGTGGCAAGGTTTGGGTACGTGTGTGTCTGTAATAGGCGAAGGGTTAATGCTTGCGGTCTGATAAGTTTCGGATGGGGGGGGGGGGGTGGAAAATGCGGTGTTCCAGGTAAAAGTTCTTTGTAATTGCATCGTACGTAATCGGTGCATCCCGATTGGTATCCAACCCAGCAAGATGAGGTTGCCCTGTGGCAGTGCGGTCGGTAAGTGCGCGCGCTGACTCATGGGAGATATCGCTAAGGTTGAATAGGGCACCCGGCACCAGGCCGAGATGGGCGGGGAACCAAATGAGAGTGTGTTGCTTCAGGGCACTCGGGTCCGCTCTGCGCAAGATACGTAACGCCTGGTCGGAGATGACTCCGCGTTCGAAGGCTTTGATGGCCGGCCTGGAGTCGCTGTAGATGAATTCCCGTTTGCTGTCGAGCATAGCTATAGCTATAGCTACTTGCTCCGCTACTTCAGGTTTTCGGGTGAGGATTGTATGCAGGCGAAAATCGTAGGGGGGCATGTACAGCCGCTAATACAAGAACACGCGCACGAAGAAAAATAGTTGCGCTCATACAGTATGCTTTGGAATGCAAGTAACTAATACTGCCTAACCTCATTCTTTAAGCCACGTTCACCAAAAGGTGTCGCTCAGGAATAAAAAAAAACTTTTTTTACTCCTGTCGTAATTATCAACAAGGTACATAAAACGGCACGTTGACAGAATGAAGGCATTGGGCCAAATGAAGAAAAAAAAATGGATGACGAGCCTCTAAGTTTAAAGCACCCATGACACATAAAACATCTATAGGGTCGAAGTACCTACAGATGCGTTTATTTTTTTGATAGGTACGCTAACTTTAATGTAGCCTGAAACTCTTTTTCAAGAAAGCATCGATCTTGAGCGCCCGTGACTCTTTGTAGTGCTACTTTTGTCGGATGTTTTTTTTTATGATTACACTAGACCGGCTCCATTCATTGCAAGGGGCAAAAAGGGTTTGAGAGTGCATTGTGTGCACCCTGAAAAGCAAGCGTCACAGGAGGTCTTTGATTACCAGTCTTTTTCAGGACACATCAAGCGTAAGAGGATGTAAAGGCTTCGTTTTCTGATTTTTCCGTCCATTCGCACTCAAAGAAGTGCTGCAGCCACGGCTTTTATACGATTCCACCAGCGCGTGCTAGCTTTTATTTCCTCGAGAACTCTGTTCAGTGAGAACATTAGGAATTTGTCTTCGGGCGCTATAGCTACTTTTTTTACCGCACTGTTTTTGTTCGTAATTGGAATTGCCAACCTCTTTAGATGCAAGCCCCCGAGGCTTTTTTGGAGGGATCGCAGTAGTTCTGGGTGGCACCATTACAGAGCCCAGAAAAACACATTGTGACTAAAAAAAATGCCCGCAGCTTCCCTCGGGGGAACACTGAGGAGGATGCGGAAGCGGTTCCGCCAACAGTTTGGCCGGCGCTGGTCGGAGGGACGTCGATCATTCTGTTTGTGGATTCGTTGGCATTCATTTCACGGCGACTTCGGACGTCGACGCGCCGTACAAACCAACGGACGAGCGGCAACTGAGCGAGCGAGCGCCGACCTTGAGTATATATACAGCGCGACGGCGCATGCGCTGTCAGCTGTCGAATGTTCTCGAAGGAGAAGCGCGCGCGGCACAGATGGTGGGCGACGGCGCGACGGCGCATGCGCGCGCGTCAGCTGTCGAATGTTCGAGAAGCGGTGCGGACGGCGCGGACGGCGCACTACAAGGCGCGAGTATAAGATGCTTCCGCATCTAAAAAAAGACGTAGAGAGAGGCTCTACATCATTCGAGAGAAACACCCCGACGAGAAAGCAAAGCAAAGACAGGTGCTGTCTACCAAGCCTCGCCCCTTTGTTAATCGACATCTTTCGCTCAATGGGCCAATAAAGGCCTACCGTTCAGATTACTCTCACAATGCGTGCTGGTCCTAATTTGGCATGACAGGTGAAAGAAGCGTCCATCATTTCAAATGTTTAGACTAAATTTCTCGACCCATCTGAGGAGGACCGAGCGTCTAATTGAAAGCGTTGCTGTACGACGCAGTTTAGACTACTAACACCAAAGGTGCACTTAAAGAGTGCTGAACTTATTCGCTGCATGCACTGTTTCGAACAGCGGCATAACTTGATCACTTCATTCCAATTGATTGATTGACATGTGGGGTTCAACGTCCCAAAACCACCATATGACTATGAGAGACGCCGTAGTGGAGGGCTCCGGAAATTGCGACCACCTGGTGTTCTTTAATGTGCACCAAAATCTAAAAAACATGGCCTCAAGCCTTTTCACCTCTATGGAAACTGCGGCCTTGTCTCTATACTTGCGGTTCTTGAATGGAACTTGTGGATTCATTGATTGCGGTGTTTCGGTGTTGTTTTGAGTGAAAAAATGAACCTTTTTGAAATTCGTGACCTGATTTGAAACGGTAAGCCTAAAATATTAAGGTGGTGAAGCGCGACTGCTGAACACTTGCTGATTTTTGTTTCGTGACAAAACAGCTGGAAGCCATGACAACCCAAATGAAGCCAGAAGTACAAAGAAGTATCAGAAGCCAGAAGTATCAATGTACTAACCATCATTTTCATGCTCGCTGAAGCACCATGCCATGCGTTCAAGCTCCCTTAGACACCAGCGCCAGAGTTCCTTCTGGTACATTTATTGGAAACGCTATCAATCCTGCACTGGCACCCTCTGAATGCTTTCCGCCCGTAGCGTAGTTTTGCAACGCCTCCAAGACCAGGTACCACTCAGCCGCTTCTGCAGTGCCACCGTGATCAGCCCACCACTGACCAGATAAGGGTGGCGTATGATGGCGTCACGAAATGACGCTAAGTTGCGTGACGCGTTGATGACGTCATTACGATTCCACCAATTTTGTTGACTTAAACGTCAGCATGCTGTCTTTTCATCACTTGATATTGCTGGTAAGGTGACACTGCTGACTCGGGCGCTGGTCGGTTGACGTGTTTGATGATTCAACTATGGCTTTCGCTTTATTGGTGCATCTTTTAAGGCGAAATAAAGCAGCCCCTCGGTGGAAACACTGTTGCGGAATTAAGTAGTACAAGATGCAAGGTGATGCACACCGTAATAATTCTGCCGACATAAATTTTCACGTTCTAAGGCTTTGAGGTAATGTCGTGACATTACGCTTTAAGGGAGGGGGGGTGGGAGGGGAGACCTCAAAGTGTCGCGCTTCACCTCAAAGGCTGAACACCTGAAAGTGTCGCATACACTGCAGCCGTTTATGCCTATATAAGTCTGATGCCCCATCGCGTAACTTGATGCACCGCCATGTGTCATGCAGGTGTGCGATTTCATGCTTTATGAAGAATTTACCACGCTGCAGAGCGTTTACCAAAGGCTTGCTAGACAACTCCTATGCCTAGTGGCCTAATGATCAATGATCAGGCCGTCTTATTATGGTGGTATCGTTGGTCAACAATGTGCCGCGTTTATCCACCAGAACTGAAAACGTTCGGCTTCGATACTGTAAATGAAAAAAACAGAACGTAGTGACGGTGTAGAGGGAGTATCCCATTAGCAAGAAATCAGGTCATGCCTTTACTCTAGTTGTACAAAACATACTGAAAAGTCGTGCGAACTTGTGCTCCTCAGAAGGTTTTAGTACGACGTGAAAGGCTACATACAAGGGCGTGGACATTTTATGTATTAGCTACTGCAGGATTTTCCGTCAAGGCGGCAACGTGAGTGACGGGACGGCTAACAGCTCTCCCTTAGTAAAGTACCGAGTACTCTAAAATTGTTAACCACGTTTACTAAACACACAGGCAGCTACAGCAGCGATTTCTCTGTGCCCTGTATGTAACGTTATCGCTGAGCGGCCTCATCAAGTATTAGGCACACGGGACGACTTTGTACTGTTCCATAGTAGAGTACCGAGTACTCAAAATCGTTAACCACTTTTTTCTAATTACAGGGTGGCTTTCAGCTCTCCCATCGTAGAGTCTTGTCTTGTCTTGTCGCCTAGAAGGTCTTGGCTCATACCCACAAGGGAGACTGGCCACACTGTTCATTATAATAGAATTTTTTATACAACGCTTGCTAAAAAAAGAGACAAATTAGATGAGAACAATAGTAGTGTTCCTTTGAAAAAAAAACGTGAAAAAGTGCAGATGAATTCGATAAACCAGAGTATACAAAACGAATTAGCAAGAATGAAGAAGAGGGACAAAAAATTGGATATATCTGGCAGTACCGATAACTTTGAAAAATCCCCTTTGTTTGTATCAGACTACCCACAGCTAAAGTTCCTTTGGAAGAACAAGTGGTGTTCATCAAGAAAGGAAGAAATAGTGATTACCAGGCTGCGTTGTCGAGTCCCCTCATTGAACTTTTACCTTCACAGGTCGGGTCTGGCACAGTCGCCTTTGTGCCTTTATTGTAATGAGAGGGAATCTTTGGAGCACTTCTTTTTGTCATGCCAAAATTCAAAACTCAAAGGGAAAATCTACTAGAAGAACCCCTACGAAAGTTGGGCTTAAACTTGACACTTCCGGTGATTCTTTCATTTGGCGCAGTCGCATTTGGATTCAGCCACAGGAGCGTTTTTACCGCTGTTACAAATTTCTTAGGAGAATCTAAAAGAATGGAATGCTAAAAATAAGTAACTTCAGTTGTTTTATGTATAATTTTTTGTATGTTTATATTTTTTCTTTTCAAGGTTTTTTAGAAATTTAACACCTTTTTATTATTACCTACATTACCTAATTACTCCAACCGTCTCTTTCAAGAAGTGAATTAATTTGAAAAGCTAGGCATTGTCCCATTCATGGCCTATCCCCCTAGGTGGGTTGCGCCAAGGTGTTGAGGAACCAACCAACCAACCACTAGCAGCGTATCCTTTCGGTTGCCAGAATGAATTTACGTAGCGCTGACAGAATAGCACTGCGGCCCGCACCCAACTGACTGGCTCCGAACGATAAAAAGGTGGATGTATTAACTGGCAATCCGAGCATACCAATCGCTATCTATCTATCTATCTATCTATCTATCTATCTATCTATCTATCTATCTATCTATCTATCTATCTATCTATCTATCTATCTATCTATCTATCTATCTATCTATCTATCTTATCTATCTATCTATCTATCTATCTATCTATCTATCTATCTATCTATCTATCTATCTATCTATATATCTATCTATCTATCTATCTATATATCTATCTATCTATCTATATCTATCTATCTATCTATCTAGCTAGCTATCTATGGATCTATCTATCTATCTATGGATCTATCTATCTATCTATCTATCTATCTATCTATCTATCTATCAATTTATCTGTCTATCTATCTATTTAGCCGCCTACGACTTTTAGCTATCCTGGCAGTTTCGATAATGGTATCAATACAAAACTTTGTGTGGCATAACATGACTGTATTAAGAACATATTCGACTAGTAAAACATGAAAATCTTCTCATGGGTGTCATGAATTTCATAATTTACATTTCATGGTCCTGCAATTCTTGCAGTCGTTTCGGTCACAAGGCATGCTGGAAAACTGGTATGGTATCACATGATTGCTAGGTGAATAGAAGTTACAGACCCTAACATGAAAAGCATCACATGCATGTCTTGTAACAACATGACTACATGCCACACTCACGAAGCGCTCGCGGCCGTTTCGCTACCTTACCACATGCCAAATTTGGTATTACAAGACGTCAATGGATGACGAAGGTATGACTGGTGCAAACATGATAATCATGAGATGTGTGTCATGTGAGAAGATGACTACATGCCACAGTCAAGGCGCCAATACATTTCGACGTGACGTGGTGCGCGTACTCACCAGCGTTAATTTCGACGCGTTACGCCGGTGTTGCGACGCCAGGCGCTGGTCCGGCCATATACTCGCAGACGCGCGCCGCACTGCGTTGCTTTGACGCATGCGCGTTTCAGCGCGTCCGCTGTCCCTCCGTCACGAAAAAAGGGAGACGCAGTGTGTTCTAGGTATCACATCGCAAAATGCGGCATGTCTCATTTCGCACCAGTTGCTCTGGTCTCGAGTACTCTGGTCGCGCCGGTAGCGCCTGGCGTCAGACTATAGAGTGCTCGTGTTTTGCTAACATAGCGTCGCTGTGCCCAGTGCGCGCACGCGTTAATGCTACGTTGGAGTATATTGAGTCCTTCATGATGCGCTCGCGGCTGTTTTGCTAGTTCCACATATACCACATTTGGTGTCAAGTGACGTCAATGGATGACGAAAGTATAGGACTAGTGCAAACACAATAATCCTGACACACGTGTCACGTATAGAAAAAAGACAACATACCACGCTCATAGCGTGCTCGCGGTCGTTTCGCTATAGCTCTACATGCACTAAATTCGGTATTACATGACGCGAATTGATGACGAAGGTAAACGACACATCCAAACATGATAATCATGACACGGAAGTCATGGATGGCATTATTTACCTCCACCTCGTAACGTTGTGGCAATTTTAAAAGGATATATCAACCTTTCTCATTCGTGCTTCGCATATCATCGATTCCCACTGCACGTGGGATGTGCCAATTTTAGGGGCGAAGCTCTTTATAGCGGCATCCGTTCATTCCTCGTAGTCGTAGTAGTAGTGTGTAACCAGTGTTACATTTTGACCTCCAAGGTGGTGTCGGTGGGAGATTTCTTCTGTGCGTGTTAGAACAATAAAAAATTCGCAGCGTGCACGTTAACTAGAAGCCGAAATCTCCTGTCTCTCATTCCCCCTTAGCAGCCATTGGCATGTACATCGAGTACTATCTGACAATTAATAAAGGGTTGCTACGTTATACTTGCTGGGCGTAACCTCCTTGGTTTTAGAAAGGTTCAGGGAGCGCTCGGCCGCTGTGCTATGAATACAGTGAACTAGTATATACCATGAACTCGAGGTGGTTAAAGGTGGGAAGTAGACACGATGCGCCAGCCGTAAGAAAGTATGCGTGTGCCTCCTCTCCTTCAGTCCTTGGAATGTCCGCTTGATGGCGGTGCTTCTATATGAGAAATATATGATGAAAAGATGCGAGATGGTGGTACTTGGAGTGTTGAATAGGTTGACGAACGGACATACACACAGATGCATGGACGGACGCACGGATGGCTGCAAGGACGGATGGACGCATGGACGGACGCAGGAGCGGATGCATGGACGAAAGCAGGGACGGACGCACAGATGAACGTGCAGACGCACGAACAGACGCAGGCATGGCCGGGCGGATGGACGCACGGGCGGCTACACAGACGCACGCATGGACGGACGGAAGCAAGAACGAATGGACGGACGGATGCTTCGCCCCACTCTCCATTATTCACTCCGTGGAGATGCTGCCATTTTTTAAGCATATCATCCGTAACAATTTTTGGTGTATCTGTGTATGTTGTGTCCCGTTGCGATGTTCTGTTTTATTGTAATTGATGTTTATTGTTCGAGAGAATAAATTTTTCTAAACACGCTGGGTATGCTCTCTGAGTGAGCCGAACGCTGTTGTCCTCTTGGCTCACGCCGTAATTTTTGTCAAGAGGGCCTTATCGAGTGTGAGGCTCACGGAACGGCTTTGTGATCTCCCAAAGTACAGTACCAAGTACTCAAAATCGTTAGCAATATTTTCTAAACACGAAGGTTGACGCCTGAGCTAGCTTATGCAATGTTAGGCCAACGGGACGGCTTTGTGCTCTCTCAGAGTAGAGTACAAAGTACTTTAAATCGCTAACCAGTTGCTCTAAACACGAAGTATTCTAAATTGTTTAACATTTTATTCTGAACACACCTGGCATCTTCTGTCCCCCTTCTTAACAGATGACTCACTGCTCTCCCGTAGTTTAGTACGAAGTACTTGAAATCATAAAAAAAATTTTAAACACTTTCATTGCCTGTTTCATCGTCCGTGCTGTGGCAATCGGTGTCCCTGAGCACAATTTTCGTCGACCCGGCCACATGAAATGTGAGGTCCACGGTACGACTTTTTGCTCTCTCATAGTAGAGTACCAAATACTCTAAATCGCTAACAGCTTCTTTTAAACAGGCATGTCCACTGCCAATGAAAATAAATTGAGATGTTCTGTTGAAATGTTATTGATCTCCACTGTGTATGGGAGAATAAATTTCTCTAAATACAAAAAGCATGCACGGGGCAGCTTAACTCTCTCCCGTAGTGGATTTACAGCCTCTACCTCACGTTCTTTGTTCTAGACACAGTATACGAGACATCTAGCGGTGGGTCGTCATCCTCGTCGATGCATTACTTGCGATTGAATGATACGCTGAGTCGGTATTAACGTAAACCATCTGCGATATAACATGATCTATTCAACACTCATACAGACTGTAGTTCATTTCGTCCTCTAACTAGTTTTCGTTTTTTTTTAAATACCATGTGCTAGATTAGCAGACTAAATGGAACTTTAACGGCGACTCACTTCCTTGGAATGGGGGCTGACACATTGATAGCGTTTGACAGAACATGTAGTAAGCTAGCTATAGAATAGTGAAATCGACAAGCTCGTGCTACGTAATTGATTTGCTGCTACTACGATTAGCACGGTTACTCCAGACAACAATTGTGAAAGGTCACTGCTTCATGCGAGTGTAGGCTCACATTTTTATGAGGTTCATCTGAACGCAGGATAAAAATCACATACTTTCGTACTTTTTTTTGTAAGTGACTGGCTTCTAGAATGGGTGTAAGCGGAAGGAACAGACGAAATGCCTCAGACCAACCTGCTCACATTTTGATAAGAAGACCTATCTTTGTTATAGACGCCTTGTCATCCTTGGCGTTCTAGTTATAAGGAGTCAGTGTTGACGTCATCTTTTGTGGTGGCTCGTGTTCCTGCTGTTAATCACCATTTGGAAAGAAAAAAAATCTTGAAAGCGGAAACACACACATGCGCACACAGGCACACACACAGATACACACACACGCACAATGAGTGAAGTGGTTCCAGACCAAAATATACGAGCATCAGATACAGAGCCACTTCATGGAATAAATACTGAGGGTAAATTGTCGCGGATATGGATATACCACTCACGGGTAAGCCACAGGTATGGAAATACTAGAATGTTTATGAAATATTTACAACTTTTCCAAAGGCACTCGCACAGAGCAATATACCCTATAAATATCTGTTCCAAAAAAAAATCGAGTCACTATTCCATTCGCCACTTCACTTGAGGTTCAAGTTTTTTTGTTTTGTTTTTATTTCTGCGTTGGCTAAATGTTGTTTGACATTCAGCGTTCCTCCTCATGCTCAGCACGGACTTCAGTTTCAGAACCGCTTGGTGGTACGAATTCTAAGTGTATATACTGCCGCGTCTGTGATTTATGCATATTTTGTTCAAACTGCACAGTCACACACTTGCGCGCAGAGCCATATGTTCAGCTTGCCTAATCTCAAGAAGTGGCTCTATTTTGTTCTTCAGGACATAAAGTGGACGAAATTTTCTCTATACTGCTTTGGTGACATGTCGTTGAATAAAAAATTGCACATATATACTTATACAGGCCCCCAAATTCAAGGAGACCACGAGCGCATTCTTCTTGAAAGTTCAGAATGGCCCACTGAATCAATGAGTGCACTTAAATGAAGAATATTCAATTTTTGTGCTTTCACAGCATTTTTTTTCTTATTTAAAACAAGTACGATCTCGGCATATTTAGAGAGCCATTCAATATTGCGAACCCATCATCCACGTTTACTCTACGAGGTTCCTTCAGTGGAGAATAAGAAACCGCCTAATTGGATTCTTTCATCTGTAGAAATGAGCGTTCCTTTTTCTCGGTCCAATAAAAAACTGTGAATGCCCGGGTCTCGAACGATTTGGAATATGTTGTATGTATGTTCAATTTGTATGTTCAGGTGTTTACTTTTTGCTTGCCTAAATAAATATCACATACAACTTCCGTGCTTCACTGCTTCAGGGCAGGCGAGCGGCTTTCAGAAAATACATGCATGGTGTATAGATTAAGAGTACAGGAAATGAAAATACTCGTAAGTTGACTTCTTTTACGTAGCAGTTCCCACCATAAAAAGAACAGCCTCTAATCTGACTGCTCAGTTAATAATAACTTAAAAATACAGTATACTTGATTTAAGATTTTTGCCTTTTTATTCGCTTCTATTTTCATATGTTCCTTTTTTGGTTGCATGGACTACTATGCTTTCAGGAGTTGTCTCCTTGAGAAATGGTACGCGATGTATTGACGATTCTGGGACTTTAGAGAACAATTCACCCGGTGTGTTCAAGCGAAAAAGGCTGAGAACGAGTCTTGTTGAATTGTTCGGCAATCTACACGGTGCCGCAAAAGGATTCGAATTTTAAGCGTAAGTGAAAAGTTGGGCTTACGAAAAATCTGCACTTGTCTGTATTTGCGTTTCAAATGTGGCTCGCATGCGTGTTGGGTGCACATGGAGATGGCTTCATGATGTCAACAAAACACTTCACGCGTGCCGCTGCGACCACAGACAACCTATAGCTAACAATAAAGTTCAATTCTTTACAATGTAAAGCGAGTTTCAATCAACCTCCCGAATTCAGGCACCTATAGTTATGTCATAGCCGGTGATTAAGGCACGGAATGGTCTGTCCGAAATAAACTCAAGCGCACTTTAATCGAATTCAGCACACAAAAGAACCTGTGCACTGGACTTACTGGATTTCATGTTTGGCAGTCCATGCGGTTTCCTGTTTGGGTATTTTCATGCGTCAGCACACTTTAGCTAACTTGTGTGGTGCGAAGAAACGGAGGGCTCCACGACTTATTGCCACGAAATTCTTCAAGTGATATGACAATTGGCGCATATATGAAGCTACCCTTAGGGGCTCATATTATGCACCATTGTCAGCCCTCTTAGGAACCCGGGCTGGGCCTCGCACCCCTCAAAATTCGGAGGCGGGAGCTTTTATGAAAATAAATAATGAATATATATGTGTGTGTGTTTTTTATGCAAGTGGCCTTCAGCAAGTGAACCCACAGTCTGCTAAAGAGTTACCTAAGTATAAGCCAGCTGTGAGGCACTGTGAATTTGAAAAGACAAAGTTTGGAAGACGATGGAGCGTCACTTTCGAGAGTAGAACGCAAAAGCGTAATCGGACTGTTTTTATATATAGCCTTGTGAGTCGCTAGCTTGAAGTAGTTGCTCCTTCTACACCTAAACCACGCCGAGAAGAACCCCAAGGCGTGGACTCCTCCGGCTCTTGTATCCATGCATGCGGCTCGATAAAACACGGTGGGGTGATCCCCTGTTTAAAGCACGCCCGTGCACACTTCCCACCATCGCGTGGGGTGATAGTCAAGCTCCTGCAACACTGAAGCACCTCCTTGATATGCTTACAGCCTACGGTTGACGGCGTGTATTAATAGCTCGTCGTTAATGTGATAGAAGTATGCGCATTGGCCGAGTGGCTAAGCACATCGCACGGTTGCACGTTTGAATCTCCGCGGTCCCGTTCAAGGCGATAATTTTTAGTTGATTCTCTATTTGCACATAGACGGAGAATGTTCGCTCGCCCACTGACTTTTCGCTCAGAGCCGACGATGCCGACACCAAACGAGACTTTCAAGCAGCACGACTTTTATAACGCTTTCGCGTTTAAGATGCTACTGTATCTGCACTGACATGCATAAAGTGCAGCCAATTCGGCGACGCCTAAATAAATGGTATACACATGTAAAAAATTATATCCGACACGTGATCGCGGTGAAACGAATAAAGGTCGAACTGAGAGGCGACTACATACTTCAAATTTCACCCCGTGCAGAAAAGTGCTTCTGAAAGAGGATCAAGGAAATGCCTTGGAATAATAAACTCAGCCGTACAGAGTATTAGGCTTCGCGCATCAGTAGTACACCGCGTTGTAGAACATTTGACGGCCGGGATTCCTGAACTGCCTACTCGAGGAAACAGCCTAGTGCCAGGCAGTTTCCTCGAGAGACGTTAATGGCTTGGAACAGATGAATGCCCTTTTGCTGCCCCTGAAGCCAGGTAACCAAGCGCCCAAAATGCAGCAGCTGAGGGCGATTATACCGTAAATCTCTCGGTTCACAACATTTCGAGGCGTAATTATCACGCTTAGCTCATTCAGTTGGGTTCCTCGTCCGGTGGCTTACCGTTTATCATGCATAGCATTTAACGGCGTCGCTCATACGAGCAGCTTATATCTGTACGCTCTCAAGAAAACAAAAAAAAGAAGCGTATATCGTACTCCTTAAAGTGAGTATTCACTTCCTACGTAGATCAAAACATTTAAAAAGGTTAACTTTCTTTTACACCTCACGATATATGAAGAAACTGCAATTAACTCCTTAGCGATTTCAAGTCTCTCTCTAAAGAGCGCCACATAAGTGGCTAGCCTGGTCTAACAGAAACAGTCAAGGGTCATTTTTTTCTTGCAAGAGCTTATCTTCCATTTGCTCTTACCATTAGTTCTTATTCACCGACCTTAAGCGGATAATATGCTTCAGACAAGGCCAATTACAAAAAAGCTGATGTTAAAAGTCAGCGAACATTCAGGACAAAATACCAGACGACGTCCGTTGGGCAATTGTACTCAGCCCTGTGCTGTTACGCTTATTCAGTAATTAATTAGGAAAAGAACTTACACTCTATGCACATTTTCGAAGGCTGTTAACCCCTCGCTAGAAAAATAAACAGAGATTATCGTGAAGAATACCCACAGCATGACTTGAAGTTCTAAGTAGACGCACGTACTTTGGTATGAAGTAGGATTTCAACATGAGGGTGCCCTGTGCAGGTATTCATTAAATATTTATCAGTCCAATTATCAGAAAAACGACATTGGTAATACGGGAGCACGGTATAGTTTTTTATCGTGCACGTGGCATGCCTCTTTATTCAAATCAAGGGTCTGCTTTTGTTTTTGATAATAGCAAATGATGCTGACGCATGAACACATTGCTTGGGATAATGAACACAGCGATTTACATGCTGAAGAGATTGACATGCAGTTGATAGTGTGTGCTGTGTGCAGGTATGTTCCATTTGTATTTCAATTTTTTTTTCCTCTCGCGCAACTCAGTTAAGATGAAGCACGATGTCGTTCTAATGAACAGCAGGAATTGCTGAAAAAAAGTGTCCTTCTCTTCAAAAGAACAGGTTTAGGTTTTACCATTAATTTATAAGTTTGTGTACCTAATTATTTATTAATTACCTGAAGTATTCATTCCGATCAATTTAGAATTATTTTTGTATACGCATACAAAATGGCACGAAAGCTGTTTGATTAGGCTACGTTATTCAGACTGTAGCTGCAGCAGCGCCATCTGTCTCATTTACAAATTAGCCAAATAACTGCGATACGCTTCCGAGGAAAACTATAATATCAATACTTCGGAATAACTCCCTTTCTGCATTAGGAAGGGAAAAAAAAGAACGGAAGATAAAAAGCAACAAGGGTGTACTCATTGTGGTGTTATCTGTCTGCAAAAGCATTATTTTATTGCACCTGAAAAAACACTACAACGCATGACTTAACATAAACCCTACAACTCAGAAAAATAGCTTTCTTCGGTTGAGTTTTATATTGGCCCGGGGAAGGTCTGTTTTGCAGTAAGTTTTATTAATCACTTATTATATCACCTATAATATCTGGTATTACCGTTGCTAATATTGTAGGCCATAGTTTGCAAGTGGTCGGGACTTAATTATTATTGGTTTACATAGTTGATAGGTTCCGTATTGTGGAAGAATAAAAATAACTTCAAGGCTCGTATAGGCTGTAGCAAATCAAAACAGTTTGGGATGTTTTATGTGCACAGCTCTACTACCTATTATCCGATGTTAGCGCTTTGCGCGAACAGAAAATACTACATGCAACGATGAACAAGAAAGTAGCGGAGTGAGTGCCATCCACATCAAACCCGATAGCTGCGTGCGGGTCGCCGGCTCCCAGCCACTAGAAAACGTTTCGAGCAAGACTGATCCGCTTTGATCCTCACCGCACCAAAAGGCCAACGAGCTTTAGTCAATTTCCTGCACCGATGCAGTTGCTCGCCGCCGCCTGGTTGTGACTGAAATGGGTCTGGGTTTTCGCTTGGGCTGATAATGCGACTCACTTTTCCTGAGCACTCAGTCAGCGCTTTTTCGACGGCCTGGCTGACAAAAGAGTAGCTTGCTGCGAAGTGTCCCCACATAAGAATCACTCAAGTGTATTCCAACGTGAACTTTTGGATCTGAAGTTTGATTCATTTCCTGGCAAGTTCGGTTAGTGACAGTATTGTTTCGTCTTTTTTGCTCAAGCGGAAAATAGAATTCAATGATCACGGCAATCATGGACCACCTATTTAGGAAGTTCACTTATTCGTAAGTGGGTCAGCACACTATCAATTATGTAATTTATTATTATAAAGAGAGTTGCTCTAGAAGCTCAGTTTCAAAAAGCTTCGCCTTTTCTTTCAGTTCACTGGAGTGCTCATATTCTGAGCGACGTAGATGAAATATTATTATAAGGCCAGAAACAGTGTTGTGTTACACACGACTGATCAATAATTCATATAGTACTAACACGAAAATTTCCAATCTTGCTTTTTCGACTGTGGAGGTGTTAAAGCTGGCAATCAGACATCTATTAACAAAAAACTTCTACGACACCGTTTCCATCACAGCGGCCCCAGCTTCCCTTCACACACCACGGGATCAAATCCCGCCTGCAGCGGCTGCATTTTGGATGAAGGCGAAAATGCTGCAGGCCCTTGTGCTCAGATTTAGGTGCACTTTAAAGAACCACCGGTGGTTGAAATTTCCGGAGCCCTCCACTATGGCGTCCCACGTAATCATAAGGTGGTTTCGGGATGTTAAATTCTACGTATCAATCAATCAGAATCTAGTTTATAAAACACTTACTTGTTGTGCCTGAAGCTTTCAGTAGACTGCATGCTTCCCGATTTTAGTTTATTTAACCCCGGAGAAACGGAAGTTGTCGTTGCAAGGAACACAGCTTGTCTGAGCTCGAGGGTATAGCTGCTGTCCGTTAAGTGCGCGTAAAATCTAGTGCTCCACGCTTCATTTTAAAACCATAAGACACTATCATGAAGAGCCTAGAAGCAAGAACTTCAGCTGAGAATTGTGGCGCGTCCTCCACAACTGAGTGCAGGAAAAATAAAATGTCTCCTCGTTTTTAAGAACTGGGGTGTAGTGTTTACTCCAATACTTGACGCTATCTCTTTGAGCTGTGAACTCACGGTTCATTAAAGTGGAGCTGCTTGCTTTGGCGATACCGCCAAGAAAGCATGTCTTGTCACAGATCTAACCACCGTTTCCACACCAAGAAGTTTCGTTTAACTAACGCGTAGTTAAGCTGCTAGTGGCGTGTTGTTTTTGAGGAACCTCTAGTAAGAGAGGCCCAGTTCAAAGTGTGGCTAATCATCGCTTCTCTTAGTGGAATAGATACCATTCCGATCGGTATAGCGTGTTAAGAACGATCACGCTCTTCGAGTACCCAGAGCGAAATTAACAGAATAAATAATATCAGTAAAAGCTCTAAAATGCTGCATTGCAAGTTTGTGTACCCACTTTTGTTTTCGTTTTTGCGGCTTTATATAGCAGCAGTAACTACAATAAATATTGTTGCGGAAGAAATTCCCGTGACCACTTCAATCCCGTGACCACTCGCATCGGTTCAGACTTCTGCCGGAGCGGACAGGTCTAAGTGGGCCAATATAGGTGGAGTCGTGAGGAGGATGTTGAGGTGAGAAAAAGCGGCAGCTTGAGCGGAACCCCACGTAAAAGTCACGTTTTTCTTCGGAAGGTCGGCGAGTGGTCGAGCAATCGTTGCAAAATCTTTCACGAACCTTCTAAATAAAAACAAAGTCCCAAAAGCTCCAGACGTCCTTGACAGACTAAGATACAGGAAAGCTCGTGACGGCACGAATTTTCTCCGGGTCAGGCTGCACACCTGATGCGTCGACAAGGTAGCCCAACACTGTAATCTGCTGGCGGCCGAAGTGACATTTAGACGAGTTTAGTTGAAGGCCAGCAGTGCGGAATATGTCCAAAACCATTTAGAAACGCTGGAGGTGTGTCTCAAATGTAGGCGAATATATAAGGACATCACCCAGGTTGCAAAGCCATGTTGAACTCTTGAACCTTTGTAATAGCGAGTCCATCATACGCTCAAACGTGGCTGGGGCGTTGCATAGCCCAAACGGCATTACCTTGAATTGGTATAGGCCGTCGGGAGTTAGAAACGCAGTCTTTTCTTGGTCTTTTTCGTCCACCACAATCTGCCAATAGCCAGAACGTAGGTCGATTGAAGAAAAGTATCGCGCGCCGTGAAGACAATCGAAGGCGTCATCGATTCGGGGCAAAGAATAAACGTCCTTTTTTGTGATTCGATTAAGATGGCGGTAATCGACGCAGAAGTGCCACATGTCGTCTTTCTTTATAACGAGCAGAACAGGAAATGTCCAAGGACTCGAGGAGGGTTCAATAATTCCTTTGGCTAGCATCTTGTTGACTTCTTCTTGAGTTGCTTTACGCTTTGTGGCAGACGCCCGGAATGGTCGGCGGTGAATGGGAGGGGAATCACCAGTATTAATGCGGTGCTTCACGAGGGAAGTCTCACCGAGTGGACAGCTCTCGATGTCAAATATGTCGTGGTAGAAAGCCAGAAGGCGGAATAGGGCGCCGGATTGCTCAGATTTGAGTTTCGGGTCGATCATGGGGCGCAAGGCCACATCGAGGAATGTAGCATCCTGCGGTCAACATGGAAGATCGGAGCATGCGTCTGACGCAAAAGCGGTGACAGGGGCGTCTATTAAGGGTCGAAGCGTGGCGACTGAAATCCCGTGTGGTGGTGCTTGCTGCGTGAAACCGAAAGTGATAATGGGCAGACATGTTCAGTTAGAGGCCATGGTTACGACGGAGTGTGGCACAGTGATGTCACACGGCTGGAGAACATCTGGAATAGGAGTGACGACATAATCACCGTCTACAACGGGTGAACTTGGTTCCAATTGAATGAATTTGAGCTCTTTTGGCGGTATCCGACTGAAGTCTGTGGTACAGAGGCTTTTCGGTAGCTCAGGGCGAGAATCTGGAAGAAGAGGAAGTTATAAACAGAGAGTGCCGGCGGAACAGTCGATCAGGGCAGAATGCGTCAATAAGAAGTCCATCCCGACGATGAGGTCATGAGGGCGATTGTCTAGCACGGTAAATAAAACAGGAACATGGTGGCCGGCAAGGCTAATACGAGCGGTACACATTTCAATGACGGCCACAGTTCCACCATCGGCGACACGGACGGCTTGTGTTGCGGCAGGCGTGAGTACTTTTTTGAGGCAGCGACGGAGACAAGCACTCAATATAGACACCAGAGCTCCAGTGTCGACTAAATTCGTCAAAGAAAGAACTCGGCGGTTTTCGGCCATTTCGAAGCGGCGGCATTCCTCAATTATGAGATCGACGGTCGTGACGTTGTTGTACACGAGCAAGTTGAAAGCGTCGTCCGCCATGCCCTCGAGTATATGGCCCACCTTGTCGCTCTCTATCATTTGCTCGTCCACTTTGCGGCACAACGCGAGCACGTCCTGTATGTACGATACATACGACTCGGTTGATGACTGTGCATGGGTGGCGGGTTCTTGTCGTGCGGCCATTTGTCGACCAGACAGGCCCCCAAAGATGTCGCGTAGTCGTTGCTACGCGACATCCGTGTCCCAGCTGGTCCCAGCTGGTACGTGTCCCAGCTGGTAAGCTCGGCCTCAAGAGCGTCGAACCATAGACGCGGGGTGTCATCCAAGTAAAAGATTACGTTGGCGAGCATCATGGTAGGGTCTCATCGGTGAGACAGGCTAACGCGTTCGTACATGTGGAGCCAGTAGTCGACGTCAAGGCCAGGCTGGGTGGAGAACGTATCGGGATCACGGGGGTGATACATCGCAAGGTACGTAGTAGATGGCACTCCAGCTCATGGCGGTGACGGGTTATTATCATTGGAAGCCATGGCCGGAGGCTTGAGTGTGCGGCCACTGCGAAGCATCGTGGTGGGGACGGGGAATGTTCCACCTCCACGAAATATGTTGCGGAAGAGAAGAGACGCCGTATCAACGAGGCTGTGGATGAAATATATTTCAAACGAGCAGCAGCAGCGGCGGCGTGACCGGTAGACCAGACACCGAGCGGAGACCACTCTTCGTCCACTTCGTCAGGCACACACGCGCATCGTCCCACAAAATGTCAACGTGCATGTAGCAATATAAATTATTCCGCGGCCGACCATGGACCACATAAAAAAAAGGTTTACATATCTGCAATAGGCTCTTCGCAGTTCTGCTGTAAAACAGAGCCTTAAGAATGATTAACACAATTTGAAATATAATAACAATCACTAAAAATTACTGCGTATGCGAATATGGCAAAGCAAGTCTAAAAAAAGGCTTTGATTTATACAACGCCGTGCTTTATGGTTAAGTTAAAGAGGGTCGTTCAAATAAAAGCCGTGCAAACACTGGTTTTACTACAGTGGTGACCCTCCTAACGTTCGCTCGTTTTAGCTAAATAGTTACGTGGCAGGAACGTTACATGGCAGGAATAGTTACATGGCAGGAAAGATGGCCTACACCAGCTCATAATTAGGCTCACGCATTTATCGCCGTTTGACTCACGCTCGCTTTTACATCACAAATATGCACCTACTTCTGATTAGAGAGGTGCCCCTCCCCCTTCCGAAAAAAAATTTGCTTATGTCTTTGACATGCACACGTATTCTAACGACAATATAAGTGAAAGTTTCAACGAAACACGTGTTGTAACAATGCAAAAGTAAGTTTTAGCCAGTTCACTCTTATAAAGTTGTAATACTGGCGTATCGGCCTTTATCGTGTTTTAGGTATTCGTTCAATCGAAATAATCAAAACTCCGATTACGAACTGTTCGAATTTCACCTGAGATTAGCCAATCAGGTGTTATATTCGATTGGAATTCGAAAATCACATATTCGCACACTCTTAAAAATAAAGGGTCCCGTTATAGATGGCAAGCGATACGATGAATGCGACGCTAAGAGAACGCGCTATTTGCGCCACCAATTCCCAGGGTGCCTTAGTAGCGTAACGCCAAATGAAATGATAAATTGAAAGATTTTGTTGACAAACATATGTTTCTATAGGGGAGGAGCCTTAATACAGAACATGGAAAAATGAAGGAGATGTTACGTAACATTCCGGTAACCCGCCAAGGACCAGTACGGAAGTTGAAAAAGTGGGCAACTGGCTCCAATGTTATTTTCACTGGGAATAGTGTCAGCTCATTCTAGCCTTGCTCTCCTATGGTTCATGGCATTCTCCGCCACATGCCCGCAATGCGGTCGCGTCGAAACGCTGAACCATGTCTTCCATGAATGTATAGTAGCGCGCACCTTTTGGCGCATGGTTTCCAGGATGTGCCAAATAAGTATGCAGCGGAAGTCTAGCCACAGTTCGAAGAGTTCGAAGAAGTCTAACTTCTTCGAACTCTTAATGGCTATCGGAGCCTTCGTCTTATGGAAGCGGAGGGAACTGGCCCACCTGAGGGAACGCCCTCAGAGAGCCATGTTTCCTCTGCTACATCGGCTAAGAAACGTAATGCTTATGCATCTCAACGCAGAACTAGTCATGCTGGGAGAGGAGGCTTTCCTCCGACGCTGGTCTACGCAATTATTGTAAAAAACAACGGAGTGTCCATGCCTTTCCTCCCCTATTGAGGAGGTGGGCTAGAGCTTGTACCGCTGTGACCTTTACACAGTGTGTATTTTTCTTTTGTTCTTTAAAAACATGTCCTTTTTGTGCAATATCATTCTCGAGCAAGATATCAAACTGTCCTCACAGGTGAATGCAAAACATCACCCTACACTGTGAATGACCCCCCCCCCCCTTGTTTGTTCATATAGCCTTACTGTTTATTTAAGTTTAATCATCTCGATGTTATGAATGTCCTGGTTTTGTTGTACAATTTTTGCTTTGTACGTCACTGCATGCGCAATAATTTCTTTTCGCTGCATATAACAGCTTGCATTTTATATACGCATTGATCACCATTGTCCATTTTTCTGTGTGCACATAAGCTGTGTAAAATATATCTGGAAATAAAATTCTCTTAAACTATCTCAAGTGTGAGCCCCACGGGACAGCTTCAAGCTCTCCCTTAGTGAAGTACGAAGTACTCTTAATTGTTAACAGCTTTTTCAAAGCTTTCTTTCGCGGTGTAATCATCTTTCTCTATGGCGTAATTATGGTCGACATGGTTTCATGGAGTGGGAGGTCCACGGGACAAAATTTTGCTCTCCCATAGTAGAGCATCAGGTACCCTAAATTGTTAACTTTTTTCTAAGCATACATCTCAATGTATACACGGATGGACACGGCTTCATCAAGTGTGAGGTCCACGGGACGGCTTTTTGCTTTTTTCATAATAGAGTATAAAGCACTCTCAACTGTTAACCAGTTCGTCTAAACACAGCTTCCATTTACGGCTAAAGGGGGCATGTTATGTCTCTCCCGCAGAGTGCTTCATTCTTGCCACACTCCCCAGTAGCCTCATGGAGGCGTCTACACTAAGTGTGTCTTATTGCGTCGAGTATTCATTTAAGTTGTATAAAAGCGCTGGAGTGGGAGTTATTAGTCAATGTGTTCCTACGTCACGGGAATCATTCAATGGGGAATCATTGCATAAATGTAAAACGCGTCTTTACAAAAGTAGTTGAGTGAATTTGCTCTGCGTTAAGATAACCGTATTCCGCAGGTCCCAAATCAAGACGGAAGAGGACGGATAAGGAAAGAATATTCTGTACAGCTTCAACAGAAAATAAATATTTAGTAGTGGGGCTTTTTTGGGGGGGGGTTGAATTATTACCTTCCGGTTTTGTATGCAGAAAGTTGTAGCCTGCCGTATGCATCACAGGAATTGATTTGATTGATATGTGATTTAGTTCCCAGTACTTATAGTGAAACAGTAACGAGGCCAAGCGCATACAATAGAGGGATCGAGAGAGCGGAGTAAGGAATAGTGGTGCGGAGCGAGGCTGATGTCTGGTGTGGCAGCGAGTAAAGCCTAGTAAAAAAAGAAGTGCGGGGTAAACGACTTGAGGAGGAGGGAGGCAAATGTTTAGCGAAAACTCAGCTGTGTCAAGTTGAAAGAAGAAAGGAAGAGGTGTTGGGACAGATGGGAGTCGGAAAGGAGGGGGGAAGCATTAGATCAAACGCAATAAAATTCTGAGGCGTGAATAAAATCCGAATACTCATGATCGTAGACAAGCTTCGTAACCATTCCTAACTTCGGTCACTCTGAGCGTATCTATCTATCTATATCTATCTAGCCTCCTACGACTATTAGCTCTTCTGGCCGTTTCGATCATGATATCCATACCAAACTTGGTGTATCATAACATGACTGTATGAAAAACATATCTGATTTGTCAAAACAGACTCTGCTTCGATGACAAGCAGCAATAGAAAAAGGTGTTGTTTTTCCAGTTATTGAGAGATCTCATGGAAACCCTGGGCGTGAACTGTAGAAAGTCCAAAACCCGCTCCTCATTTACGAAGCTATATATAGCGTGTATATACGCGCACCACGCCTCGAGCGTCACCACGTGTTGGCAGCGTTTGCTTGTCTAATGAGTAAGCGCTTGACACGCATTGTGAAGAGCCCTAAATCTCGTTGATGGCGCGTAGACGTCGCCTTCATTTCTTTAACGCAGGCATGGTGTGCTTGACAGCTCATTTGCGGCGTGCTTGTAGGCGAGATAAGTTTTTAGCGTACGAAAACACGCTCTGGTGTAATGCACTGCCAGATGTAATCATAACCATGGAAGAGTCTAGATCACGTGCATCATTGCGGCACTCTGTTGTATATCTTTTCTTGCTGCTCAAATTGCATAAAGAAAGAGGTTGGGCGGAATGTCCCGCATTAGAAACTGTGGCTTTCATCGTTATCATAACGGTCATTGTCATACACCCAGGTCCCACTTAGCATGCTAGATATAATCAGCAAGCCATACATGTTTTCGTACAATTTCCTGGATGTAGCCAGCATTCAACCTGGAGCTGTTTACGAGCGTAGGTGTGCACACGGCTCCCCATTAGTAAAAACCAAGTTTCTTACCGAAGCGACCACCCTCTTCTGACTTTCTTCTTCACTACCACCCGTGAGTGAAATCCGAAGGAAACAACGTCCACGATGAATGCGAACATGAAAAGAAGCGATGCCTTGCGTATGAAGGCGGCCTGCTGTTTCTCGTCCCGGGCAAAAAGTAGAAAGTGATGAGGCTTTAGGACGCAACATTAGGCACACTCAGCCCCCCTTATCGTCAAAAACCATGCCTAGCCATAGCCATGTATGCATTTACAAAAACGTCAGATGGTCCGACCGAGTGAACGTATGAACGTAGGGGGAAATTTGGAACCCTTCTTTAGGTGCTTAGGAAGCGACTCGAAAAAGACACCAATACACGTAGAAAGGGAGCGCCCTCAGGGTTGTGTGCGTTGCGTTTCTGTGTGTCCTTTGCTTAATTTTTTTCCGAGATATTTCCTGAGCACGTATACAACCAACAAGTCCAGGCATGTGCACTTCTTTGGGGGACGAAGGTTGGGAGACGCCTAACCCAAATTACGGCGAGCTTATATATATATATATACATGGCGTGTTTCTGGTGAGTAGAACCCGATAGTAGGCACTGAATAGAAGGAATTAGTTGCTCTGCATTGCGTAGAAGCCCAACACCACTAATGCTCTATATAAAAACGATGACTGCAAATAAAGAGAAAGTTCACTGTGTATACAAGCTAACCATTAAAAATTTTATGCGCACCATTTTTGTATATTTCCATTGAGAAATGGCGAACAGGTGCGCTTGTTGTTAATATACGCAATGCGACGGCGGAGACTCGCGTTCGAAATTGTGCTCCCGACGGGTTCAAGAACATCGTTTGTTGGGCGTCTATTATGTGAACGTGCATGAGGTTCTGATAAATACACGAGCAATTTCATAGCAGTGGCCACCTTGCTGCAGGACGTACGCCCAGTGGCAGTTATATGGGTGGTTCCATTGAGAAATGAAAAAGGAGCTTCGGTGTGTGTGATAACTGTCTCTCGAAGAGGACACTTAAACTGGTACACATGCGGGAAAAGGGCTCAAAAGGGGATAGAAAAGCGGCAAATGCGTGCGAACAATGGTGAAGGGCAGAAGGGGGCGACGTCTCCAGTTCTCCCTTTAAGGAGAACGTTATGTATTCGCCACTTCTTTACTCAGCCGTACCTGTGCAGTCGTTGTTCAATACGCAAGGTTATGACCAGGCAGCCCTTTGGCGACAACGACCGCCGAAGACTGTCGGTGTCGCATTCTGAAAACCATGTATTTACTTCCCGCCTTTAGTCCGCGAAAGGGGGGGTTCAAACGCAGGCTCTCGTGAGCAACAAGATCATTGCTTCATCATCATTTTCACATTGACTCAACATACAGGAGGCGGGAGAAGTTACTGCAATAAAAGAATACCCTCCCTCCTTTGTCTGAGAACCCTGCACGAGCCACTGATTAGCGCCATATTGTGTACGTCATAGAGCTTGCTTGGTCAGCGCAAAGAAGAGTAATTGTATTTTTTTTTTGCATGTTTCGGTGCATTTAGACGAGCAAGCCAGATGGACCCCATCGAAGCTGCATAACATCGGTTGTGTTATACGCTAGCACTTCAAAATGAACAGGAAGAGCAGTTCCGTGCTTATAATGATTTAGGTGCATTTCGTCGAGGCTGAAACAAACTTGGCAAGAGGTTTCTGGAATGCCTGTTACGTTAAATCACTGTGAAACAGCACCCTCTGTTTTGTGAGAAAACACCGTGTGGTCAAAGAGAGGGTCGCCCGTGTTATCAACACGGTCAGACGCGAGTGTTGGAGGGTAAGAATAGCGTAGCATGAAACATCGCACTAGCACCCCTGCAGCGGCCGTGACAGTGCAATCGCGGTGGTCATATGTTTTAAAGCTGCGGCCAAGTTCGCTGCCGCGTTAGCCCGAGAGTGATATGCTACCACTGCGCAGTGGCATGCCACCGCTTGCGTTGTCTACCCCCGTATCCTGTCAAATCTGCTGCTGTGGCCACTTCGGCGCTGCAGGCAGCGCACGTCTGTGGTGACCCCTAATGTGTGCAGGTTATCTATACAGCATGCGGATGTTTAAAGCCAAAAAGTTATATCGCAACCATAGTTGATAATATCGTGCTGTATAAAAGGATACCTTAAAAAAGTTATATCGCCAGCATAGTTAATGATATCGTGCTGTATAAAAGTAGACCTTAAGCCCACTGCGTATGTGGAAGCTACTTGCTGATACGTTGAAGTGAAAAAAAAAACAGTCTGCAGGTCCTGCGCTGACTTGAAAGGGTCTCCTTGTAGCGATAAAGAGATGCGTCTAACTCTCCTTTGGCGGCAAAACGCAGGGGCGGCTTCTTAGGACGCAGAGGTAGGTGATTGCCGATGCATTATACAGGCTTTTATTCCGACTCATTCTGACGCACTGGAGAGCCGCTTCGGTAAAGTCCTTTTTCCCGTGCTCGTGCGCTTACACACACATACACAAACGCACACGCACTTTCTATTCTGCTGTAATATGAAAGGGTGTAAAGACAATTGTTTCTGAATACACTGCAAAAACGAAGCATTTCATCTGGTTGCGACGTGCCGCCAAAACACAAAAAATCACTGTTTTGTATCGCCATCCCAATGCTACGTAGGTTGTGGACATTGAAAACAATCCCGGAATTTAGAAATTTCGTTTGCGTCAATCACGTGTACTCTAAGCAAAAGAAAAAAAAGTGGGAAGACGACGTTTATTCTTAAGACACACGAGCAGCCTTTTGGCCATCCTGCATGTCGAACGCCTACAAGGGCATTTATTGTGACCAAGAGGGCACAAAAACTCTTCTGCGACTGCTTCGCATAAGCGCGCGCAGAGACCCTCGTCAGGAGAGGCGAATGTTCTTCAAAACAACCCCCCCCCCCCCCTATTCCCATCATGTCAATGTACGAGGCTAGCTTTGAACCACCCTTTTGTCCCCCCTCCCCCCTTTACCCCGTGCACACGTCTGTACTCGTGTGAGCAGATTTGGCTTCTAAAAATAAAGCCGTTACCGCCCGTCTTCGAACCGGAACAAAATAATCAAACGAATCAATCGCTTGTTTTACACGAATCCCGTAATGCGGCACGTGATCGTCCTGCCAAACGACCCAACCAGGGACCATAAAGGACATGGCTACAACGGGCATCGCGGAGTCTTGCATTCTAGGAATAGCCATCAGTACAATACTCAAAGGCGTCGTAATGGTGGCTATAAGGACCTCGTGTTTTTGCAATGATGCCAGTTAGAAACGCAGGAATCTGGCACAAAAATAGTCCATCTGTTGCTTTCTTGCTCGTAAGGTGAGATGGTTATTATACTGCACTCATTTGAGCACTCTTTGACGCACCCTCTATGTATCTGGATTCCGCTTCCTCTAAAATTCTGGAGGTAAACTGTTTTGTTTAAAGGGTCCCTGCAGCAGTACCCGGGCATGGTGGAAAAACATGGCTGAATGGTAGAGGAAGCTCTCTAAAACACGTGAGCCAGAGATTATTTCGCGGTACGCGACCAAGAATGTACCATTAATTCTCAAAGTCACGTAGAAACCGTTCCTCTACTCTTTACAAATAACACCTACATAACCGCATTTCCGCGTCATACGTCAACGGTGGTTGCATAGAGGGTAGTAGGCTGCGTAATAACCAGGGCAATCGGGAGATGCCGCCACATGAACAGGGCTGCGCTCACGATCACACTGACCATGATATGAAGACATGTGCAAGCAGCACCATCTTTTGTCGACCACAGCGTTGGCCTGCTGTGTAACTGAAAGGAAGATTAGCGAAAAAGGTCATATCTGACGAAAAGAGCTAGTTATGAAGAATGACATGTGGTTTTGTACAGCGGAAACTTTTTTTAACAGTCGGGCAAAGTTAAAGTGCCGCACTACAAACCACCTAGCTTCCCACCGCGTTTAATATTTAACAATGGAATCCCATGTGTTTCTACGGGCGGTAATAAATTGTCCTTGCTTTGTCGTGTGAACTCCAATTTCGCCAGAATGCACCACTGGGTCTCTGCTACATATAAACCAAAGTCGTTTTTGATACCTTTTTCAAGAGATATGATATTTCTCACCTAATTCCCATTCAGTTATGGCAGGGTGCCGTTCCCGCTGCCAAGAGATGGCGCCACGTCCAGATGTCCCCAATTTTTGGGAATGAGTAAGCGGCGCGTTCGAAAACTAACAATAAAAAAGGGCTGAAACTCATGACGAGTGCTGACGAAGAAACCAATGTTTTTACTCGCCTGTCATTTGCCTCTCCCCTTCTTGCGTAGCTTTCAGCACACTCGTTAGTGTAAAAGGAGAGATAAACGGTGGAAGCGTGCGATGAAGACCTGTAACAGCGTTCGTACTTAACGGAGAGAGAGAAAACATTATTTTCGAAAAAAGCGAAGCACGTCATTACCACTGTTCATTAGAACAGCTGAAGGCGATTCTTTAAGGTCAGGCTGGGCAGCAGTGCCTCCCTCTGTTTTTCTGTGTTGTTCGTGTTATGGTATTTCTCATGGTGTAGTGTACACTCCCACGTGACATTGAAAAAGAGTTGCTGTGGTCCCGCACCATGGTCATATATCTCGTATACTGTAGGGTAGAATGCGTGTAGCCTATGTAAGTTATCGAATCCCCCCCCCCCCCAAAAAAAAAAAAAAACGCCGTGGTCTTTGAGTTGCGAAACGTTATGCGCTAATACTGAGACTATTCCTTTATTACTTAGAGATATGTAGGGAGGCCTCTTTAACAAAAGAATACTATTCCAGTCAAAATAACTCCATCGCGATGTTCCATCGTGCTTATTGACTAACTAGAAAGTTCTTTTTAACACTTTCATCTTACCACAAAATTACAATGTGTCTAAGCTTACTGTCTAATTAGATGTTGCAATAATGAACAGCAGCGCCCCTCAAGTGCAGCGGGAACCGTGGATGCAAATGTGCCTATATCGGTGAACCGCAAGTCTAATTTCTACACCACTTATTCACCTAGTGTGGGGCAGATAAATATTTGGAACGATTTTACACACACCGCACCTAGTCGCAAACCCACCACAGCGAACCTGAATATAGTGTTGTCATGGACACCAATTTTCAAGCAGGCTGGCGTGCGGAAAAAATTGCGTCGTATTGATCGTGGAGTATAAGAAGTAATTCCAGTGGCATGTACGTGGAGATTAGCATAAAGTGAGCAAAACGTTGAAAATGTTTGCTGTTTCCGCGAACCATATTCTGTGAGTATTTTGTCTCTGCTTGGGAACTAAGCAAATAGCTTTAATACTCGTACCTCATTTGTGAAATGGGAATTTTGATAGATTCGCAGATTCGCAATCTAGCTTCTGCAAGCATATTACAGTCGCGTACGGATGCGATGGAAGGGAAAGTTAAAAATTTATATGCAGACGCAGCTATTTGAATGAATACTGTGGTAAAATTTGCTTATGAGAATATAAAATAATTATTGGATTTTGCTGAAAAAAAAAAGCTCACCTAATGCTCCTCAGGAAGGGAACTGGGTTCAGAATAATCTGTTTGCTATGAATTTTAAAAGAAGAATTTATGACGTGCAAATTTCGGCGTATTACGAAAAAAAACAAAAAATACATGGTGCGCAATATTGTATGCAAAAGTACAACCAGGCCGAGAATCGTGCTTCAATAAATGTGGAAGTCAAGGGCCGCAAAAAATAACTGCTTTGCACGAAAAACTATGAAGGAAGCAGTTTGGAGTTTTCCAGGAGTCCGGAAGAATGTGCATGTATTTTGGGAGCACGGCAATTTTATGTACATACGTGTTCGCACACTACACATTTGTGAGGCTGTGTCTTACAAATGCAGACCACTGAAATATCTCTGATTCCGCGCCATGGTCATTACTTCTTCGTCTTGTGTTCCCTGAAAGTGCTGCGCTAGTTCTCCCCTTGTTTTAGCCATGAACAAACTTGCAGAAGCGTCAATATTAGAAAGATATATGACATCTACCCTGATGGCATGTTACCAGCAATGACCATCGCGGAACGTGGAAGCAAACTTCTCTTAGATTATGGGATAGTCTGTGTAAGCAGTCTATGTGGGTCGGTATGTCAGTAAAGCAGTTCATTGTCAAGCTCCAGTACTCGGTATCTGAGCCCGATAGCCCCCCGGCACTGAATATGACAAAGATGATGAGGGCACACGTGGTGGCATTTCAGGATGAATGTGTTGTTCTCGAAAAAAAAAATTCACCCAGTTTCTGTATGCCTGATTGGCGACATGGTAGTAGGGAATGGGAGAAGGCGATAAAAACAACATAAGAAAGATGAGAGAGAGACAGAGAGAGCACTCGCCGCGGAGGAGCGACAGAAAGAGTAAAGAGATAGAAAAGATGTGGGACATGGTCGAAAGAGTCCGAGGATGGGGCGCCGCTAGGCGAGAGCTACACGGCGTCGGAGGATCGCGGATGGCGGGCTGATCGGTGAGAGCCACGTGAGTGTCGGAGATCGTGGACGACACAGAGGTTTAGTACGGAATCCTCCAAGTTAGTCCATTTGAGACAAACAAACATTAGACTGCCGCATTCGAGGCACCTTCTCACAGGAATCACCCCCATCGACACACGCTTTCTTAGATACACCCCTCGTAAAATCGCGATGAGTGCCCCTGGTGCGGACGGGTACCCGCACCTACCCACATTACACACAGCTGTCTCTCACACCCTGTTGCAGCAAGCTTGACAATCGTACAAGCATACTCGTTAACATACTGGTCGTGGGAGGTGTGACCCTCGTATCAGGCCTTGGGAAGTCAATTGGTTACCTGGACCAGGCCCGGCGAGCAGCTATAGCCAGTGAAGCTCTGAACGATGAGCCGCAACCACTTTCGTTTTTAAAAACCAGCACTAATAAACATTCTTCCACAGACACCAAGCGTGGGACTAGCACCCCCATTCCGAATCTGCATAAGGGTCACGTCAGGGAGCTAGCAAGAAGCTGCGCTGTAAATAATGTAGATAGTGTTTACCGGTGCACGCCCTTGGTGTGCAGATATTCGATCGCTTACATACGCAGCCTACTGCTGTTCAGAGCGACCGATGGAGTAGACGCAGGACATAATCACCAGAAGCACACAAGGTTGTCAGAGGCACGACTCGGAGAACAGACTCTATAGACGAACACATTGAAGCGCACATCATCGCCCAGTGTGAGCGTGTGGCAAACATGCACCCGACGCATCACATCGGTCGGCGCAAGAGGCGTGCACTAGACTTGAAAAAAAAATCCTGCAACAGTAAAGACACCGTTTTACGTAAACGTGGCTCGTTGCATGCGCGCCTACGTTATTTCGCGATACAGCGGTAACGAATCGTGCACACAGGCACTTCCCTGCGATCGCCACGATGCGCACAGAAGGAACGGAACGGAGGTGGACGAAGCAGCGGTAATAGCCTTCGTGATAGCTACCACGGATGCCGAAGATATAAATAGGTCGCTTTCAGGTGGCCGTACGAAACTGCGCCAGTGGACGAATCTCCCGCGAAGCAGGGCGCATCGTCGAAATTTGCGCAGGCAGAATTCGCCACAAGAAACGATAGCTTACTGGCATGAAACCCCGCCCACGCAGACACTGCGCGTGCGGGCAATGCTACTGCCCACACCAGGGCTGGAGAACTTACACGACAAGCTGCGGCACCTGCGGACAGCCCGCATGTCTAGCACACTTCAATAGCGATGCGGAACTGAACGTGGGTGGATTGCTTGACCAATTTCAGAGACCTCACAAAACACTGCCGATGAAATAGATGCACATATCCACCACCCCACGACCAACTGAAGAAGAAACAGGAGGCTGCCTTGAGACAATTATAAATTCAAAAATACTCGAACCCAGGGATCATACGTCTCTGTTAGCCAGACATTTATACATGCTATGACTGCAAAGTCTGTCGAGCCATAGTGACGCTGCAGCACATGCTGTGGGAGTGTACCGGTATCAGGCAGCAGTGCCTTGCGAATCGGGCAGACCTGGCAGACTCGAACCACGAGGCCCAATGGGAGGTGACTCTGCCCAGCCACGACCTCGCAAATGAAGTGGGGCTGTCCGGAACGCCGAGGAAGCCGCCCATATACAAGGTCTCGAGGCTGTCACTATAGTTTGGCGTGCTTGTAACCCCATTCCGTTAAATACCGCCGTACGTTTGCAATGAAGTTTTCACTCATCAACTCTAAATTTCCTTCTTTCTACAGTTAAACACCATTTCTCAGTGGCCTCAATGACAGTATATTTCCCATAGTAGCAAGAAGATGCTCGAGAAAAAAAAAATCCCTTTCGTGTTGTCGTGGTGGTATTTTGAAGACGTTTCCAACAACCATCAGGTTTCAGTAGTCACAAACTTCAAGCTGACAATTTTTGCAAGTCCATCTTTCGTTGTTTTAGAAGACAAGGTTCCTATATCCATTATACAATTAAATGATGGTGCTCCTAAATCCTACGGAAAACGATCAATGTTTGTCAAACTGCAATCCCGGTTAACGGGTTCCACGTCACAAATCTTACTTCTTCGCCCACATAGCAGGTTTACTCACAAATGCTGCTTGCAAAGTGATAAAGTACGGCTTAAGTTATTTGCTTCGGTTTTAATACACTTGATACCATATGGCAGCAGGAACGTACTTAACAAGAAGTTAACGTGTTTTTTTTTTAACCAAACTTCTATAAATTACAGACTTTGCTAGGGGTGCGTCAAACACAAAAACAAAAACGGCGTAGAAAAGTGCGTAGAATAGCGCACTCGCCAACGCCAATGCTTGGCTACTTGGTTAATGTTCATATTTCAAAAATTACGTTGAAAAGTCCCCCCCCCCTCAAAAATTGGGACAGCTAGAAGCGGGCGGGAAAGTGCTGTCCTGTCTACTTATCCTGCCTACGATTTTTTTTTTCAATTGTGCTTCAACATAATTTTAGTTGTACGACTTGCTTTGTTTAAGCAAGAATATTTTCACCATCAGTGACGCGTGTCAAAGCGACACTAAAGAGCAAAAATGATATTTCGCGCATTGGCAAAGCGCAATTTCACGATCTCGAAAACACCATTTTCACCACGACATGGCGCTTGGTAAGCGGAAGAACGCGTGGATAGTAAATTCGGGTAGAGTCGCCTCCTTCAGATTCCCTCACTAAACACCGTGACGGCATAGAGTATGAAGGCATCTACTAGGTCCTACGTTGCTTCAAAACGATGAAATGAAAGTATACATTGTCGTCTGTGGTGCCACAAACCTAGCAGAAGATAGGCAGGCACTGCTGCATGTTACCATTGCGGCAGTGACGAAACCATCAAGCATGTTTGGTGTCAGTGCCCCCAGTAAAGCTGTCAGAGGCAGTGCCTGTCAGCTGAGTTTGCACGGCTCGACGACCAGCCATGTTTCGAGAAATCAATTTTGGAATACCGGAAGGATGGAGCTTCACGCGCGAAAAGCGACGAAGGCACTGTTCAAGCTTGTGCGGGCTAACTGCCTCTTCAAACGATTGGGACAATCGAGTGTGTGTGGTTTGGCTCTCTCTCTCTCTCTCAACCCCTCTTCCTTTATTTTGTGTATCCCCTCACCCCTTTCTCAGTGCTAGGTAGCAAACCAGATACTTGCTTTCCGGTTAACTAGTCTGTCTTTTCGCATCCCATATCACTCTCTTTCAGAGAATTTCGTTAAGCCAATGTCGCGAAAATACAAAAAATACATTTTGAAGTTTTTGACGTCACGCGCGGAGGTTATCGCGGGAAATTAAAAAAACTACAACCTTGATTTTTTCCGCAAATAATGAACCTATGATAGCGAAACATATTGCATTAGAGTTGTCAGAGTACGGTATGTGTACCTAAACCAATCACTTTTTCTCTTTGGATTCCTTTTAATATCAAATCAACTCCTACCTACGCTTCGTCATGCATGCATTGATCGCAGACATGAGTTCATTCAATGAACTCATGTCTTTCATGAATTATTCAATGCCACAACAGAGCCTGGTCCAAGTGGTTTATTTTCCAGGACCTTTCAGGAATGAAAGAACATTCCACAGCTTTTCTCTCAAGAACAGCTGAGTTCGGCGTTCGACAATAGCATGCGTCGTTGCTGCAAAATTCAGTTACCTAGTTTTTGTGCCTTCTGAATAACTATTACATATGTTTTCTTAATCTCTCCATTCTCTAAGACCTAGCTTAATCTCTCCATTTTCTAAGATCTAGCTTTTAAATACACTAAAATAAATTGGAGTCAAGCAAAATCAAACATGCTACTCATAATTACCGCGTTGTGCTCTAGCAGTTTGGCAAAGTGTAAATATTCTGTCTATCCAAATCATCGTGTAGGTTTAGTTATGTCAATTTCAAAGCTGTAGACGAACTTCAATACATGCATGGTGCAATATTTGCTGGCAGGAAACGGTTACTCAGCATTACCAAAGGCTGCACATCGACCACGCAAAACCCATGCGTAATTACTTTGTGTGGCCGTAGGTGTTATCCACGGAAGACTTCATTCTCTTAACACGCCGGCACCAATTAAAATCTGCCTTATGGGAGTAGATGTCCATCAGTGAAGAGTAGGTTTAAAGTGACGTAGAGAAATAGAGCACATCCCGTGAAGGGATGAAGCATTCGACGTAAATAAACTTCAGGCACACTCGGCAAGCGTGTAGGCAGTTTTCGCACACTCACACTGATTAATACGGGCCCTCGTCCACTTGTTTACAAGCACGCCACCCAAACGCGCACTCGAAAAAAATTTATATATTACAAGTTTGAAACTCTCGTGTTTACGCCCGTTGGAGAGCCGCCAAGCTACTACGTGTTCTGAGTTCTGAGTTCTGAGTTAACAGTTCATGGAAGCGCCGTAGTCGCTATGAGTGGGCCTACGTGCCCGTTTCGTCGTTTTCGGGAGCATTTGCCCAATACTATAGATGTGTGTTTCTCTCAACTTGGCAATCTGCTGTACTCTTTCTCGAATGGTCGTGGTGTGTAATTAAACCAGCTGGAGTATTCCTGCTTAAGTGGAACACTTAGCTTGTTCTAGTGCAGTAGTAGTTTTTCCAGCAAGTTCTAAACGTATTTTGTCATCGTGTCTTCACCTTGAAAAGTTGCCTGTAGGAAGAATTGAAAAATAAATCTGAACTGAAGCAGTGCTAAATGAAAACAACGAACGCTGTTGAACTCCACACCGTCAGAGCTAAACAATAAACAAGTGACAATAGCTAATCTTATAGCTTTAATTTTTGAGCATCAAATAACATAGTTTGGTTTAGATAAAACAGAGAATAAAGATGACATTTTCGCTTTATTGCTCAGTCTTCCAGCGCCTGTAAGTCGACGAGAAATAGCTCAAACTGGAGTTACATTGCAAAAGTAAGTTTGAAATAATGAAGCCAGCATCGCATAGAGAAATTCAATTTCAGGTAGTTTGCCTTGAAGCCATGGAGACAAAGCGAAACTCCTGCCCCTCTAGTTTGGCGAAGATTCGCCAAGAATGATAACCCCATCATCTTTCGTTTGTTCATGTGTTCGATGTTGCGTCACCATTGGAAGGAGAAAGAGAACATTTCCCACTGAGCTGCAGGATCACGTCAAGGCTTTGCGCTCATTCCACTCTTATATCATGTTAATATTATGCTTACAAATTTCGATCTGTTTTCCTAGTCACTACTGAGAAGTTCGTATACTGTCAGCCGATTCGGCAATGTAGGTTTTTACCACGTGATTGTCCCCACGTGTAGGGTACTAAATTGTACTTAATCTAGTTAACCTCTCTACCTTTCTGATATTCTTTCTCGCTCACTGTCTTAGCCCCAAGGCAATTTCTCAGAAGTTTTATAGCTGCTGCCAAGTTAACCTTAAATCAAATCTTCATTTCTACCGTGTAGATACAAATGTTAGACAACGCTAAAAAAAAGCTGCCTTGAGGCGACTTGTCTAATGCGCAGCCAATTTTAATGTATAGCGTGCGGGCAACAGCTAAGCAAAAACATTCAATTAACAAACGAAAACAAATGACCAGTGCGCCTGCTTAAAGTTTTCTCTTGGGTAGAAGTGTCTGTCGAATGGCGTAATGAATGTAAGCTTAGTCACAGGTATATATTTGGCTTGATTCCACGGGACATCTTCTCATTAGCGCGCATTATGGGGCATTTGGTGAGTCTTGACTAAACGCAGCTAAACACTGTTACTGAAGCATGTGCGATGCTTTGCATCCATTTCTCAAGCTGCGTATGTATACTGTTGTCGCAAGCTGTAGAATCTAGCCCATGCTCTCCTATATAAGCGAGTAAAACGTTACCTCCCACGTACGCCTCAAGCGTAAATCGAACTGGTTTTGAAAGCATGAAGACGCCAAGCACTAACCACTTGGCTCTGCTGTAACAAAGTGCGCAGCGCCTGTGCGATGGAGAACTAGTTATTAAGTGGTGCGTCTAGGAAGCGACGTTTCGACAAGCGCAACACAACATTTACATCCTTGAAGAACGCTAGTTCACATGTCGAACGTCCACTCGAGCACGCAACACCTATTTAGGCATTTTTCATCGCAAGCTTCAACGTGTTTTTTCCTTCGTGTTTTTTCGTGGAAAAATTCTTGAATGTGTACTCCAGTGAATTACCAAACTTCATTTGCCAGTGTGAGCGTTAGAGCAACATTGCTCATTGCTGTTTTCAGAAGGTAATTTGAAAATTATTGGCCAGAGAAGACATTGAACAAAAATTAGCGGATAACCACACTATGATGGTATAACGGAGTGTTGCATTGCCTCTGCGTGTACGCTGGATTTCATTCAGGGGAAAGTTTTCGCATACAAAAGAAAAATCACTTGCGTGCAATATGAACCTGCTGAGGAATAATGCTAAAGCATTTTGAGCTTTAGTAAAAAAATAAAAGGTGCTGTCTTTAGTATAGCTTGATATATAAATAGCTATGAGATGACGACACTGGTGTAGTTTTTTTTCAAATATTTGTTTAAGTTTACAGTTCTCTACAACTGAATGAGTTGAGCGTATGTGCTCATCAATTTCAGCCGAACACGAAATACGCAAGGAATCACTTTCACTAATAAGCGATGTTTAATTTTTTTATAAAGAGGGAAGTTGCAGGATAACGTCAAAGTTAACAACTGGATTCCAGTTCATAATAACGCTGGACCACTGCAATACGAGGAGGAGTATTACGACTTTGCATGTTCTGAACTTATCGCAAGTTAATTTATTTCAAGAAAACTTTACATATAGGTTGATCAATACATGAGAAAGCGTCCCAGCGTTTTGTTGGCGCGCATGCGAATGCAGCGCTGGGGTGATGAAAAAAAGGGGAAAAAACGGAGCATTTGGTAAAAAGAATGAACATTGTCTAGAGAATTGATGTGAGCAGCCATGTTGACGTCACTGGTCGCATCGAACGACGACGAAAGTATTGTGCAAAGTGACAAGTCAAATTGCCTAATACTTTTGTGGTTGTTTTGTAGTGAAGCCTAGTCAATCGTTTTATACGGGAACATCTTTTCCCATGTGACTGCTGTGGCAGTATTGACCGCGTCGTAGCACAGAATTCAATGGTCTCCTAGACGACAAGCGGCATCTATCCATAGCTTGGTAAACTTCTAGCATGAGCTCCAATGCATTGATTGAGTCGGCGGTCAATAGGTAGGGCCTCTTCGCGAGTCGTACTGAACCAGAAAAGCTGAATAAGTGAAAGCAAATCTTAGCACAGGCAGGACAATACTACATATTAGGGTGGTGTCCCGATGGACTTTTGCAAATAGCCTCCTCACCATAAAATTGACAGAAGTGATTAGGAAGCATAACCTGACATATATAGGCCAAGGCCATGCTGGCAGGCTGGCTTGCTGGTTGCTGTGACCCCATGAATCTTAATCCTGACCACCTTCTATCCGAGCTACCCCATTTCCTCTCCCGTTTGGCGTGAATAAAGAGTATTCCTTCCTCTTCACAAGCACAAGTTGTCTAATAGTGTTGTGGGCTGGTACTCACGTTACATGGTCTTCATTAAATGTAAAATATTCCGAGAATTTGAATTTCTACAACATATTGTGTAGTGCGAAGTCACAACGTGGGGCTACTAAAATTCAGATTACTGCAAGCTTAGTGGGGCTTCACGCATACTTAAATTGGCAAACCTTGTTTTTTCCACGCCTTGTTCAGCAAATATCACGTGTTAGCCGCTAGCAGTAACAAAATCGCATGCGAAACCATCGAAGTCAGCAATATTGCAGTGCTCAAATATAGATCAAAAGAGTGGCTACTTGGGCTGGTTAGTATTGCATTGTAAAAAAAATATAGTTTCTTAGAGCACAGAGCATTTCGCAAAGTTTCTGTCCTATTTTAGTCTTTTACGAGCGTTCTGCGCACTAAAAAGGTTGATTTCGTTTATCGAGGAGGTGTGACTTCTGTACCATTACCTGACAAGAAAAATGCTTACCTCTTCGTTGATGAATCATGATAACTATTGTCGTCTTACCCTCAAAGATTCTTATTCCGGTGACTTCTTGCCGTATTTTTCTTCTCTTTCCTTTTCTTGGTTTTATTAGTGAGGGATGATACGTCGATATTTATTTAATTACGTTCTTCGCCGCAGTGAGTTCCAGCTGCCAGCCTTAGCTTAGTGCAATTGTAAGTGTGCCTTTTCTGTCCCAGTCTCTTACGATGTGTTCAACGAACTAGCCGACAAGTTCAACTTTCATCATATAGCTGTCATGTGTTGAGTGTCTGCTTCGTGCACTTTTTGAACTCTCATTTTACGTACTGGCTGCAGTACTGAGATCGAATTTTGGCTGCAGTACTGAGATCGAATTTGTCAACAGCATTCCTGCGTTTACAGCTCAACTTGTGTTATTAATGAGGATTTCAAAATGGCAACATACCTAAGACAGGTGGAGTCGCCGGTGCCAAACGTACCCACATACCTTTCCTCAAATAAACTTAAAAAAAGAGCCGGATCACGATGTACAGTTCACTTCTAATTGCCGCACTACAATGAGCACCATTGATACTGCTGGTCCCATAACTGAAAGTTCATATGAAACAATGTTTATGCATGGTACTAGTTATTCAAAAGGAGTCAGAAAGGTCAATCACTGGTAGTCCTGTGAAAATAGGCTGCTACGCTTATGCAAGATAATGACATCCAAACATGCAGAACACGCAAATGTTCTCTTTAATAGTGTACCCTTTTATAATATGCATACCACAACTCTGAGCATAAGAGTTAACCGTTTAGCTTTGCGATAATATCAAGTGCCGATACGTCCAGTCCTTGACAGAAGTTCCCAGTTCACAATTTCATAGAAATACGTGAGTTAGTGGCCTGGAAACTTTTGAACCCCCTGGTACACGGTACGCCTGCCGTGCATCGGTTGGGTGCTGCTGTTGAGCTTAAGGATGCGCATTCACCGAAAATTGGCGGCAGACACTTTTAGGTGAGTGCGCAATGCCTACACACCCGATTGCCTAAATTTAGGCAAAGTTAGATTAGCATATGGTGGTAAAAATATTCTGCAATCTTCCATGGCAGATCCCTACTTTTGGACAGTAACCTGGATTTCCCCCTCCCAATTTTCATTGTTGATGCGGTCATGGCGAAAAAATATTATGGCACTCACAATGACAGTTGACAAGCAAGTCGCATAGGATCATGGCTGATGCTCGAAAAGTCTTGTTTTTAAAAGTATATTTTCGAAGACTACCAGACTAAAGTCCGAAAGCCTACATCGACCAAAAGATGGTCAAGTTGCTGCTGACATTATTTTTCAAGGTTTATACGCCTTATGCTTACCACTTCGAACTACAGGTTGTAGCTGAGATAAGAGAAAAAAGAAAAGCAACTTTCATGATTTATTGAATGGCAGCGCTTAAGCAAAAACTGCGCCTGGGTTTACATCTTCATCAAACATGTCTTCGATGGCGGTAAAATGACTTTTCAAACAAGAGCTTCCTACAGCGCCTCTTCTTTGACATCAAACATCGTCCTCGTAGCGACTTCCTCCAAGGCCAGGCATGTGCATCGGTCTTCAGCAATCACAAAATAAATGTGCAAAGAATCATCACAGAGGTTTTCTTCAGAATGTATTTATAAGTTGTGGCAAGTGTAGGCGTATAAATGTTCTTTGAGTTAAAAGAAGTGGGAATAATCTATCTGCAGCAGCATCTTCAAGTGCTTGCCATGTCGCATTATAACCCTTGATTTCCATTAAAATGTGGGCACCTTCAAGCAAGTCCTGGTTGTGCAAGTTGGTTTTTACGTATAACCAGAAAGCGGAGGAAAAAAGCTGAAGGAGAGTAAGATCAGCCAATTCCTAAACCGGCTGGCTACGCTAAGCTGAGCAAAGAGGGTAAGGGGCATGAGAGATCATGGAACACAAAAGTGGCAAGACAAAAACGTAGATAAAAACAACAGAACAATTATGTGTGAGTCAACACTGCTTAAACTATGTGTTTGAGGATGATTGTCCGTAGGAAACACAACAACGCTAACAAAGCTTTCCATGCCGACGATGGTTTCGGCTAGTGTTTTGAGACCTTTTGTTTCAACAATAGGTGATTGTCCAGTCTGGGTACATTGAAGCGAGGGCACTCACCCAAAACGTTAGCGATTGTCTCCTCGCAACTACAACCGTCTATTGGGGGGCTACTGGCCATTTCGATTCGAATTGATTAAGCGTTCGTAAAGAGCTAGCCGAGCCACGGCCTAACCTAACCGAACCACAAGTGGCACAGGAAAATTTTCACGCTACAGGGTAAGTTAATAAGGTATGGCCACTGTGTGCTGTATAAAGAGCGAAATTGAATTTTCTATATTGTTATAGCACGCACTTCAACCCTCTATAATAGGCAAGCCTAGGTCCCACTGACACATTTTCTTCGGTTGCCTTGAGCAGGGGCGAAGCGCTCCGGCGCAAAGTTTGCCGGCCACCCCGACTTTACCAATAAAGTTCACCATTGGGTAATAAGCTTCCCTTAACAGTGCACCATTACTTAAAGGCCTGGCGCTATAAAACCATTATCTTCCTCGTTCCTGGTTAGGGTTGCGATATTTAGCCGTGAAGACCTGCCACGAACGTGGCAGGTCTCCATTTGGACGAACGTGCTTCTCGTTAATGCTGTTGTGCGTGGTTTATCACGGCAATCTGGCGCATATGCGTTTACTTTGTCCTTAATTCAACCGCTGCGAAAAAAATGAATGTTAGAAAGATTAACGGATGATAGGAAGTGATCGTGTTGTGCTCTCCTTATTCTTGGTTGCCTCGTTTTCACCTCCTATTATTCACATTAAAATTAATTACAGTAGCTCGGTGCGCCAAAAATTGATGCATTGTTTCTGATGTTGCGCTGTAGGTAAGTTCAGAATAGTGGTGAACCAATGAAGTCAGTCCATGGGTGTATTTTGCTTTTCTCCCTTAAAAAAATTGGGCTGCAGTAACTGGTGATATTGACGAGGATGACATCATGTCTTTGAATAGACACAGCTAAGGACACTGTTCAGAGATGATGGAGATCCGCAGAAGAGAGGTAGGCACACACTCAATCACGAGTGCAAAGCCGTTACGACCTTAGAAGTTAGCGCAACATCTTCATAGCTACTATACTAGGAGTGTGGATGATTACTCATATTAACCAACAGTACATGACAATTAACAGTTGCTAGTGCTCACAGAAAGAGTGGCTGAGTTAAGGACTTTAAGAATCAGTTTATGCTAAGAGCTTGATTGACTGATATGTGGGGTTTAACGTGCCAAAACCACCATATGATTATGAGAGGTGCCGTAGTGGAGGGCTCCGGAAATTTCGACCACCTGGGGTTCTTCAACGTGCACACGAACCTGAGCACACGGGCCTACAACATTTCCGCCTCCATGGGAAATGCAGCCGCCGCAGCCGGGATTCAATCCCGCGACCTGCGGGTCAGCAGCTATGCTAATAGCTTGATTTTGCTACATGACTTCTTGTAATAGATGGCAAACATATAGTACGCTCACTGAAAACGCTACACATTTACTCTGTGGAAAATGCAAGGGAGTTTTTTCGTCTTTTCAATTTTTTTATGTATCTTGAACTACCAGGACGACTAGCCGGCAAGTGTTCTGCACACAGGTTTCGTTATGCGCGCATGTTGATGTTTTTATTACACTTGAGATTTCGCGAAAACCTTCGCATGCAGTTTCGCTGTCAGTAAAGACGTATGAACGGCGTTCGCTTTATCACAAAATCTCCGGCTCCCGAAAGGAATCTTCGCCAATGTTGTGACCTGCTGTCTCCAATTGTAACCATATTAGCACACCACGATATCGCCTAAAAAGTGCGTCGTGTATTGTATATATCAGTCCAGTTGTGTACACCGCAAACACCTCACCTGCATGTCTGTAAATGAAAGAAAAAAAAACAGTAAAAAACACGACAATACACTGTGAGCGCACAAACATTATATCTTAACAAAACCTGTTGGACGGCATGTTGCTACATAGTTACTGAGTTACAAAAAAGGAATGTTTTTTCATATATTCTGTCTCTAGTCTCTCCTTGATGGTTATTCGTGTTTTAGATGCGGAGCATCTTATACTCGCGCCTTGTAGTGCGCCGTCCGCGTCGTCCGCGCCGTCCACACCGCTTCTCGAACATTCGACAGCTGACGCGCGCGCATGCGCCGTCGCGCCGTCGCCCACTCTTCCACCATCTGTGCATCCCTTCCTCCTCTACACACCGCGCGCGCTTCACTCCTCCACCATCTGTGCACCCTTCCTCCTCTACACACCGCGTTCGACATCTACAATTCTCCTGATTCTCCAGTGGACGCGCATGTGGCGTCGCGCTTCGAGAACATTCAACAGCTGACAGTGCATGCGCCGTCGTGCTGTATATATACTCAAGGTCGGCGCTCGCTCGCTCAGTTGCCGCTCGTCGGTTGGTTTGTACGGCGCGTCGACGTCCAAGGTCGCGGTGAAATGAATTCCAACGAATCCACAAACACAATGATCGACGTCCCTTCGACCAGCGCCGCCCTTTCGCATACGTGTGTACGTGTTCACTCATTTAACACCCCCTCCTACAACCACGTTAACCAATTTAGCCATCGACCCAAGTAAGTCGCAATTTAACACCCCATTTCACAACCACGTTAACCAATTTAGCCATCGACCCAAGTAAGTCGCACTTTAACACCCCGTTAACCAATTATATGGTCCGCATCCTCCTCAGTGTTCCCCCGAGGGAAGCTGCGGGCAATTTTTTTGTTTCTATTTCGGCCACCGTCTCGGCTCATCAAGTGATTCTAGTTCAATTCAGAATCATGAAGGTAATTAACAATGACAGAAAGCACAAGTTGGTGAGATATTTCACGATTGTCTGGGCGAGTGTTTCTTGTAGGGCGTATTGGATGAAGAGAGAAACAGTATAGTACCTTATTTTGTCCGCATGGCATTGCTTCCAGCATTCGATGACTTTCGCATAACCTCACTGTGTAATCATCTTCGTAATCCTCATTCCAACAGCATTGAATTCTGCATTTCTTGTATCCATTGCCCCGCTCCTGTATGCGTGCAGAAAACAAGCGCCTGTTTATTCTTCCACGTACAAAAAAAAGACATTACGGTTATAGCTTTATAGGGGACATCAAGGGAAAAATGGGATGCGATTACTATATAGGAAAAGAATACCTACCACAGGAATTTCCCACCTCAGCTCGACCTACGCGAGGTGCGCGTTCAATGCCCAACCATTCAAATGAACAATGTATTTAAGTGTTACCGCTAAACTGAACTGAAATAGTTGATTTGTTCGTGTAGCGGCTCAATGGCAACATGATAGAAAAAGTAAATAAAAGAAAACAAATAAAGATGCTACCTGATTTTCGAAAGCATGCTGCTGTTATTGTATTCTTTTTTATGCGTTACGTAAAACGCATTTTTTCGGTTGCATTTTGCAGTCATGTATATTTGCTTTCGATTTATGCGCTTCCCTGCCTTTTGTTTCAGTGTTTATTTTATATTCAGATAAAATGGTATCTCCCTAACGCTCTGTACTGTGTCACATGCCCTTCTGATAGCTTCGAAACCAACTTCACCACTGGCTTTGTCAACCTGATCAACTTTGGGCTTTTTCTCGGGTTTCTTCCTTTTTCGCCTCGTGCATATAGAACGAAATTAGCATTTTCATTGATTTATTAATTAGTTAATTTCGTCCTCGCTGCTTTAGCGTAAATGAAGTAAAACTTGAGGTAACACATTCCACATCTGCTTTGTATAAATCTTGAGCAATCTCACAGCTTTAGCAAAGAACAAATTTTATCGCCACGGCCTGTGGCCTAGGCACGGGGTGGCAAAGTGCGTGCCCCACCCTCCAATCTTTAGGAGCGAAGCTTCTTGTGGTCTATGGCATTCAATGCCTCCAGCTTTGCCAGCACAGCATATCAACAGACGGACAGACAGACAAACAGACAGACAGCCGGTTGCTTCGCCCCATTCATCATCATTCACTCCGTAGATAGGCTGTTATTAGTTTTCATTCACGAAACTCGCCAGCAGACACTGCCTGCGTCAGCATTTCGACGTGACAGAGGGAGGAGCGCAGGAGAGGGGAGAGAAATGTAAGGCACGCGCATGTGCAATGGGGCTGTGAGGGCCGTGAGGAGAATGCCTAGAGGAGAGAGAAAGAGGGGGGAGTGAGCATAGGTTAGCTGAGGCTTTCTGCGTCGGTGTTGCGACGCGGTAGAGGGCGAAATTTAGAGGAGGAAAGGGGGAAAGGAGAGAGCTTACTCGTATGCGCCGCAGGGGTGGTCACGCCAAACACCAAATTGAGCTCGACCCTAAACTGCTTCAAATCTATACCATACCCTCCCCTTACTGGTAGATTAATTTAAAGGAAATATGTATCTACGTAACACGTTCGGTCTTCTCCGCAAATGTGTCGTCATTTTGAAACCTTGAAACATTATTTTCTCATGAAAAAGAGGGCATTGTGGTGAGTAAGCTGCTTTAAAGTAACACCGAAAATAGCGTGTGACTAGCCACTTTTTAGATAATGTAATGGTATATCTGCTCAAAGATGAGAAGGTGTGACATAAAATTAAACTTTTAGGTTCTGAAAAAGGAAAGAAAAGAAAGCAGTTTTACTTACGTCGTCGTTAGCAGATATGTCCGGTATATCAGGATGCAGCACTTGGCAGTACGTTAGGAGATCCAGAACTTGACCTGGATAATAGTTGTTCGTTACGCTGGCTTGATTGCGTAGTTTAATGCATTCAAGAGGCAGACGTCTGCACAGTGAGGAAAGTAACACCAGTGTTCCATCACGGCATGTCTGTCTTTCATAGAAGCAAAGACATTCAATGGCCCTGCGTTTACAAAATGGGTTTCAAAGAATAACCCAGTCAAAAGTATGGGCCTTTTTATGGAGAGGATGATTTTCTCCTTTCTGGGCTGTTGCACGAGAGTACGAACTCCAACCTTACAGCCTTGGCAGTGCATTTCTTGGGCATTCACGTGGGCTGAAAACAGCCCAGAGAGGACTATGGTGGCACCCAGAACGCCTTGAGTTAAAAGGTCTGTGTACCATCAGCATTTGGGCATAAACAATAATTTAGACACTTCATGCACATAATTCTGTATACTGTTTGTGTCCCGTAATAAGTCTTTAAATGTGAGTGAAGTCACAAACACCAGGGAACACCAGGGAGAAATACCAGTGCAAAGCCTTCTACACTGAATAAACATGAAATATTGTAAGATATGGTTTTTGGTGTCTCATTCATAGAAAGGTGTCATAGCACGAAAGGGAAGCCTGTCTACGTGAATGTTGTGGGAGATGTGATGAATCTTACGAATTACTGCTAAGTGGTATTGATGGCGCAGAAAAACAAATAAAAAAGCTGGCAAAGCTATAGGATTCCTTGAGCGAACTTGTACCTATATAAAAAGCTAACGCGCACGTTACTCCCAGAACCACCTCCACAACTTGTGTTGTGCGCACCGTGTCATGTGTAGAGCCGAAAAAAAATTAATAAGCTTAGCAGACAATGGGAAACCGTAGTAGTGGTGGTAACAGTTCCTGTTGGTAGAACTCCATCACAAGTGCCGAAATTTCATCCGATAGGCACCGAAACTAGGAAATTGTGCATACCTGGTGCTTTGAATAATCTTACCAGGTTACAAGTTCGGTGTGAAAACCAATATATGCGTCGCTCTTTTTATTCGCAAGTATGCATACGTGAGGTGTAAGAATCAGGTGTTTTTATGAAGGTAAGACTCAAATATGATGATTTATTTTCCTGTTCAATGACTTTTTTTCTAGCTCAAGAAAATATCCTTAAAATATATGTGTTTATGATGTGTGATATTTAAGCCTCCGTTTAAAACTCACTGTGTATTCGATTACATTGAAATTGCGTGCTTGTGCTGAGAACGCCTCTTTCTTCATACTCCGATAAATTTTTTTGACAAATGCATACAAGAACACGACCAGGAAAAGCCTCGTTAGAGAGCAAATTCATCTTGACAATCTTCGAATATCTGTTATCTTTACGACTTTCCGGAAACCGCATAACATTGCACCATTAACTACTAAGACGTTACCCAATTTTCATGTGTTCCTAATAGGGTTATAAAATAGAATTCACAAGGCATACCTACCATCCGAAAGTAGTCTGATGGCAAATAATACCCTCGTTATAATGTGTTAATACCCTCGTATTAACTTGTTGAAGGAACTGTATCATTGTATTCATATTGTACACAAAAAGCTTTAGAGCTAAATAGCTTTTATCCCAGTACCAACTACACTGCAATTAATTTTTCATAAACTTTACGACCCTTTCAAAGAGTACATGTCTTTGAACTCTGTCTTTCATAACGCTTGTGTTGCAGTGGAGGAGCCTTTTGAAATGAAAACTTTCATTTCAGTGGCAATAGGGAGGAAGCTTCCGGTGGCCCCCCATAGGGGGGTCACCTCTAACAATCACCAGGGGAGCTTCTAATTATAGAAGCCCATTGGTGATCACCGCGTCTCGTGCTCAGGTCGACCAGGGCCTTCTGGCTCACCCGGTTGGAACAGCCGAGCAGGGCCTCCTAGTCGTTCCCCGTGAGGTACAATTTGGAACGAGGTTCGCAAGCATGCCAACACCATGCGAAAAATACTTCAAGACGTCTCTTCACAGCACCGAACTCATCCCGGTAGATTTGGCTTTGGCCATTTTGCTAGCCAATGCCATTTTGCAAGCCATCTACTTTAATAATTTTGCACCTATCGTGCCTTGCTCTTCTTGAGAAGAAGGCACGACCATTTAACGGCCACGCTTGACCAAATATTGCACAAACGCTGGAAAAAAAGCTATCTGAATACGTGCTCTAATTTCACGTTCAGCAGACAGAGGTTGTTATAGCCACCTTATATCTAGCGATACATCATATTTATTTTGGTACCATGTTTTCCATACATCAGCGAAACGAGTCAGCGTGTAGAGGACAATTGATAAATATGGTGCGATGTTTTGCGACCGCCCGTAATCTATACTGGGAAATACGTTCGTCCAAATGAGCATTATCGATAGTAAAACTTCGTCGCAATGTTATGGTTGTCTGCGTGAATCCACGTATGTGTTTTGGTCACTTGAATACGCAAGTTTAAAACACCATTGTATTTTTACGCAAAAAGATGTATTATGAGATGCGTGCATGCGTATCTCAAAGTACACGTTATTTCAAATCATATTACATGTATTTATAGACGTATTTTACTACGTCTAATTTCATAACGTCAATATCAATACGACTGATATGGATGTAGTTATTGTAATACCAATACAATTTATATTGTCTAATTATAACAGAACCGTGAGATTTCAATCACGAAAACTTCTCTTTTACTCCATTGTCTAACATCTCATAGAAAAGTCTCGCGCTTACCACTATTTCACAAGATGTAACATCATTCCTTCTTACATGACCAACTACTACTTCGCCCTCAGCACATATTTTGTAACATCAATCACCATCACCAAATAGGCATCCCTTTATGCAACAACAAACCTTTCTTCAATTCATTTTTGCCTCATACGTCAATGCAGTGGAACAGATATTTCTGTGACATGATTGATATCAGTGATAACAACTTGTTGCGTGGTATAGCAGCTAACATAGTAAAAGTAGGTACTGTGTTGTATTAGCTGTCATGTATACATAACTGTATTAGCAAACATTGTAGTCTTAAGAGATTCTTTTTTACGATCTAACCATATTCACTGCTTTCTGTCCAGTTACATTTCTTCATAATAACCCACTCTTCTCGTTAAAGTGATATGGTCTTGAGGGGGAAAAATAAATAAATAATGCATATATATATTTCTGTGCCTCGGAACTTCGCGAAAGGAAAACACGCGTGTATAATGATTTGAAATTTCATAATAGGGATATCGCAATCGTCCGTATTGTCTAAAGTACAATGAGCTTAGTAAGTAACGTATGTCTACGCACCTGAAGTTGTATTGAATTTGTTCTTTGGTGCACTCTGAAAGCCTGTACTCATTACGCGTATGAGTCCAGTCACCCATCAAGTATCCATCTTTAGCAGGACACTTTGCACCACCAGGATGGCCTGTCATCTCCCCCCTCGCAGGTTCTCCGTCATGCCACGAACCCAGTCTGAAAAAAAGGAGGCTGCGAATCTGTTAAGTCCTATTTCCTCGTAAAAAGCCCCGTTCGGATTTGTTTACACAGTACAGCTGCGTTACTTTGGACTCTCATCAATGTGCTGATCTCTAGCGACTGCAGGTGCCGATTCTTGCAAGGGTATTATATAAATTAATTTGGTCCCATTTGGCCAACCTGCGCATGACCACTCCTTCATCTCGTCCAAACGCCAAATGGTTGAGTGCACTTTATATACCTACCACACTTTTTTCGAACACAATTTCTTCAATAGGCCTTTTTAATCACTATTATGTGTTTGAGTGCAACAATGCGGAATGTCCACTTGTTGACGAAAAAGTACAGGCCAATCCTGGAAGAACTGCCATCAAAGAGGATGTCCCACTACGGGGCATCACTTTGACTCCATAATTACTGATACCCCCTTCAGTCGCCGTTTATAATCGATTATCTACAACAGTGTTAAATTCATACAAAACAATATCTAAGGCCGCCGATAATACATTTTAAGAACGAACGTGAAGCTACACTTTGTTTACTGCATCTTTCTGTACTTATTGCTAGTTTGCATGTAATTAGGAACCTAATTATTCTGTGGCCCATAGTGTTTCATTTTTGCCCGAAACAACCAAAGCACAGGCTCAAACGACACGCACAACTTGATTTTGGTTGTATTCCTTTAATGGAAAGTAGTATTTACACATTAGATTTGAAACAAGGCACGCCAAACTAGGCGTCGAATACCGTAGTGTTTTCGCAAAAGTCGCCAGTTGCTTTCATACGCCGAACATAAGCAAAGAAAGAGTGATGACGAAAAAAATTCTGTTTATCCCATGCGAAATATAAAGCAGAATTTCTTAGCCGTTAATCTGATAAACTGGCAAGACAGGTTGCCTCAACAAATGTGAAAATTGCGCCTGAAGCGGTTGCACTAACATCATTTGTGAGTTCAGGCTAACTGAGCCTTCGTTATTCGACAGCGCAGGTGACCTGTCATGCTTATTTTTGTCTAAATGATTGATAATCTTGCCTAATGGTCGTTATAATCTTGCCTAATGGACTCTATCATTGCCTTTATTCAATATCAAAGGAATGAGCGTGTTGTTTGAAGTATGTTTGCGAAGTCAAAGACCATCTCTGATCTCTTTCCTAAATTCCCGTGCTTGCATGAACTGTAAAAAAAATGGCCTAGTTTTTAATAGCGTCCGTGCATTGCAAATCTTTACATGCTCTTGCCTAAATAATTGGCGTGGAGATTGTTGGCGTTTCGGATATAGTCAGTCTAAATAAGAAATAGCTTGCTCCTAAAAGCCGTCGTGCTCGAGATTTGTTGCACAAGAACATGGACGACAATCTACTACGGTCGCAACAGCGCTCGTGCTGTCTGCCTCCTCTCTGCTTCGTGTGTCTGTTCCTAGCACGCGCTTTCAGTTCGCTGAACAACTACCATGGTTGGTCTATAGGACTGTGTGTTGTGTAATCTGTAGTTTGATTGAAGAGGAACTTACATGTGGGCGAGCTCGTGAGCCATGGTTGTGACTCCACTGTATGTTCCTGGTTTGTCTTCGCCAACGCCAGTTTTTAACGAAGTACAGACACCGCTGATATAAGCCATGCCTGAAGGCATAACGGAAAGAACCAACTGAACATGGGTGTTTCATGTACACAGCAAACTATAGTAAGGCGCGCGATGTTGAAGATTAGCATTATTTCTTTATGTAGAATAAAATGATGAACTGCATAGTTAGAGCTCACTCTATATATTTATATGGTTGTGGGTAGGTATCCAAAAGAGATATATAGCCGCATTCTCGAATCGATGACGCCCCTTGCTTAATGGCGTAGTTCATGAACGCCATGACCTTGTTAAATTCTCCACGGAGTTTCAGGTCTGGTGGTTAGAAACAACGCCCTATGAGAGTTTTAAAAAGCCTTTTCCGTCATCACGTGTGTGTGTGTGTGTGTGTGTGTGTGTGTGTGTGTGTGTGTGTGTGTGTGTGTGTGTGTGTGTGTGTGTGTGTGTGTGTGTGTGTGTGTTTTATAGCACGCCGGTGTGAAACTTCAGTGCCTTAATTTTCTGGGTGACCGTGTGAGCATCTGTTGACAGACAATAAAATAATCAGTGCAGGGAAGATTTGCAACGGCCGGTTGGTGTTGTCAGTGCGTTGCACATCTTTACAAGCTCTTGCCGAAAAATTTGGCGTAGAAATTGTTGCTGTTTCGGATATAGTCTGTATGTGTGTTCTAAATAAGCAATAAATTGCTCCTAAAAACCGTCGTGCTCGAGCTTTGTAGCGCAAAAACATGGACGACAATCTACCATAGTAGCAAAAGCACTCATGCTGTGTGCCTCCTCTTTGCTTCTTGTGTGCGTTCTTCCCCCGATACCAGTTCGCTGAACAACTATTCATAGTTAAACCTACTTTTTTCGATAGACATGGGCTCTGGTTGCTGGTCAATCGCTCTAAATGATCTCGGCTGCAAAAAAGAGCGCCTTTGTAACGCCTGTCGGTCTCTACCAAAACCTACTCACGCCATACGGCCTGTGCAATGCGCCGGCCACGTTCGAGTGGATGGTGGACACACTTTTATGGAGCTAAAATGGTTTATCTGTCTTTGTTATATGGGTGATGTCCATGTGTTTGCTTCAACATTTGAGTCTCACCTCGAGCGAATTTCGTTCATTTTTTTTCAATTTTCCGTGCCGCCGGGTTGCAACCTAATTTTTCCAAATGCCATTTTGGGCATCGCCATGTTTCTATTCTTAGGTATTTCTTTGACGCATTCGGCGATTCGGGCCAATCCCGCCAAAGTATGCGCTGTCCTAGACTTCCCCGTACTAACGCGTGCCAAAGGCTAAGGTATGCGGACGTATGCTCAAGTTCGCGATGATTATTAAGCAACAAAGAATCATCTCGTGTCATAAACATGCAAGCGCTTGCCCTCACCGCCAAAAAAAGACCACCCAAAAAAGCGCCAACGCAGGCCTCCGCGATTGCATACTGGCAGGCGGCGAGCGATTTCAGAGGCCAAAAACCACCAGTTTCGATTTAGACGATTTCGACTGGAGGTACTGTTGGTACCCATTAAAATCCGATTACTGCAAATTTCTGAATAGTTACGTGATGCTTTTTTTGTGACTAGCGTGGACGATTGAATGTGACATTGTGTATTATGTCGCATTGAGAAAAAATGGCTTCACCGTGGGCTGGAGAGCCACGAGCCATCACATGTAACAAGCAACTTTAAGCCACTATAACGTTCCTAAGGATCGGTACATCCAAACAAATAGTGGTCCTTAAACTAGCATATTGAATATATTCCATTTCCGAGTTAGAATATTTACGTGAAAAACTAATTTGAGATATAAACAATTTCTGTTGTGAGTGCCTGTCGCAAAAAAAAACGCTCAGTAATAATGTTTATGATTGTGTAGTAACGGCAGAGGTAAAGTCCGTTACTTTTTTTTTGTAACAGTAAAGGTAACAGAAATGTCGTAGTGAAGGGCTCCGGCCACATATAGGTGAACTAAGGTAGCCAAGTTAACTTGAGGGCACGTTGCTGCCAAAGAATATCCTATTGTTCACAGCTATTATGCCATCCTTAAGCTAACAGAACCTAATCAACTTTTATAAGTATTGCACAAAAGAAGACACACCAGAACGAACTTACCTAGAACGTCTTCCAGAATAGTGGTGTCATTAAGCTTAATATTCCTCACAAGATTCTTGCTGGAAAGTTTTGATGGCCAGAATCATTAAACGGGTAAAGAAGTGCGCCAAGTGTATTGATGGTTTCACATAAATATGCTTTTAAGCGGAACATACGGCATCAGAACATTCATGATACGTATAGGAAAAAAATTACCAAGATTCGAAAGGCAAGACAGCCTGAGTATAGTAAAGATTAAGTTTGTTTACTGCTTGCTAGAACCGTGTCATCGTCCCAAAGGCTGTGTTTTTTAAAGCGGAGGGTTAGGCACAATAATTTTTTTCATCAATAGTAATTCTTAAATTGATAATTTTTATTACCTACTTCCCCCCAGTACAGGCGTCAAGTCGGTCGATGAGTCTCGATATCAGATGTGATATTGCGTGGCAACAGTACTGACCTGCGTCTGACGTCATTTTCATGCGATTTGTGTAACGATTGGGTGGTCAGAATACTCACCTGTTATAAAGGGCTCAGCTATAATTCACTGTCATCAAGATTAGCCCCAGTATCAACGCACTGTGCTGCTACGTATTGGCGCACCAACACGCAGTGGACACCTCACCCAAAAATGACGATTTATGGCTTACCAGGTGGCCTTCGCCATGGTGTGACCTTGGGTGTTGCATAAGAGAACCCGCCCATTTTTTTTCTCTATGAAAATTTGAACTAAGAACTCTCACACAGGGACACGTTCGAGGTCTTAGTATTTGAACTGAACACGGGAAGCATTGGACTATGTATTTACCTGCGCGGCCACCGCGTGTAGCTGTGGTTGCTAGTGCTACCGGCAGCTGCCAACTCGTTGTAAACACTAGCTTTTATTTATGCTTATAGCTGATGGTATAACACAAACATTCAGCATCTGGTATGAATACATCTGGTATAATTGCGGCGTAGGTATACCTTCACATCAATGCAATAGGTCGAGGATGGCACCGCCGTGGTGGTCTAGTGGCTAAGGTACACGGCTGCTGACCCGCGGATAGCGGGATCAAATCCCGGCTGCGGCGGCTGCATTTCCGAAGGAGGTGGAAATGTTGTAGGCCCGTGCGCTCAGATTCGGGTGCACGTTAAAGAACCCCAGGTGGTCCGAATTTCCGGAGCCTTCCACTACGGCGTCTCTCATAATCATATGGTGGTTTTGGGACGTTGAACCCCACATTTCAATCAATAAGCTATGAATTAAGGCCTGACCGTTCTAAACAAGTGTCGTTCCGACTTTCCTAGAATAGTAAGATATCTTTGTTTTGGATATATTACAGCGGGCATTTAGGTTATATTACATTATATACTAATAATAACCCGTAATTATGCGTGATAACGTGGAAGTTATTTCAATGTGTACCGCAATGCTACATGTTGTTCCAGAAAAGCAAATTTTGATGAAAAGAAATGACCTTTCCCAAGTGGCTGTGCGAGAAGATAAGTACAGCTGCACAAAGTCGTGCAGGGCACGCTAAAGCTCGTGGGTATACATAGCTGGTGATGGCTTGGCGGGGCTTTCGACCTTTCCCCTATCTCTTTCTCACCCCTTCTTATTATTTGCCATAGATGACTATGCTTACCCTCTCGTTTTTAGTTCTAATTTTGAGTTGTTGACTTTCTAGCTCTTCCTGTCTATATCTGTTTGTTTCTAAACTGTAAGCAAAATTAGCCGAGATTAGAGTTTTTCTAGCTTCTGGTCCCCCCAAATTCCTGCCCCAATTATTGACTCCGCGTTGCGGATTAAACTCGGCACATGTTGTAGAACGCCCCTTGCTTATTGACGACATGACCTTGTTAAACTCCCCACGGAGTTCCGACTCAGGTGGTTATATAAACGCTCTATGAGAGTTTTAAAAAGCCTTTTTCGTTATGACGTGCGTGCGTGCGTGCGTGCGAGTGTGTGTTTATGTGTGTGTACGGGCATCTTTTAGCACGCCTGTGTCGAACTTCAGTGTCCTAATTGTGTGGGTGACCGCGTATAAGCATCTGTCGACAGTCAATGAAATTATAAGTACAGGGAAGATTTGCAACGGCCGGTTAGTGTTTAGTGTGAATGGTTCAGAATATTTTGTACCGTCAAACTGCGCCGGACATCGGCCTGATTCTTCAACCAAATGCCACGAATAACTCGCTTTAAAGTACCGAGCTACGAAGAATTGCGAGGAATAATTTCAGTGGTAACAAAAGTAGTCTGTTGCGAGCGTCTGCGGGGGCTGCTTTTGGAGTTTCACCGTCTAAAACTTCGAAGCGATGTGAAGTATGCTTCACTCGAGTTCGGGAGCATGCAAAATGGCCGGCGGCCGGTCTGAGAGCTGCGCCGGCGACGCAAGCAACCCGACCTCTGCTATTGCGATCGTCAGCGGCTGCTTCCGGAGCATGGTGTAAGAATAAGTCGGGTGATGATTATGACACTGCACCCGGATTCACGTCCAGATCCTGTTCGCCATCGGGACTGCTTCCGTTCGGTGCAACTGATGATGGCACTCACAGAGGGTGGGCCAAGGCCGCGCCGACGCAGGATTCCGCAATCATAATTTGCGTTCGATGAGGCATCCAAGGTTATCTAAGGCCTTCGACTTAATTTATTTATTTATTTATTTAATAATACTGTCAACCCTCCAAGAGGGTCATAACAGAGAGGACAATACAATTACATACATAAAAATGTACAAGGTACATAAAGTTGCATAACACTCGGCACTTCACAATGAAAACAGGTATTTCATTAAATAACAATTCAGAATTCAAAATAACAATTCAAAATTCACTGACATATTCCAAAATAATGGACATGAGGTCGCTTACATCAAACTCAACAATCTCGACAATAAACAACTCAACAATAAACAGTGTTGTGTCGTAACTGGTCACAACTGCACCGTCAATGTTTAAAAACGGTGATGATGAAGTGCAAGAGGCATAATAAATGAGAAAACCTGGTTTAACGACAGCAAGTATGACAAACTAACTATAATCACGTGAGTATATATAGTGAACAAAAAAAACACGGCGGCATCACAGAAATATTATGTACAATTTCTGTTCTTTGGTTGTTCTACAACATTTAATTTTTCGTGGTCCTAACAGGCATAAATGAGGCAGCTCAAAAAGTGGTATCTGAGTTTAAATCAAGCAATTAGTTTTTCCTCGTGATGAGAAATGAAGACGCTAGCGCATAGACCCACACTATCAGTGTCAAGTTGAGAAGCATCTTCCTCTTCACTTGCAAGAGGTCCGTTGCTACTGAAGCCGAAGCGCTGCCTTTGCATGCATGTCTGTCGATTCATCATCGCACCGCTGTGGTGTCGCTGTCTCCACATGCAATAAATTTGGCGTACTTTCTGCGGTCGTGTCAGGCACTTAAGATGCAGTCGTTAGGTCCCGTCTCTTCCGACAAGTCGGCAGTAGAGCAATTAGTTATTGCACAGTTTTCCTTTTTTTTTTGCTGCACAATCAAATATTTTGTGTAGCCCGGAAAAATGGCAGGCAGAGAAGGTGAAGTGAGCACAAGTTTCTCTGCTGCATACAACACGACGTTTCCCTTGTATTCTCCATTATATGTGGCAGAGATTGCTTCTTTTGCGATTCGCCTCGCGCACGCACAGTTAGTTGGCTGCAGAGCCCTGTCAGCTTTCGGAATAAGCCGTCGCCACCTGACCAAGCGTTCTGGTTCACGCGGTGTCTAGAAAAACGACACACGCTATACGTACAAGTCCGATACCGCGTCTCTCAATGCGGGAAAAAACACCACTTGCCAGTTTAGAGGCGCAGCCAGTGACAAGACCGTTGACGCGTACTCGTTGTAATGTGCAGCGTTGAAGTATGCGTGCACTGAATCAGTAAGCGCGAATCAGCAAACCAAATGCACTGACCGTGCTCACAGGCACAGGGCAACGCGTTTCTAAATCATAAGATTCCATGCAGCCAAAGCTTCTAGAAAGATGTTTCCTTGCGCGCGAACTTCAGAATGAGCACTGCGTGAATACGGCACGCCATGCAGTAGCGCCCCCTGAACTTGTGGCATGCAAACTACTATACCTCAAGGTCGTTAGCGAACAGAATCTGCCCGTGCCCTCTCCTTACGCGGAGCGGCGAGTGTCAGCACCTAACCGACTCTTACGTCGTGTTCTGGAGTTTCACCATCTAAAACTTGGAAGTGATCTGAAGTAGGCTTCGCTCGACATCGGGAGCTTGCAAGCTGGCCGGCCGCTGGTGTGTGAGCTGCGCCGGCGACGCGCTCGCCCGACTGACGCTGACGGTGGCTTCTCGAAGTGTCACCCGTATTTCACCGGCTGCAACTTCTAAGCGGTAAGAAGGCCTCACTGGCCGTCGGTGTCGAGCCGACGGCGTAGCAAGCTCGCACGACCACCGTGGCGAGCTCTGTACGAGCTTACAGCAACGAAGCTAAGAATCTGTTTCAAATAAAATAAAGGCTCGTAGAACGAAACACAGTGATTGATTGATTTGTGGGGTTTAACGTCCCAAAACCACTTCTGATTATGAGAGACGCCGTAGTGGAGGGCTCCGGAAATTTTGACCACCTGGGGTTCTTTAACGTGCACCCAAATCTGAGCACACGGGCCTACAACATTTCCGCCTCCATCGGAAATGCAGCCGCCGCAGCCGGGAATCGAACCCGCGACCTGCGGGTCAGCAGCCGAGTACCTTAGCCACTAGACCACCGCGGCGGGGCAGAACGAAACACAGTGTATATTCTCTGCGGCCCCATGTGACCGCAGCTGTCAAACGACTAATGCAAAGGCGAGTGCCGAACGGGGCAGAGGCACACAAAAATGTCACACCACACGCCCATACACTGCGAGCAACAGGAACTGCGAATGCGAACCATCTCGTTCGTTTAAGTCTATCACTCCGTAGCTTAAGCTGCGTGGATAATGCACACCTATTGCTGTGCGTGTGAAAAGTAACGTCGATGAAAACTGCACAGCAGCAAGCATTTTGTGATCGCCAGCTGTCATTCATCGTATAGCCGTGCCGTACTCCTGAGTGAGGCCTAGTGGTAGAACGCGGCAGTGTTGGTGTCTCGGATCTTCGCTGGTAATGTGCGCCTTGAAGTATTCATGCACGGCCGCTCGGGCTTTGTGTATGGTTTAGTGCAGTTTACGGATTCACACTCAGTACTGCTAATGCAAATTTAGTCTATGCAACTGAGTACTGACTCATAGTTAGGTTTCGCTATTGTAAAAAAAAACAATAAATACTAGGCTGGTTTATACAATAAGAGGCATGTGTGTTGAAGAATTTCCATTAGGTCACCGCATATGTATACCTACGCCACGAATTTTTATTGCTTAATTATTTGTAAAAGCAGCGTCCCTGCAGAGCTACATTGAAGGTCAAAATACATGCCTATATATACCCGACGACTGAAAAGTAGTAAAGCGTGAGCGGTGACCTGTGGTCAGTCTGGGTGTTGTAATATAATGCTACGGCCGTTGGATCACAGCAATCCAGTGGCCGTGATAATGCGAACGTAATGTGCATGTATCTGTACATATAATGAATATTGTGTGCTTTGCAGGTAATTTAATCGTAGATACGCTTGCGCATGCCACGGCCGCGTACATTTTTTTTTCTTCAGTGGCTGTAAAAGTTTACTCCCATACTGACCTTAAATATTCTCTGATGGATGTAAACAAAAACTCCCCTAAATGCATCAAAAATCCCGTCGTGTTGGGGAGTAAACTTTTTGCTCCCTTTCTGGACTCTCCGGACGGTGTTTTGAAACCCCCATCGGAGCATGCACGAGATAACAAGTCATTTACTCCCATCTGAGCTTATTTTTGTTTCCAGCGTATAGCTGACTTTCTACTGTGGCGCCCTCACGGTCACACAGCAGCAGCAAGACATCCTCTCCCATCTTTTCGGTGAAAAATGATCGCGTTTCGTGTGGGAAACAGAAGAGTGGGTGATTTTAAATGAAAAGAAAAGAAAAGTCAGCCTCGTAACTGTCTCTCAGGGGGAGGATACCTTAACGGTAGCTTATGAGGGGTGGGGGTAAAGGAGGGATTAAAAGGATAGTATTAAAAGGTTCAGCAATAGCGAGGAAGGAGAGAGCGAGGCGCAGGGACAGCGAACGAGAGAAAACGACGGAAGTAAAGAGGAGATAGGAAAGATGGACACGGTTGCAGGAGTCCGAGGACGGGGCACCACTCGGCGAGAGCTCTTGTCGGCGTCGGGAGATGGTGTAGAACGAGCCCAGTTGGCCAGAGCTGCACTGTCGTCGGAAATTGCGGGGGCACAACCAGTCGGCACGAACTCCAGCGAGCGAGTCTGGCAAAAACAAGAGAAGCGAGGGTACGCTACCGAGCCGTACTGTGGCACAGTCGCTGAAATAATGTTAGTTGTTTTGTCCTTCAGGGACGCACTCCTTGCTTCTCTGTGCCGAATTTCAGCCGCGCTCGCGACCCGCGCAACACTACTTTTTTTTTGTCTTTCTTCCTCTTCTTCGTTTGATTTTTTTCTTTCTCATCTTTTTCTCTCTGAATCTTTCATTCTCTTTCTTTTTGTATTCGTAGCGTTGCCTTGTATAGGTTACAACTCATTGAACTTTTTGCACGGTAGTGGCCTATTGAATAGGCTATAGCACCCCCCGCCTTTTTTGTTCGTTTTTTTTTCTTTTTGCGCGTCTACTTTTCTGTCCGCTTTGCTTCTCAACTTTTATTCCCATGCATCTTCTCCTTATTGCAGTGTAAACAAGCCAGTTGCTACGATTCAGATTAACCTCTTGCCTCGATCTTAATTCTTTGTCTCCTCGACCATAAAGCACTGCTTTTAAGTAACACTCTCGCAGAACCTATGTGCCACAGATGTTAGGCAAATCGCCCCACTCACCAAACTTGTCCAATAAAATATAACAAGGGGGCACTCGAGTGGCAAACACGATTCAGGGGGCGCACGTTTTAGCTTCTCTTGCTAAATATCGTTAATTGGGCGCATGCCGGTCAACAATGGAAATTTTCTGTTCGCGACACACGGCCGACCCCGACCATATCAGTTGTGCCGTAAAAATTTTATTCTGCTCCAAGGGCAACCACAGTTTTTTCAATAACACTAGGAGCATTTTAAGGGCGTCAAAGGTTTTTTCACTCATGCGAGTGCGCTTCTCTAGAGTGGATGAAAGGTTAACGCATCTTTACCATAAATAGCCGTGCCAAGCCTAATGGAAGCGCGGAGCTGGGCAGCCTTGTTTGTCTCTCTTTGTTCTTCTCTTTCCTTTCTCCTTTCTTTCTTTCTGCTGTCTTCGCCATTTTTTTTCTTTTTTAGCTATTTATTTCGGCCTATTTATATCAATCACTTTGTCTATTTTCTTTTTCTTTCTTAGTATTTATCTTTTTTCCAATTCTTCCCTTACTCTCTCTTTCTAGTTTACGCTTCCTTCCTCTTTTTTGCTATACTTATGCGTGACTTTACCAACAGTTACGCCATGGAACGACAGCATACAACATCCTTGCTCTAAAAATTCTTCGCACTGCTATCATCATCAAGGTACTCGAAGAGCAAGAAAAAGATCTCTTCCTGAGGCGATCTAGTGGCTAAGGTACTCGGCTGCTGACACGCAAGTCGTGGGTTCAAATCCCGGCTGCGGCGGCTGCATTTCCGATGGAGGCGGAAATGTTGTAGGCCCGTGTGTTCAGATTTGGGTGCACGTTAAAGAACCCCAGGTGGTCAAAATTTCCGGAGCCCTCCACTACGGCGTCTCTCATAATCAAATGGTGGTTTTGGGACGTTAAACCTCACAAATCAATCAATCATCTCGTCCTGAGGCGAGCGCACGCCTAATATGCATGCTTCTTGTGACATTGCCCTCGTTGGGCCGAGCGAAAACGACGGCATTCGACAGCGCTACTACTTCGTGCAACGTACACTCACCTTGTAAGGAGGTAAACGAGGTCGGCATTGATATTAGATTTAAATACTAAAAACGCCGTTCTGTTTAACGTGTCTTCAACGTCTACGCCACAAGTAATCTTGTTTGGGCGTCGCCATATACCTAACTGGTGTATGGAACAAACTGTATCCTTGGTAAGAGTGTCATTCTAAAAGCGAAGAACAGGACACTCATTAGCGAACACTTATACATTAAAGCTTGAATATAAAGAAAAGAAAGAAGGCTTTCAAAAATTGCTGCAGTTCTACAAAGGGATTTATGATGATGGAGCTAAGCTCCACTGAAGAAATCATGACAAAAAAAATTTATTTCTAAATGCGCACTATGTACGCCGTGTAGACGACTTAACGCACAGGTAACAATAAACGATAAAAACAATGTCTATTTTTACCTATATGCATGTTATGTACGCTCTGTATACGGCATTGCACACAGTGAATGATAAACTGTGTGAAAATCTTAATTTCTAAACCATATGCGTGCTCTATACGCTCTGTATAAGGCATTTCGTACAGATGTTTCGCACCTGCGCTTCAACCACGGACAACAGTGAAGCTCGACCACAACAGTTGGATATCGTGAGGCAATAAGGAACTTTGCTCCTAAAACACTTCGTTTCATGTAAAACCCTAGAACGTTCAAACCAGGTCTCTGGAATCTCGTCGTACTGAACTGATAAATTGTAGGAAATTGCGCATTCAGACAAACCGAATGAATAAAAAGAAGATATGGCAATGAATTTCCCGAAATTAGAAAAGGGTTACTTACGTGATCAATTGTAATGCCGTTAAGCTGAAAGCGTATCTTCGGATTTGTCATATTTATGAACCTGAGGGCTACCTAAGTGAAAAAATATTACATTTAGCCGATAATATAGGAAAAGGCGCGATTTTGTTCTCATAAATGCGAGTCTTTTTCAACAAAGTCGTAGTTCATGATAAAAGATGATGTCATAAAGCGTTTATGTCTGCTACCTAACTTCCATTTACTAGTATTAGAGATCCAAATGTAGTGAACAATCGAACAACATCTTATCTGAAGGCATAAAAACAAATATATTGAGAATTTATTAAAATGCCGGTAAATGTATTGAGCGTAAGATAAGGGCACAGGGAACTATGATGTGTTTGTATATCGATAACATGTTTCACTCCTGAAACACCACTTTTCAGTAGTGCTTGCTTTGTTTTGTCCTTCGTTTGTTATTAAACGCGGCCTTGCGCAATGCAGCACCAACTGAACCATATCTTCTCGTTACCTGGGAGGACATACCCGCCTACCACGCAAGTGGAGAGCATGACATTTCACCGGACTTATTCCTGGAAAGAACTGCGAGAGGTTGTATATCTATTAACGCTGGCATCAACCATGACCACTGAGTAGTGGTCAAGTTAGCGATAAAATAATGCGGCGAACTCGACAGCGGATTTCTCTTTCCAGAAGCTGGCCACTAGCCTATAAGGAAGTCCATCAATAGATAGTTTGAGAATTGGGGCCCCAAGGAGCTTGAGGACTCAAGAACCCAAGCCGCATGCGCTGAACCCAAGCCAATCTGGGGCTCTTGCGTTCACGTTCACTGAAGCTCAAAAATCGAGAACTAGCGTGTGCCCCCAAGGCGCCTTGGGTCGCCAGCGCGACGAAGCAGACGCAGCGCGAGCCATGGTGTCGTACGGCACGCGTCTCACATAACTTTCAATTTGGTCACGGGTGGCACCTCATGCGTTTCACCTAATTCTCAAACTCTGCTGATCATCCGAACACAAGAGCAACCTACGTAACACAGATTGGGGACCCAGTGTCTTGGGCTCCCAATTCTCAAACTCTCTATTGACAAAAAGTTTAAGTGCTTAAACAAACAGAAAGTACTTTACTGCTAGCCGTAACGTGGACATTCAAGGAGAGAGAGAGAAATAAATAAAAGGAAGAGACAGGGAGGTTAACCTTGACGAACTGGTTTGCTACCCTTGTACGGGGGTGGGGAAAAGGGTCGGAGAGAGGATATAAATGGAGAGATTAAAAATAAATTAGAAAAAAACACACGTGCGCACACATTCAGGGAGTTTCAATCACAGTCGTTTGGACAAGGCGGTTGAACGCAAGAAGCGCAGGAGCGCCTTCACAGCCTTCTTCTGCGACATAAAGTCCTGTCGGCAGCGCAGGATTCCTTCTTCCGAAAGAGGCTGGTTGTCCAGTTCGTCTAGTGCATTGCAGAGTGACTGTCTCTGCGAGCAGTATTGTGGGCATTCACACAGAATGTGCCCAGTTGTTTCATCACTGCCACAACGGTCGCATGCAGGAGTGTCGGCCATTACTATGCGGAACGCGTACGCATTGGTAAATGCGACGCCCAACCATAATCTGCACAGCATAGTAGCGTCTCGTCCGTGTAATTCCGGAGGAATTCGAAGACTAAGAGTTGGGTCCAAAGTATCAAACCATGCATGGATGAAATGTGACTCGTTTCATTGTGACGAGGTGCGCTTGCGAGCAAGCATGCGGAGTTTCCGTGCAGCGTCAGTTCTGGAAAGCGGAATTGATATTTCATCGCTTTCAGTATGAGCAGAACGGGCAGCTCGATCGGCCTGTTCATTGCCAATTATTCCACAATGACTTGGGAGCCATTGAAAGGCTATTTCATGTCCTTCCTCAATGAGTTGGTGAGTGTTTTCCGCAATCCCAAATACCAACTGTTCGTACGGGCCATGGCGTAAAGGTGATAGAAGGGATTGCAGTGCCGCCTTTGAGTCACTGAAAATTGTCCATTTTTGTGGCTGTTGGTCGTTGATGCATTGCAATGCGGCACGAAGAGCTGTGAGCTCTGCTCCCGTTGATGTCGTAAGGTGGGAGGTCTTGAATTTTCTTGTCGTGTCTTTTATCGGTATAACAAATGATGCCGTTGAACTCTTCTGTAAAACAGAGCCGTCGGTGTATACGTGTATACAGCCTTGATACGTCTCGTATATCAAGAGCAGAGCAAGCTGTCTAAGAGCAGGTGACGACATATCTGCTTTTTTCTGGATGCCAGGTATAGTTAGCCTGATGTTAGCCTGAGTCAGGCACCAGGGAGGAGTCGAGGGCCTGGCAGCGGGTGTGAAACATGTTGGCAAAGAATCGCTATATGAGGTGACCGTTTGGCAAAATGACGAACGTGGTCTGTCTGCTGGTAAAGAGGCTAGGTGGTGGCAGGGTGTCCGAGCAATATGCCTTATATGTGTCCTGAGTGCCTCAACGTCGATATGTGTCGTGATGAGGGGGTCACCGGCGATAGCTATAGTAGCCATTGCCGACGCACTACGAGGCAAGCCGAGGCAAATCCGGAGTGCCTGGGACTGAACACTTTGTAGCGTTCGAAGGCTTCTTTTGCTTGCATTGGTCAATGCCGGTTGTGATGAGTGAAGAAAACGACAACGACGGAAGTTCGGGGCAAGGCGCGTGTAATGTGCGCGTGAGTGTCAGCGAATCAGCTGATGACCTGTGGTGGTCCACAGATGTGGCGTACCACGATTGGGCCACGTGCGACCATTACGTGACGTGGCTGGGGACGAGCCGGAGCAGCGGCAGACGGGAGACAGCGGGCCGAAGCGTCGGACGCAGGCGATCAAGGTTCCGGCCAGGGAACGCGGCCGTCCACGCTGCTGCCGTCCAACCACCAGCTGGGGCGGCATTGCCGGCACGAGTACTGCATCTCGGGGCGCGGCCTGGCCTGCTGTTCTCTTCCTCGCCGAGGGCATCGCGGATCTCGGCGAGGCGTCTCCACGGTCAGCCGTTCAACACAGCGATGAACGTGGCCTGGCTAATGGTCACGGTTGCATCGAGCATCGCGTCTTGGCGCATGCTCTTCGCTGGACGGGCTGGCCATTCCCCGCATGGAGCATCGCGTCTCCGATGCTGGTTGACTACTCCGTAGTCGCACCCATGCCATCAAGCGCCGGTGTCGCCAGAGCATCACACATCGGAAAGCAAAGTGCATGGAGGTGAAGATAGGGTAGATGTCCAACCTAGATTGAGCGATGAGGAAGATTCTGAAGAGGAACGCCCAATGGATGATGAAGACGACGAAAAGGAAGAACTCGAGTCATTCAGGACCTGGCTTGGTGAGAGACGGGAGACAGCGGGCCGAAGCGTCGGACGCAGGCGATCCAGGTTCCGGCCAGGGAACGCGGCCGTCCACGCTGCTGCCGTCCAACCACCAGCTGGGGCGGCATTGCCGGCTCGAGTACTGCCCCTCGGGGCGCGGCCTGGCCTGCTGTTCTCTTCCTTGCCGAGGGCATCGCGGATCTCGGCGAGGCGTCTCCACGGTCAGCCGTTCGACACAGCGATGAACGTGGCCTGGCTAATGGTCACGGTTGCGTCGAGCATCGCGTCTCGGCGCACGCTCTTCGCTGGACGGGCTGGCCATTCCCCGCATGGAGCATCGCGTCTCCGATGCGGGTTGACTACTCAGTAGTCGCACCAATGCCAACAAGCGCCGGTGTCACCTGAGCGTCGCACATCGGCAAGAGACGAGCGAGACGTTCTGCCTGGCGAGACGCGCGTGTGTGCACGGACCACGGAGCCGTGCAAGGTCCAGGGTGGTCGAGGATCCAGGTGCCAGGGAAGTTGCTGGCTGAATCGAGGATCGCCGAGCGGTGCCGAGTGACGCGCCAAACTCGGACGTTGGCCGCGAGCTCATGAGCTGCAGTGTGCACCCGAGGGTACCTGGCGGTGCACTGACGAAGGCGAGGAACGCCGGTGACTGAGCTGCCGCACCGCAGCTGGGGCGAGCAGCATTTCAGTACGGCACAGACGGTGCTGTGCTGGCCCGAACCCGCACGTGGAACCGCTACGCCAGGGCGGTGATAAAGAGCTCGAGGGTTGAGGCCACGAAGGCAGAAGTGGTGCGCCGCTTGAGAGGACGAGTTCCTGGCAGCGTTCCTGAGCCGGACGTGGGACCCGTACATGTCGGCCAGGTCGAGCTCCTGTGTGTCTGTTTGGGGTCGAGTCCGCCGGCCTGTACAAGGTGCAAGGACGGGGCCTGCTGAACACCTCCTGCCTGGGTGCAGTGGCCGGGAGCAGGTTTGTGGACGAGGCCTACCGGGTGTTGTCGTCGTGAGCCGTGGCCTGATCCTGGACCTCCGGAATTGTGACCCTGACTGCTGGGTTGGCCGCAACGTCCGACTCAACGGCGCTGCACACGGTAGCGTATCCGTGCGCCGTCAGCCGTTCCACCCATGCCATGAAATGAAAAGTTCATGTTAATCCTTTCTCGTCCGCTATCAACAAACATAGTGACGAACGTTCCTTAACCATCACACCGGTAAACTGTACCGCAGAAAACCGAGAAAAAGTACTCTGTACAGCTGTTGCATTGCACTGGGAGACATTCCCCAAGTCTTCCCTGCAGAGAACTTCAGTATACTACAGATGTTTGTACTACGCCCAAAAACTTGTGCGATCGAACGTATGGTACAGTTTAACCATTGATGCCTATAGTGTACTTATCCATAGGCTTTCGTGTAAAAGCTACGAGGGCGCATTTCTCGGAAGAAATTTCTAAGCCTTTATTTCGTAGGTAGCGTAATGTTTCAGTGGCAGCTTTTTGAATTCTCCCTCGTAACGGCAGGCGTGTTACAGCCGATGTCCAAACGCAGATATGATCTGCGTACATCGATAGCCTGACCGTGCTTGGCAGATGCTTAGTGAGAGCAATTAACGTAAGATTGAACAGCGCAGGGCTGAGTACGCCACCCTGGGGGACGCCACGGTGGCTGTAATGTGGAGAGGTTGGACCGTCTTCAGTGCTGACAAAGAAGGATCGCATTGACAAATAACTACGTATCCAGCGATACATCCGACCACCTGTTCCTATATCTTCGAGAGTGGTGAGAACATCTTCATGCGTAACGTTGTCATACGCCCCTTTAACGTCTAAGAACAAAGATGCGCAGAGACGCTTACGGCCTTTCTCGTGTCGGACGTAAGTGACCAGGTCGACTACGTTGTCAATCGATGCTCGACCACGCCGAAAACCTGCCATGGCATCTGGGTAGATGTTGTTACACTCCAAGAACCACTCCAGGCGTCCCAGGATCATCCTCTCCATAACTTTGCCTACAAAACTAGCCAATGCGATCGGACGATAAGATGAGAGCTCCAACGGTGACTTGCCTGGTTTCAGAAGTGGAACTAGGCGACTTGTCTTCCAGCTTGTCGGGAGCGCTCCATCTTGCCAGGATTCGTTGAACGACTCCAAAAGGAGGATTCTCGCGCGTTGCGTTCACCCAGATGACACAAGGCCCTATAAGAAATTCTATCGGGCCCTGGTGCCGACGTGCGTCTACACAAAGCTAGTGCTGCTCTGAGCTCGCCGATTGAAAAAGGCATATCCATGCGGTAATCCCGTGTTTGTGGACAGTTAGTCGAGGGCAATAGGCTATTGGGCACTGCGAGTGGCCCAGATACTCTGGCACAGAAGTATTCTGCCACGTCAATGCCGCATCTCTGTTCAGAAAGTGCGAGAGCCCTGAATGGTGACCACTGAGTGGGTTTTGTGCGGAGACCTCGTACCGTCTTCCACAATTGGGATAAAGGTTTTCGTGGGTCATGTGACTCACAAAAAACAGTCCAACGTTGTGACTCGAGTTTAATTATCCGGCGCTGAATCTTCTTTTGTATACGTCGCGCAATCCGTAAGTCTTCTATTGCCTCCGTGCGTCGGTATCTTCGTTCAGCACGCCGTCGGATTGCTCGAAGTCGTTCTAGCTCGATGTCAAATTCCGTTACTTTGGGAGAGCTGGTGAGGGTACACGTAGTATCGTGTATTGTGCTTTTAATTATCTCCTCTATGTCGAGGGATATGTTTGCCTCACATTGCTCTTCCATGCGAGACTGGAATTTCAACCAGTCCACTCTCTGAACACTATCGCGTACCTTAGCATGGGACAATCCTTCGATTTTGACGTAAGTGGGAATGTGGTCACTTCCATGCGTTTCTATGTCTGGAAACCACTCAGCATGCCTGGCGAGGCCTCGTGAGACATAGTCCAGGTCAAGGCAGCTGCTATACCTTGAACCACGCAGGAACGTTGGACTGCCATCATTTAGCAAGAAAAGTTGGTTGTCGTAGGCCAAGGACACCAACTTTCTCCCTTTAACATTGGTCTTCGAACTTCCCCATATTGTGTGATGGGCGTTGAAGTCGCCAATTATAATGTATGGGTGAGAAGTTGCTGTCAGGATACCTTGTAGTCTTGTATGGTCGAAACGGCTTGACGGAGAGAGGTAGGCACCCACAACCGTGATGGTAAGTCTCCTTTTCACTGTTATACTTATATATTGAATGTCGTCATGGGGTGACACCGGATGATGGATGTAGGTGAGGTCGCGGCGAATAAACATCAGAACTTTGCTATTGTCCGCAGTTGTAGACGACATGAATGACTCATAACCAGAAAGTCTCATTTATTTCTGTAAATTTGGCTCGCAGATGACAATGATGGGGAACTTATTGGTGTACACGAACCGACGGAAATCGGCGATGCGTGACCTCAGTCCCCGGGCATTCCATTAAATAATCGCTGCCTTTCGGACTTCTTCTCTGAAAGACAGTGGCTGGTGAGCTATTATTTACTCAAGCGCTGCGAGTACTGGACTCAAAGCGTCCAGTAATTGCAATGCACTTCTTGCTGACGGTGTGTGCATGTTGCTTAACAACAAGCGAATGGCGTTAACTAAGGGTCGCAAAAGGACTATCACTAGCTGATCGGTGTTCTGCAAGCCCTCCATTGCAGCAGCTTGCTCTGAAGAAGACGGCTTCTGTTGCGGCTCTTCTAAGCGTTGTGTACGCGTAAGTGGAGGCCACTCTTCTGTAGAGACTTGCTGCCGCTTTGCTCTTTTCCAACGTGTGTGTTTGCCATGCTGGAAACTGCAGCTGGCGGTCTTTCCTGATGCGTCGACTTATTGCCTGAAGTTGGCGCTGTCCGACGTGAAGACCTTCGACGGCGACGTCGTCTTCGCCGGATTTTCTCAGCAGCTTCTCTGTGGGTTGAGCTGTCTCGTACTATTTGCTTCAGAACAGAAAATTTTTTCTTTATGTGCGGACATTCTTTCGAAGAAGCCTTGTGAGCACCCTGACAGTTAGGACACCTCAGTGTGGTAGCGCTACAGTTGTCTTCCGCGTGTGGCTCGGCGCACCGTGGGCACGCTTCGGAGCTCCTGCAAACACCCTTTACATGGCCGATCTTCTGACAATTGAAGCATTGCACGGGTTTAGGAATAAACGGTCGAGCTTGTTGACGAAAGTGGCCAACCTTCACGTATGCGGGAAGACAGTCACCTTTGAACGTTACTCTCACACAGCGTGTGTTACCAAGCCGTCCAACACTGACAATGACGTTGTCTTGACTCGCTGGTTTTATAAGTATTGGAAGGTCTGCGTTTGGGAATTCCGTGTTAATGTCGTAAATGACTCCTGATGTGGTCGCACCATCGGCTGGTATGATGGACCTAACTTCAATGTTTCCCAGTTCTGTCACTTGTTGCAGCGTGCTCAGCGCACTCGGGTGCACCACATCGACAGCCAGGATGTTTCTTCTTGTATTAAGCCGTACTTCTTTAATCTCCTTCGGCGCAGTGTTCTCGAAATAGAGCGAAAGCGCTTGCCTGTTCAGAGCACGCAGGCTTTCGGTAGCCTTCTTTGGCACGAACAGGATGGAATGGGGCCATCGCTGGGGCGCCGTTTTCATGGTGGCTGTACTTGACACCGGCGATGAATTGATGATCCGCCGCTTGGCCTTGCGGTGCAGGACAGCTTGAAAGCCGTCGTCTGAGGACTCGTCGCAGGATGCGGAGTATAGCTCAGTGTCATCGCTCTCACTGGAAGTGTTTCCTCGCTTCCTCGAGGTAGTGGCCGTGGTCGAACCGGAGTCGGACGTCACCTCGTGAGGTTGTACATCTATTACCGCAACGTACGGGGCAATACACCCCACAACTGCAGCGAAAAGTCCAGAAAAGCACTGAGACGAGCGAGATGTGTTCTACAAAGAATCACTTCGTCTTCTGGACATTCAAGGAAAGTTCAAAAAGTAAAGGTGCTAAGGCGCTGTTGCAATTGAACCCACACACACTATTTTTTCTCATTACGAAGAATTCGAGAGTTGTGCTAATTATTTGCCTTGGAATACGTGAAATAGCTATAGGTGCAGCAACTAAAATGAGCAATAGTTTCTGCAACGTTGCAGTAAACGCACTTTATGTGAACGACAGTTATGCTATGTCATACAAAAGTTGACTTGAACTCACCGAATTTACGGTAGCAGCGAGGTAGGCGAGCAAAGCATCCTGGGTTCGAAAAGCAGCCCAGTATTCACTTGACACCACAAGCCAAAGCTCTGCCACGAACCTGCGGGGAGAATGCCTTCGTTCTTTTGTTGATTTGCCTGGAAAAAGAAATGTTGCGTAATGTTGAATGTGACGTGGGGGCGCAAAGCCCGTCCCAAAGCGAACGGACCAGATGAGATCCCGACCCAGTTTCTCCAAAGATATGCTTAATGGGTGTCTCATTATCTAACACTTATATTTGAAAAATTATTGAAAACACATTCTGTGCCACAAGACTGGCGCAGTGTGGTAGTAATTCCAGTGTTTAAGGGAGGAATCCGAACGACGGTGAATAATTACCGGCCTATAACACTCACATTCTTCTCTTGTAAACTCTTAGAACACATAATAGCTAAGCATATAATTTGTTACCATGAAAATAACTCTTTACTTTACCCCCACTAGCATGGATTCAGATCAGGCCTCTCCGCTGTCACACAACTCATACAGACGATTCACAATTTCGCTAAGGCAATTGATACTAGGGAGCAGATTGATGTAATAGCCATAGATTTTGCCTAAGCCTTCGATAAGGTGCCACAAATAAGCTAATTTACAAGCTGGAAACAGTCGGACTTAATGCCACTGTTATAAAGTGGAATAAGGCATACCTGACTGATCGCAAGCAGGAGGTAAAATTGGATGGGCATGTCTCTGACTCACTGGCAGTGCTTTCGGGAGTACCGCAGGGACCTGTTCTGGGACCACTCTTGTTTTTGAGGTATATTAATGACATCTCTACTCTTATGGAGCCAGGTTTGCACCTTAAACTATTCGCAGATGACTGTTTATTTTATTCCACTGTACGAAACAAAGAGGATCAAGTTCAAATTAACATATCTTTACAGGCCTTGAGCAAATGGTGTGAAAGATGTAATATGAAAATTAATTATTCTAAATCGCCATACACACATTACAACACAAGAAGAGCCGTCTTTTATTTTCATGCACTATCGTAAACGAGTGTTTGATAAATACTACTCAATTTAAATATCTAGGATTGATTGATTGATATGTGGGGTTTAACGTCCCAAAACCACCCTATGATTATGAGAGACGCCGTAGTGGAGGGCTCCGGAAATTTAGACCACCTGGGGTTCTTTAACGTGCACCCAAATCTGAGCACACGGGCCTACAACATTTCCGCCTCCATCGGAAATGCAGCCGCCGCAGCCGGGATTCGAACCCGTGCCCTGCGGGTCAGCAGCCGAGTACCTTAGCCACTAGACCACCGCGGCGGGGCAATGATGCACGGTGGTTACCAAAGTAACGACCATGCACCATTCACTCGTCTTGTAATACCTTCGTTCCGGCCCGGCTAGATGTAATGACGCGATAATAATAGTAATAGTAATAATAATATTAATATTAATTTTGGGGTTTAACATACCAACACTACCACATATGATGAGAGTCACCATAGTGGAGGGCTCCAAAAATCTCGACCAACTGGGGTTCTTTAACGTGCACCTGAATTAAATCCAAGCCCACGAGCTCCGGGCATTTTCGCCTCCTTCGAAAATGCGTCCTTCGCGGCCGGTCTTTGATCCCGCGACATGCGGGTCAACAGCCGAGTGCCCTGGCCACTAGACCACCATGGCGGGTGTGACGACACGATTCGGTCGTTTCTCAAATTAAGGATTTGGATAGGCGCCAACGCTGATAACGCGTTGGCACTTAACATATCTAGAATTAACGGATTATCTAGGATTATCTAGGATTATCTAGGATTATCTAGGATTATCTAGGATAAATATTTAGGATTAACGATCACGGAAAATTTATGTTGAATCATACACATTAACAATGTTTGTTCAAAGGCATATGGGAGGCTATGTTTCCTACGAAAGAAACTACCAAGGTGCAACAGCCGATGTGAAACTTGCTGCTTATTAAACCTTTATAAGGCCTGTTCTTGAGTACGCGCCTGTGGTATGGAGCCCTCATCATTATTATTTAAAGAAACAAATAGGAAAAATTCAAAGGTACGCGGTGCGATTTATACGCTCCCGGTATCGAAGGAAGGAATCAGTAACAGAAATGCTCCATTCTTCTGGCATCCATTTGTTAAAAACGCGCAGACAGAAAAATCTTCTGAAACTATTATTTCGAATTCTAAATGGCCAAATAAATATTAGCAAGGAAGTATACTTACTGCCACAATGTAAAAATAGCTCAATAAACAACCACAACAGGGCCATTCAAACGTACAGGACTCGTACGGATAGTTTCAAATACTCCTTTTTTCCTCATACAATTGAAATGTGGAATGAATTGCCTGTGAGTGTTGTTGAGCAGAACGATTTGTCGAAGTTTGAACAGACCTTGGATGATTATCTGTACAATTGTAGCGTTTGATCTTGATACATCCTGTATTCGTGTATTTGCTAATATTGTTCTTTTTGCTACAATGTTTTGTTATTTTACCCTCTCTTTAAGGACTCTCGCATGAGAGTTGACAGTATTGTTAAATAAATAAAATAGAAATAAATATATTTACATTATGGGAAGAGGCGGCGAGAAAAGGGCGCAAATCATCCCAATACACTGACATGATAGAAAGTGGGGTGCTGTGACGAACCTTCACCCTCCTGAAGGGGTACCCGGCGCTTGCTTACGACTTTGTGCCTCTGTGTTCCTGGTCTCCAGCGCAAGCTCTAAATAAGGAGTAATTCGGACTGCTACACTGTCACATGTTGTGCTTAGGTCCGGTGGACAAAGAAGGTGGATTCCCTGTATCAGCTGCTCTAGTTTTGCTGAGTGGTGGATTCATACTTTAATATCATTTATTTGTTCTTCCTCTCTCAAAATTTCCGTGCATTTTGTTCTTCGATCGCTTTTGAAATTTCATCATGCGATAGTCAGCTGATGAAAGCCAAGCATTTTTTTTTCATTTTACTATTGTTATTCTTGTTTTCCCATTTACGTTTCCACCCAACTCCACTTTAGTGTATTCTATGAACTGCAACCTGCCCGAGCGTTCGATGACATTGGAAATGTTGTCTATTAATCAGCCTGATCGATTCCTTTGTTAACATCTGAAGAAATAATTCGTTTAATGAGTGCGACAAGTCTGATTTATATTGATAAACTTTTCAATCACTGTCAGAGACATTTTTTCCTGTCGAGTGTCGCGTACCTTCTTTTTCTTTAACGCTATCATTCGCATGTCGGTCCACAAAATTTCTATTGACGTGTGCTACGCACCCCATACCACTGCGTTCCGGATAGCTAATTATTCAGACGCACTTAGAACAAGAAATGATTTTGATACTTACGTCCGCTATCCGTGTGGCGTTGTAGGTTTGCATCATTCTTCATTTCTCCATCTGAGCAATAAAAAAAATTTTGTTGCACAGACACAGTTTGCATAACCAATATCTCCTTTGTACACAGTAAACCTAATGGCATGATGACTGTGATATTACGAAGTTAAATGCACAGCCTAGGTATGCTTCAAAACACGAAAAATGGCAGACGCTTCCTAAAATTTTTTCACCAGTTTCAATAGTCGCTACATGTGACATCGCACCAGGCCAATCATTACCTCTATTATCGCTTCAGACACTTTTTAATGTTAAGAAGGAGGATAAAGTTTGTAATTTGATTTGTTGTGGTTTTGTGTCCCAGAATGCCAATACGTATTATTATTAGAAACGCCTCTGTGAAGGGCCCCGCAAATATCTCACCCTGCAGTTATTTCACCTGCGTAAAAATCTAAGCACGCGGGCATCTTGCACTTTACTATTATCGAAATATGACCCCGGCAGCCATGATTAGACTACGTTGCATCATAGCCCACTGTAACAAAAGCACCAATAAGAAGGGAATGAATGGCCCAAAAGAATGAAGTGATTCATGATTTCTGAAATATAACAGGTTAATGAATGTACAGATGTAACAAAACAATTGAAGCATATCTTTGGTTTTCAGGCAAGGAATGACATTAAAGTATCTTCCTAACATGAATAGTCACCTATTCATTAAAGATCTGCCTTTCGTTCCATCTTAGTCATCCTGCATGATTTGCTCTCTTTTAACCCTCTAAGCTTTTTTTTTTTGTTTTTCTCACAAGTCCAATTCATTCGTACTTTATATTCTTACACTGACACAAACCGCAGCTGAAGCGATGTCGCATGTCTGTGTGTCAGCGTGCAATGCACTCGGTATTACGTCACTCGATTTATTGTGGCTTTTCGGAAACTCGGTTTAGCAGATACGATAATAGTTCGGGTTGACTGCTTGAAGGGAGACCGGGTAGACTGACGTTTATTCGCGAGCGCAACATGTAGTGTGCTAAGTACTGCGTGAAAGGTACTGAAGCGTTTGGGTCATTTCATCGCTACATGGTTAGAAAAACAAATAGTAGACATGCAATGATTCCAAATGCGGGAATGCCGTCTGGCTGAAACGTGAAGGGGACTAACCCTTAGTTTGACGAGAAAACGCTGCTGCGTTGAAAAAATGAAGGTTTTGCCCATGTATTACTGGGAGTGAGAGCGGAAGAGGCTATGTAACTTTAGTCTGTGATCTATTTGCCATCAAAGCGATTGAGCCGTCATTGTGTTGCACTACAGATAATTGGGGACCTAAGAAATTTGTGAGCGACCAGGGTGCATACGCAGAAACTAAGGATCTCTTGGGCTCTAGAGCTTGCGTTGTCACAAGATCACGAAAATTACACCACCTCCCATTAAAGGGAACCGTGTGTAGATGCGAAGCTGCGCTGGAGTTCACTTGTGTTTCCATTTTTTTTTCATTTGTATGTATGTACACGTTTGATTTGTACGTGAGATTGTGTATACGTTGTGTACCCCTTATGTTACCCCCTCCCTTATGTGTGTGTTACCGCGTCTGTCTCGCAAAGGAAACACCCAGCGCCGCTAGCAGAGTGCAACAATGCGAGCGCGCACAGCGTTACGAGCACACAACTGTGGCGGAGAGATAAACGGGTGAGGAGAAGCCTCCTCTACCCCACCTTCTCACGCTCACCTGAAGAGAGGGAGGGTTGGCGCATGCGAAGGGGGGGGAGGGGCAGACGATCTCCAAGAGACGAACACACATCCTCGAGTATAAGATGCTTCGCATATAAAACAAAAAAAATCACAGTATATACATGGAGTGCATGATGATAAGAGGTGCGAAGCATCCGTCAGTCCATCTGCGCAGCCGTCCGTCCGTTCGTTCGTGCATCCGTCCGCGCGTCCCTCCGTCCGTGCATCCATCCGTCCATGTGTCCGTCCGTGCGTTCGTCCGCGCGTTCGTCCATGTGTTTGTGCGTCCGTGCATCCATCGGTACGTCCATCTAGTGAACACTCCAAGTACCGCCATCTCGCATCTTTTCATCATATATTCATCATATAGAAGTACCGCCATCCAGCGGACATTCTAAGGACTAAACGAAAGCTGGCACGGCCTGACTATAGGAGCGGCTCACGCGTACTCTCTTACGGCCTGCGATATTTGTCTAGTTCTCACATTTCACTGCCGCTAGTTCATGGCACTGAGGCTCAATCTTTGTTTAAGAGAATTTTATTTCCAGATATATTTTACATAGCTTATGTGCACACAGAAAAATGGACAATTATTATCATGCGTATGTACAGTGCAAGCTGTTATATTTAGCGAAAATAACTTATTTGCGTATGCAATGATGTACAATGCAAAAAATTGTACAACAAGGACAGGACATTCATGAACAACGAGATGATTAAACTTACATAAACCGTAACGCTATATGCACAAACAAGGGGGTAATTCACGGTGTAAGGTGATGCTTTTTGCATTCACCTGTGAGGACAGTTGGCTCTCGGGCTAAAGAACAACCTTCGCTTAACCTTGCTAAAACTAAGGAGGTTACACCCAGCGAGTTTGACGTGGCAACCTTTCTGGTCAGGTAGCGCTGAAAGTGCGTCCTTCTGATAGTAGTTTTTTTTAGTAAGCATCGAATTCAAGGCAAGGTATAAGTTACCGATACTCGTCTCTGTAAGTTATTTCATCAGAAACAACATATTTTACTTATGATTAAGGTGCGTAGGTTTCCTCCTCAATTCAAATGAGTGCGCGCGTACCACTCCTCTAGTCCGGCTTTGGAGGTGGCTACGTAGTACTACTGCTACTACTGCTATTATTATTATTATTATTATTATTATTATTCTTTTATTATTATTATTATTATTATTATTATTATTATTATTATTATTATTATTATTATTATTATTATTATTATTATTATTATTATAACTTAAGACGCGGTCGAATGACACATGGCTTGAGGAGCTTCACCCTTAAACTAGCGCCGGCCCCAAGGCGTCTTGGTTCACTAGCGATACGATGCAGGCACAGCGTGCTCCTTGCGTAAGTCTATTTTCGCCAGTTGTGGCGCTCATTGTGTCTGATTGAAAGCCGCTTGAGCCAATTATATAACTGTGCTGTTCCTCTGAACGCAACAGCAGCCTAAGGGAACCCAGTGTCTTGGGTCCCCAATGCGCAAGCTGTCTGTTGTTAGGGTACTGCATAGTAAAAAAATAACGATCACTTTCAGCTCACCTGCACCACTTGCTACATGAGACAATTTTTCTGTTAGAGAAATTTCGTGTAAAATGGTACCGTCGTTTGAGCGCTCGGAGACCACTGACGGAGTTATTGTGAACTCGTGATTCAGAATTCCTCGCTGAAAAAAAAAGTCGCGAAACAAAATGTTTTTGATTTATATGTAAAAAATTTGATGAGAAAGGTGCTACATAAAATATGATAATGATGTGAATGAATAAAATAAAGTACTGAATTGTACATATTAGCAATGCTGTCAAGTTCGAAGCCAAGTGCCGCGTAGACAACAGGGACCATCTAATTGTGTACTATTGGTATGCTGAAATGCATTGTAAAACGAAACGCATTGTAATGTTGTTCATTGGTGATACTTGTAATCTGCAATTCTTGTAATGTACCTGTAGAAAGTATATAAAGAAGGAATATGAACAGTTAAATAAATATAGGTTTTGCTACACTACTTAGAAAATAAAGAGAAATGCAGTAGGGAGAAATTAAGGGTAAAAATAGCACGAGGAGAAATATAGTTGAAAATCCGCACAATACCTAACAGCTATTGAGTGTCCAAGTGGGTCTTTAACTTTGTACGAATCTCGTCATGCTTCAGTGCATCAATTGAAGTCAGATAAGATACATTCTGTGGAACACTCTAGTATATCTTAGAATATTTTGAGTGCAACGGGTTACAGATGGATAGCGAAATTGCACAACGCTGAACTCACAACTGAAATTTGTTTGAACAAGGAACAAACGCATACAGAAAACAATGACTCATGAAAACTGCGCGAATGTTCACATGTGTTGCAACACAATGTGATTCATGTGTTGACTAACAAGTAGTTATATTCGTCCTCTCAAATAGTAATAGACGGAAGATTTATGCACCTGTTATTAGATCTGATGATGCAATAACACGCGCACAGTTTCCATGAGTTATTCTTTTCTACATATGTTTTTTTTTCAGTTAAATTTCAATTGTGAGTTCAGCGCTGTGTCTCTTAGCTTTCGATATCTAACATGTTGCGCTGTAAAATAGTCTACGATGAACATCTATCAACTTGCCCTACTCACAATTCTGCGGAACTCTTTTCTATGGCGCAAATGAGCATCGGCCATCATGCCACTTCGTTATCGTGTTTCATTATAGTAGTTTTACGTTTTAATGTGACCACTTCAAGCGCGTCGAAGCGTTCGTATAGAGTGACGAAGAATACGAGAACAACGCTTGAACGCACATGTGTTGTTCGTATTTGTGGCCACGAGCTTATCATGTGCCTTCAAATTCCACACAATATCTTGTTCATTCAAACTGACACACAGACGTGGCCTGAATTGCATTCCTGAGGCAAGACGCCCGTATATGGAGGTCATTGTCAGGATCTGTCTTAAAAGGTTGACGCAAGCCATGTGACTCGCAGCTGTATCAGTGATTGAGAGGTGTTGTCCTTCGAGTCATGACTGTAATCATCTAAAAAAAAAACGAGAAGAATAGAGATAACTTAAGACTGACGATATCAAAGTGCATGCACGTACGCACACAGCCACACACGAACACAAACACACACACACTGCTCCTTCCTGAGAACTGAATCATTCGATTGTTAGCACTCACATGCCACATTCATTTGGTTTTGTTTACCTAAATTTTTGTTCGAGTCGGCTTTTTTATTCGAAACTTATTTGGCGTTATTTGCCATCTTCATTAATGCTAGATTGGCTTGAGCCTGTTGTAGTACCTGGTGGTGCAAGCCACTCTCATTTTTTTTAATGCGAAGCATTTCTTGGTAAACTCCAGTGACTTTGAATGTATCTATACCTATTTATCGGTCTATAGCCGCTTACGTTTGGGTGCTCTCGTGGTCATTCTCTTAACTTGGCGTGAACAAAAATTAGCATGGGAGGGTAAGATGGTTTCACAAATCTGACGCGCCGGTCAAGACATGAATAATGTCACAATCCCGTCGCGTACGTCGTCAAATACTTCCCGCCAGACAGTGGCACATACCAATAAACGGGTATGCGCCGCTGGTATAGGCGGATATGTACCACGGCCCACAGGTGATTGACACTTAGTACCTATACAGCTGAAGGAACGACAAAAACACACATGGGCAATTTTAACGTGTGAGCGTTAAGCAATAACTGACATCGGTAGCTTCGACCCAACGAAAGCATATAATAAAATGTCAGTTTTATGACAAACATGACACAGGCAGCGTTCGCCCCCCGACAAATTCAAGTATTAAATTTCAGGGTTCAAGCAGGAATCGAGCCCAAGCATTCTGCGTCACAGTCAAGCATTCTACCACAGAGCTACCCCAGGTCTCAGAACTACTTTTCAAATAGACGCTAATCTTCGAGAACCTTCAATAGTGGTTGAAGTGCTGCCTACCTAATTTTATAAACATTATATATATACTCCTTTAATACAGCCGTCACGTCGGGTTAACGTCAATTGTGGTTAGTTGCCATGCACAGAAGTTGATTTATGTAGCAGTGTCCAGGGCCAGCATCCTCGCGAGCATCAGCGCTTCATATCAGCATCTGGTATCCCTAATGCGCATGTTCCAGTTGACGTGGTTGCGCAAATGCAAACAACTGGTTATATAAACCTTTGCAACTTTTCGACATTTATCTGTGCGTGCGACAATTGGACATAGATTTAGCGTCATATAACGTCGTGTCGCTCAATACGTACGAAAATTGCAACACGGTCACCTTCCCTCCACGTGCTTCGCATAACGTCGATTCCCAGGTATGCGGGATCTTTCGAATTTTTTAGTCACTTTCATGTATTGGAGAACAACAAAGCAACGCACGCACGCTCACTTGTACCCTCGTTCGCTAGTCAAGGTGCTTAATCCATGCACACCACTCGACTGTCGTAGCTGCAACAGGCTCGCAGTAGAATAGATACAAGTTCCATATGTCTTACGGCTACCTACCACCTCTACGCCATGAGGGCTTCTCGTGAGAATGAGAGATGACTGGTGGTGTTCATCATGATACAAGTTGGCCTCGATCTCTTGCCCATTCAGCTGAAGAAAAAAAAGAGGTAACAAATTACACAAAATAACGGGAAAAGAACAATGACTGAATCTTATGTCCTGGTGTATCACTGAGTTTATCAGGTTGCTAATTACAGTGTCTCCTTAAGGGGGATCGTAACGTGTAGCTTGCTGGGCGAGGCGCAAGATCGAGCGAAACTCGTAGATTTCTACGTCGGTAGAATTTAGCTGCCTCGCTCGGGGTTACAGCATCAGCCCCTGCGAAATATCATCGCGTGCGTCATAACCGCGGTATATGTCTCACTTATTCGTGGGCTCGCACAATTGAAACAAAATAGCAAGGATTAACAGAGCAACAATGAACTTGTTGGCACCTATTTGAATCAACATTATTTGCAGCTTTTTTCTTGGCCAAACAAGGAAAACGTGACGTCTTCAACATTTATATACACCTTTTCGGCGTGCTAGTGATCGTGTGTGATTGATGGGAACGTTTCAAGCTCAGTATATTATTATTTCAGCTGCATAGATATACGTGTATTAACATCTCGTGGTTCGGAACTGGATCATTCGCAAAGTCTGCGCCTATTTGGGACGTCTGCATGATTTGTTAGCAACCACTTGGCACCTGCGTCTGGCTTCGTCAAGTTCGCTGCCGAGATACTTGTTGGAAAAAAAAGAAAGGTAAGGTTGAGGAGAGAGAGAGAGAAAAGTTTCATTATATAAAGACGTGTGAGTAAAGGTTGGAGGAACCCTTATTTCAAGAATCATCTGGCCTGGTCCAACCACCGGACTCAAGCGATCAGTTGACACTGGTCGATCAGGCATACTGCTAGGAGATCGCAGTTTCCCACGCTCTACTGAGGAGGTTTTAGTTTTCCTCTCTTGCTGGCTGCGCGTAGCCTTAGGATGCCTACTTTGCGCTGCAGGAGGACGTGTGCCAGACCGTCCACCGATTTGAAGTGTGGGTAGGAAAAGAAGAAACAAGTAAACAAAAACTTTCTCATCTGCACCTATGTTCACCCACGATCCGATAGTGAGCATATGTAACAACTCGATTATAAAATCCAGTGAGAAGAGCAAACAATTTTGGAAACTGTATTGCGGCGGGGTTCATAGGAGAGGTTTGTTAGTAAGAGCCGAAAGGCAAGTGTCAGCCAGTACTGCACGTCGTTCTTCTTTTCCTGCTGCTCTGTTGTTGTGGTTGCTGCTAATCGTTCACCGTGAAATAGACCCACTGTAACAGTTCTGTAACACTGTCTCTCTTGCACACGAAGGCCACCGGGCGAGAAATGAGAGGGAGGGCAGTTGAGTGAGGAGCTTCAAACGAGGTATACGCACGATTTCGGTCTTCGATGACCATCTTCCCCTGGTAGTGAGGTGTGCGATCCTATAATTCACTTCACTGAGACGATCTATCACCACTAGTGGTCTAACACAGTTAGCGAGCAGTTTTTGACACAGCTACACATTTCCGTTTTAGAATCTATAGCCAGACAAGGTCACCAGGGACTGTAGGTGGCATTATGGTGTCGACTATCATATTGGGAGTTATAGCGCTCTTGTCAAGCGAGAGTACGCAATCGAGGGAAACAGTGAATGTCTTCCGCCCGGCAGAGTATTTCCGCTATTCATGCGTTGTCGTTGTTACCGAAAGCGAAAATAGTGTCTAAATTGTACCGGTGGACGGGCGCAAAGAAGGACAAAGGGGCTATACCCAGTGGTCTCATGCTGCGCGCTACTTTGGGCGTACGTGGCTAACGGCAGCGCTTCACTCCAGTTCTTGTCATCCGAGCTGACACGCACGGACAGCATGTTCACGAGAGTTTTATTCGTGCGTTTTGTGAAGCCATTGGTCTGAAGGCGATAGGTGGTTGAATTTGGAAAACCTTAGGCGCAGAAACGCTGAAGTTCTTTAACAACATCGGTGGTGATCTGAGGCCACAATTACCAATTGTGACGCGGGGAGAACCATGCTAAATTATAATAGAATGCTGTGGCCACTTTTTCAAAGTTTCAAAGCGGCTATGGACTATTCGTAGGAAGGACTCGAATTAGCCCATTTTACTGGACCAGTTATTCCCACTGGCTAAAAAGTTAATCGTGTTATTTTCTATATTTACTGCCGTTATTGATGTTTGTACGCATCTCAAGATTTCTTCTGCCACAGGAAAAGCAACGCCGCAAGTAGCACGCAGATACCTCCTTTCTGTGGTTTTTTTTTAAATATTGGTCACATCTCTTGAGGCACCCTGTATACAATCAGATCACAAAAACTCTCGTGTCATGTCTTTACATGAATATGATTCAGATTTGAACAGAGGATTCATGGTTTACCAGATTTAACCTCTGGAGCAAACTTCATGATCATTCACTTCGTGAATATGCGAAAACTTTTTTGTGACTTCTGAGCGCTACCTAAACAAACAGCGCCTACTCGCATCGCGACAACTATGGCTGAATTTGCCACTATTAGTCATCATCTTTCCGTTTCCAGCAGGTACTAATGACATGTTCTGGCCTAAGTTTAATGAATTTAAAACACCTCGTCTATCTAAAAAGTTCCTTCTCTGAAAAGGCGCTGGAAAAACGCATTACTCCATATTGAAACCTGTTATATTTTATTCTCATTCTGCGGGAACTCGCGTGGGTTCTTGAACTCTGCGGCCTGTTTTCAGAGCCAGAACTCGTTCGACTTCTGAAGCTTTTGTCTTATAGGTTAAATTTTGTTGGTACGGGAGTATGACAACATTGAATTGCTTTTTTCCACATCCCCGCGATGCTTTATGACGGATGTGAACTTGTCGATTGATAATTAGTAGGCTGAGGTTTCTTTTTATCCACAAATTCTTTTGTATAAACAGACATTCACTTTAGCAAACTCTTTCGGAGATATATGTTTACCATTGCAAGCCTGCGTACATGTACATACTATGCAGTACCACAAGGTTTTGCAGTAGGTTATGTAGTAATATTTATGCATGTGACTTACAATAGTTCGGTGCGTTCCAGCAGTAGTTGAAGAATCCAAATGAATGTTTTCTGCCAATACCGTACTTTTCTCAAGGTAAAGCGTAACATTTTCGCGGATGTTCAACACAAGGTCTTCACTTTCATCTCTGCTTTCGAGAAGCCTTGGGTACACAAGACCAGCTGTAAGGAGATCACGAGCAGTTGCCTATACTCGCTCTAGTGTTTCCTTAGGCACTTCAGCGATGGCTATCAGTTTAGAATAGACTCTAGCTTATCGCATGGTCAAAAATCGTCCCGATGGGCACATTTTTCAATTGATTGGAGTTATTTATAGAAGACAGCAACTTGTTGTACACTTATAATAAAATCTTAACTGAGAGCAGGTATGGTTGCATCAGAGTTTTTCTTACAAAACAGGTAGAAAGAACGAAAATGTAGCATCAGTAGCTGATGAACTCAGTCGCTAAAAACAAAATTTAAGACAGTCTTTTAAGTGTATGACGGCATTTTACGTTAGCAAGCAATACAACCCTAGGCGTATCAGGAGTGCTATGGCCCAGCTCACCCTCTTTGATAATTTGCCTTTTCGGTCTGTTCTGGTGCTCGAATGGTAAGTGCGATGGGAAAGAAAACAGGGACAAGTCTTTGCAGGAGAGCTGCACGCACTATTCCTCACCCCATCAGAGAGAGGGGGGGGCTGCTGATGTAAAACCGGGTGCTTGCCTTTCAACGCTAGTACGGTATCTTAACCACCAAGACACAAAACCAATCTACGCCATAAAACGAGTGTCTTTTAAATTGTAATGGACTCATGAATGACCTCGTCAGAATGGGGAAGTGTGATGAATGGCAGCACGCCATTCAAAGTTCAAGCCATTTTCAAAGTTGAAGGTGGTCGCAATTTTACACAGCTCACGAAAGGACTAAGTGCCATGTTTACGTTATTGCAGGTTGCAAAGTCGAAACTGGAGCGAGCGATTTACCTAAGTTCAGACATATACATGCCCGTATACGTAACCAGTAAATAAATTTACCGGGATGATTAACTTGCCTGAGTTGCAGTTTATCATATCCAGGAAGAAAAGTACTACGGCGGGGCAGTCAGCGATCATAGTATCTAAAACGTTATAGACAACTTCGAGTGCACTGCACAATAGGCTGCTGTGCACTGGTATTTAAAGACGACTCACATTTCTGATTTGAAGCACTACATATGGTGACAATCTCGCTTCATCCGGTAATTATCGGTCGGCTTTTTTTTAGACAAACAACAAGGTATCTCGTTGTATTTAAAAAGAAATTCGCAACATGAAAACAGGGACTATAAATACTTCATTGAGCCGCTATTCAGACAAATGGTGACACCACATGAGAGCATTGAGTGAAGGTTGAACGCATTGGAGAAAGCGACAATAAACATGTATATGCGAAGATGACGAAATAATTTTAGCAGAAGTTAACAAGATGACGAGCAGGCATGTCGTTTATTGTTTATATAAACAGTGAAACAAAGGTGAAGCATAACATACTGTCAGCGCACAAGAGCGCTAAAGCCGCTTAGCGCACGTCACAGATGTAAAGCAGAATGTCGACGAACAACCGATCCTGTGCCGTACATATACAGAATATTAATGCACCGCCTCTACCCAACGACACATGGCTACATGTGCCCGCTGTGCAGCGTACCGGACCCCCTGGCACACTTGCTGCTGGAATGCCAGTGTCATGCAAACCACGACATGCAACCGGAGTGGGACCAAGCACCAAGAATGAAAGCTCGTCCTCGAGGACCTGGATTACCAGAGACAACTCCTCGCCAGGGCCAAGAGGCCAGTCGAAGCCAGAGGGTTCGTAGACTAGGGAATCTTTCCACCTTTTTTGAAACAGAGCACTGTTTCGAAATAAACGTTTATTTCTCTCTCTCAGCTCAGAAAAACTCACTTTCAATTTGGAAGATGCTGCTTTATACTTAATCATTTGGGCAGGACGCTTTTTTTGTTGTTGTTGCAACGTGTGTTGTCTTGTATATCTTACCAAATGCCCTTGGCGTTTCTTGTACGATGTTAATTGGCGCTTGTCTCCCACGGATTTACAACTTCTCATTCTATCTGCTGTGCTGATTTCATGTTTATGGTGCTCTACTATAAACTGCCCCAATATTCGCGGTATCAGATGCCTGCTGCGGCTGTCGTACTTTCAGTGGTAGCAAGAATGCTAACATATGTGCACGTTTAAAGAACACCAGATGGTCGGAATTTTCGGAGCCCACCTCTACGACGTCTTTCATAATCATATCGCGGTTTTTGGACGACAAACACCAACAGTAAATATTTTTCTTTATTATTCCTTCATTTTAAGTGGACCTGTGGTGAATGGTTTCGATTGTCAATTTTTGGGTCATATACATTTTTGTTACCACACTAAAAATACATGGAACCTCAGCCATACACTGCTGGGCAGCGGTACTGACAAAAGTATTCCGGAACACATATGTATAAGTACTATAAGCATTGGAAGCGTAAACAACTGATACTATAACAAACACCAAAATACAGCTACTAAGATACGTAACGAAATACTTGCAAAGTACTTTTGCAAAAGGAAAAAGTATTTCGGAATACGTATGAAAGAATACTGCTTCGAGAATACAATTACTCAGAATATTCGCTTCATCTCGAGAATACTGATGCTTCACTAATAGATTCATTATACGCAGCAGAATATCGGGATTCATGTTTCACTGCACGGAAATTTGCACGTTATAGGGCGCTTAAATCACATCGAGTATAGAGGCGAGGCAGTGTGCAGCAGGGTGACGTAGTAGGTTCTTTCTTGTTTTCGCTTCTCTTTCCACCAGCGCTATTCCCTCCTCGCCACTTGATTCCTAAGAAATGAAGTTGATTGATTGATTGATATGTGGGCTTTAAAGTCCCAAAACCACCACATGTTTATGAGTGACGCCGTAGTGGAGGGCTCCGGAAATTCCGACCACCTGGGTTTTTATAACGTGCACCCAAATCTGAGCACACGAGCCTACAACATTTCCGCCTCCATCGGACATGCAGCCGTCACAGCCGGGATTCGATCCCACGACCTGCGGGTCAGCCGCCGAGTACCTTAGCCACTAGACCACCGTGGCGGGGCTAAGAAATGAGGTCGATTGTCGGGACTGAGCATTGAGGCAGTAATTATTTTGGGTTTTTCGACTGCACTCTGCTATCTCAGCTTTCTAAATGACAAACGCAGAAGACTAAATCAGTTTGAAACTAAATCAGGTGAAACTAAATCAGGTGAAAAACCAGGCATACCTCTCCAACCCCCCATTAAAATATTTCTTTCTCTCTTTCTAAATCAGTTAATCGGTCGCGAGAGTCCTGCGAGGCAAGGAACTATGGGCGTGCGACAGCACGGCAATTACGGGTACAGGCGAGACTTTGCAACATATACTTCTCGTATATTGACCAGTCTAAAGCTTGTTTCTTCCTGACGTCACGTGTACAAACAGCTGATGTCATGAATTGCTCCACAAAAACACAAGTTGGTGGAAAATGTTGATGATGATTGATTTATTTGTGGGGTTTAACGTCCCAAAACTACCATATGATTATGAGAGACGCCGTAAGGAAGGTCTCCAAACATTTCGACCACCTGGGAGGTGGGAAAGGTTAAAGCACTTGTTTATCGTATTTTTAGGGGTTCTTCAGGGGCTGTTCAGGCACAACGCTCATATTATCAAAAAACGCGAATGTATCAAGAAAAAAGTTTATATTTAAATACACCGGAAACTGGACTAGCACTGGACACGCAAAAGCGTGTGTATTAAGACAACAACGAAAAATGAGAATTTTCCTTTTCTTTCGCATCGAATGCAGTTATTCTTATGGTTGTCTCATATCATACCTGCGACATGCTGCAGTGACCAGATTACCGGCTACTTCTCTTCCGGCTGACGACGTAATGATAAAACCAAGGATTGCATTCTAAGAAAAAATCGAGTAGGGAAGATGTATTTTGTGCCACAACAATAATTGTCATCTGACTTTCTCGCAATATTTTTTTTTGAAAACTCGGCGCTGGCTACTTTCCAATCAACAACACTACGTCATGCTGGTAACGCACATGTCGTTCGCGAGCGCAAAGTACCGGGCGCGCGGTGATAATGCAAGGAAAGAAATGTAAAATTGCTTATGAATGATGTTTCGGGACAAAAAGACACCCTTTTCACTCGATCTTTTCTTTGAGTGCGGCCACAGAAGATGGCCGAAGACGAGGCCCCAGTGCGAACCGACTGCATCTTGACGAGACACCATCAGCTGAGAGCGGCACAGACACGAACACGACACAGTCACGGATGTAGACTCGCCGCTGTAATGTGTAAGCGATGAGCAGTTTTGTCAGTTGTCGGTAATGAACAGAGAAGTTATTTCAAAGAATAAAAATGCGCTAAAGACGTAGATAACCGAGTGAGCAACGCAGAAAAGAAGCGGCAGGAAAATGTGAACTCCACAGTGATACCGCTGTTGATTGATTTGTGGGGTTTAACGTCCCAAAACCATCATTTGATTATGAGAGACGCCGTAGTGGAGGACTCCGGAAATTTTGACCACCTGGGGTTCTTTAACGTGCACCCAAATCTGAGCACACGGGCCTACAACATTTCCGCCTCCATGTGATATCGCTGTTAACCACCCAGATCAAAGCATTGCGCACATGGTAAAAGAAAGTGGATGAGCAAATAAAGCAGTTAGTAAGGCTGAAGATAGCCATATTCAAGTTGGAGGGTACAAGTCAACACGATCTAAAGAAAATGAACTTTCCGCACAACATCACCGTGTACCTTTGGCATGTGCATGCGAAGTAAGTGTGGTCACGTCACTTGCCTACCACACCATAAGCTGCTTCGCGCCTAATAATAATAATATGGGGATTTTAGTATCCGATAACCACAATTTGATTGTGAGAGACGTCGTAGTAGAGAGCTCCAGAAATTTTGACCTCCTGAGGTTCTTTACCGTGCACCCAAATCTGAGCACACGGGCCTGCAGTATTTTCGCCTCCATCTAAAATCCCGCCGCCACAGCCGCGATTCGATCCCGCAACACGCGTGTCAGCAGCCGAGTGTCTTAGCAACCACACCGCTTCACATCTCAAAGAGGCATGTTCAACCACAGAACAGCTCTACGTATGAATGAAATCAACAAATCTAGCAATCATTCAGTTACGAAAATTCCGACAGAAGCCTCACATCAGGGAAATCGATTGCGTATCAAGTACTGACGGAATACCCTGCATTTTATTATTGCACATTTTGCTTTGTTTTGATAGGAATTGTATAAACACTCAACGTGTTTCTGCCGTCAATTCATGGTGTGCTTCCCATGTATGGATGCGTTAACATTGGGTAAGGTGCCCTTGATTAACGAAATATTAACTCTTCGCTTGCTAGTCATCGTTGCCTTTTGTGAGGAGGAGGAGGATACAACTTTATTTGAAAAAAATCAAAGTAAATGAGGTTTGGCCCCTATACGACCGGGAGCCCCCTAGCCGACATCCCTAGGCAAGCCCGGTGCACCGGCCACACCATGTCGTCCGAGCCAGTGACCCGAAGAGCGGCCTCCCACGAGATAAGGGAAGGGTAAGGGATAGGGTCTACCGCCACGGGCTTTGGGCAGTTCCACAAGCAGTGGAAAAGATATGGTGTAAATATTTGTTTACACTTTTGACGCGCTGCACGAACACGAACAAAGACGCTCAAGCAAACGCGTAGTACGCAACACGAGCTCAAACTGTTTCTTTGATGAAAACATGATACATATAGACAGGGTTAGAGAAAGAAAGGGAATGGTATAGCACGTTACCTGCCCTCGCATCATCAGTTCTGTACATGTCTGGTATCTAAATTTGTACGTAAAAATGAACTTCATCATTGGTGAGATGTATCGATTGCGAACTAGAATAGATATCTTCACCAAGGTTGCCCATCGTGAAGGCTTCAAAGATGTCTCTCTCTCTCGTACACCAATAGATCGCGATGCAAGAGAGATCATTGAAGACTTCAAGTGCGCAACCCTGGCGAATATTTGTTTGTTAGCGCACCATCATACATCTGAAGGGTGATGTCTATTTTTTATCTTGAAATTTGTGTATTAGACCAGTAGTACTCGCAACTTCAGAAAACGCATCGTGTGGTGGCAATACTGGTCGAAAAAACAAGTATGTTGCATTTAACGGGGTCAACGTGGCACTTTCGCTTGGCGCTGTGCTAATGTTTCTTAATTTTGGCGTCGAATTACATTGCTTTGTAGAAGGCAATAGGGTGGTGGCTGCGCGCCGCCTCATTCTCATTGGCTTTAACGATTTCACTGGAAAAACAGCGGAAATAGTTCTGCCGTGCGCGCAAACGTCGAAACACGGCTCCAGGCCAGGCATACACAGTTTTTGACGTAACTGCGCTGCGACTCATGCTGCCGATTGCATGTATCCCATTGAGTTCTATTGTCGCATAAAAGCTGTTCACGAAACCAGTTCACTTGATTACATAACGGAGCTATGTCCGGGTCAGCGTATATTGAGTTAAAGGGGCTCTAAAGTCAAATAACAATTTATGTCACAGAGAAAGCTCAATATATGATAACATCTAAAACGACAATATTATCAACAACAGTGCCGTACGTACCAAGAAATTAAGGTAAATGCACAACAACACAAGAGCCGCAGTAGGACATTTCTCAGAATTATCTTGATGACATCAGACGAACCGCCTACAAATAACCACTAGTAATCGATCTAACTGCACTAAATAAAGAACCTCCTGTGCATTAAGAGACGCAATAAAATGCTGCTTGTTCGTTTGTGTTTAATACATGAAAAAAAAAACCGCTGGACGTTACTATGGGGAATGGCACGAGTAGTTCAAAAATTCGATTTTTGAGTGGTTACATTGGACAGGTGGTGCCATCTAGCGGGGCGCAGTTGAAACAAAAAACGTCTGCAATCTTGAAGCCATTAGAGGGAAATTGATCAATAACCGTTGCTGCTGCTGTGACTCTCACTGCTTTCTGCCTGCTGCTACTTGCGCAGTAAAGCCGGGCAACGTTGTGCTCGGCAACAGTGACGAGTGTCGTTCCGGTCAATTCGCTTCCTGAGGCGGGCAATTTAGATTACGCTAATCTGATGTGGACCACTAAAACGTGATTTTATTTCAAAATAGGCCCTTCCTTGGCAAAAAAAGTAACATTACGAGGTTTCTGGACCACTATTTCAACAATCAAAGTTTAGATTGGATTTGTGCGGTTTAACGTCCCAAAACGACCATATCATTATGAGAGACGCCGTAGTGAAGGGCTCCAGAAATTTCGACCACCTGGGGTTCTTTAACGTGCACCCAAGTCTGAGTACACAGGCCTGCAACATTTCCGCCTCCATGCAGCCGCCGCAGCCGCCGCAGAAATGCAGCCGCCGTAGCCGAACAATCAACTACGACCTAATAGTTGCCATTAGTGTCCCTTTAATGAAACTCGTAGTTTCGATTGTAATAGAAGTGCTAATTTCTTTTTGGTCGCCGACAAATGTTATCAGGGTTCTAATAAATAAAGTCTTGTGCTTCCGAACAAACGCTTGTTTGTGTTAGGAGCAGTCAATATTCAACACGGATTCATGCACGCGATCTACACACGCGGGACCGTTTCCGCGTGCGTGTGTGTGCGTGTATATAAACACATGCAAAAATGAAAAATGTCTATAAGAATTGATCACGACAGCTTCTTTTGAGAATGGGTAGCATTACGGCTTGCACAGATGAAAAAAAACAAGCATATGCAAAAATACAGTGACACAGTTATCGCATGAAATTTCCTAAAGCACTTGCTTATATAAACGAAACCATACTCTGCTCTTAGGGAAGCCTGAATACTGATATTGCACACACCGTCTAAGTTAAGGTGTACTCACAGAGAATAATGAAGTTATCGCGAGCGAATTGATTAGAACAAACTATCGTAGTGTCTATGACCTTCTTTCCAATGAGTAAGTTTATTATTTGTGCCGTTCTCCGTCACACGTTGTCTGCATCCTTCGGAAAGTGATTGAAGGATACGTTATTAGTCATCTTTCATCTGCGATGCCACACACTGCGTCACACTGCAATGGTCTTTGTACATCACTTTCGTCTTTTTCGGGTTCGCGCGGGGGGCATGGAGAAAATAAATTACCTATGTGGCCGCTTCTCAACGCGCGCCTCATGGTATAACAGCGTCAACCTTTAAAGATCGACCCTGTTAGCGCTGTGTCTAAGCGTGGCCGCTAGGTGGTGAGCGCTCACATTAAGTCGCGAACTGAAGACGTGACGTGGATTGTTGTTCTTCTGTCACGTGTCTTTCACGTGTTACAGCTTATCTTCCTTTTCTTACCCTGTTATTTATTATTAGCCCTCATGTGCTGTGTTTCGTGTGTGTGTGTGTGTGTGTGTGTGTTGATTGATTGATTTGTGGGGTTTAACGTCCCAAAACCACCATATGATTATGAGAGACGCCGTAGTGGAGGGCTCCGGAAATTTTGACCACCTGGGGTTCTTTAACGTGCACCCAAATCTGAGCACACGGGCCTCGACATTTCCGCCTCCATCGGAAATGCAGCCGCCGCAACCGGGATGAGTGTGTGTGTGTGTGTGTGTGTGTGCGTGCGTGTGTGTGTGTGTGTGTGTGTGTGTGTGTGTGTGTGTGTGTGTGTGTGTGTTGCGCGTCGCAAGTGTCGGCTATGTACAGGCGACCACAAACGTTTACGGACCATGCGAGCGCGTGGCCAAGAGCGTCTTCGCGAGACCTAATTCTTTGTCAGCGGCGATCGACAGCTCCTCAGCGCCCGAGACTCGCCCCTCCCTTAATGTATGCCAGTTTGTTGTCTGGCGGGATAGAAATAATTTTCACTTCCACTTTCGTCTACGCGCTTCTGCGTTGAGAGAGGTTTATAAGCGTAACTTGTACCAGTCGCAGTCTATATAACAAAGTGATACCTAATCAACAGAACACCCTTCGAGACACGCCGTGATAGCGTTGATCCTGCTTATGGAAATAGAAAGTGACAGTCACATTGTGGATAAGAGCTTTACGTGAAAACTGCGCACTAACACTGCGCTACGTGCCAGTAGAAAGCTGATATCCCAGTGATTATTAAAAGCAGTTTCCGGTCAAGCAGTGGGGTTGACAGTAGATGGCACACCACTGGGTGGCGCGGACAGGCAGTTTAACACGCACTTGATTGTTCCGCAAACTTCTGCGGTGTACTGTACATACAACCAATAAGCCCCTACTCAGCCCTTTTAGTGTTTCCATCCTACGGAAGTAGCGTCACCCCTCACCACACTGGAGATGTGCGCGCTGAAGGGCTGATCAAGTCCGATAGAGTGATGGTTCCTATGAGCAACGTGGAGTGGCGACTGTCAACGTGACGTGCCTCCGCATCGACTTGTGCGCGGATGGCGACGCGAACGAATGGATCGCCATCTACTGTCAGAGAACCAACGCGACACGGGCCGTCTACAAGGAAAACCAAAGAGGCAAGTTCACATGTTTCACTTGAAGGTTACGAATAGGCGAGTGTAATGTAATAAGATTTGAATATATCAACCCTAAGCGCGAAGCCACGTTATTGCCGTCAGCGCTACCAAACGAAGTAGTGTAGCACAATAGCGTTGACGTCGACCCTATAGATATTTAGGCATGCCTATTGGTTGCGATACGCGGGCACACGGGAGGGTGGGGGGGGGGGGGAGGGCTCAGCAAGACCCATACATTGAAAGAATGTAAGAATGCTCTTTATTTCGGTGAAACAAAGTAAAACTTGTGGCTCACAAAGAGACAACAACATGATAAATACGACGGGACCGTGCGCGGACGCACACGGTATCGTCCCGTCGTCTTCCTTTCGTCCGTGTCTCTTTTTGTTGTGCCACATGTTTCCGCGATGCCCCATACATATAATAGGAAAGAAGGCAAAAGCGGAAGGGGGGCTGCAAGGACAGCCTGTCACATTGACAAGATGGGCAGGGGGTGCCGCGACCAACCTTCGCCCCCTTACCCCTCTTCTTCAAAGGGTACTGTGTACACAACCACCCTTCCAGGCTTTATTTTGTTATGGCGCGCTGACATGCGCCATGCTTGCACATCGTATCGAAGGGCGCGACGCTGTAACTGTGCTTAGATGCTGCCACGATATTCTGCTCTAAAACCGCAGCGCCACTGTCAAAATACCGCTGCTGAAGACGACCAAAGATGCCCATATGACTGGTAAGTTTGGCGCATTTGAAATGTTTTCAACCGAAACAAAGAAGATTTTGTTTTTCGGTAGTGTGAGGTTATTTTGTACGACCGAAAAGCGACGGCTGAAATAGTCGTGTCCTATAGACATTGCGCAACTGCAGCCGTTATTGCTCAATTTTGCTATTTGTGGTGCTGCAGTGCGCTTGCCTCGTTCAAAAGACCACGTCTTTAGGATTGCGCCGCAAACAATGCACTGATAAAGCGATAGCCTTCGTAGCGTGTTAGCATGTAATATGAAAATTTTCAAGTTGATCTCAACGTGTTGACACATGCCATTTAACATACTTCGTGCACTGCGTTTCATCCACTGCGTGAGGCTTCTATTTTTACAGACATTTCGGAGCGGTAGGGTCCCAGAAGAGCCCTAAGGTTTCTACATGAAATGCATTATGTACCAAAGTAGCACCGAATTAAAAAAGAACGAGTATCAATATTGTTTATGAAAGCTTGCTTACAACGCAATGCGAGAATCGTTGTTTCGCGAATATTGTTGATTTCTTCTATCAGCTTGGATTGCCGCAGTTTTTTTTCTTGAATATACATATTTGTAACCTTCGAGATATACAGATCGGTGTCATCACTGCTGTTTGATAGAAAATGTGAGGAAGTGCTTGACCCGGAAGTAATGATCAGACTAATTCGTTCCTGGTACCTTTGCAGTTAGTGCCATGCAAAATTCTGTTTGCGTACTATAGGCAAAACAAACGTCAATATAATATATCAATTATCTGGCTTTTGCCTCATTTTTGTGCCTGCATTGCCTCAATTTTGTGTCGCAATAAAAACAGTACCATATGAAGTGTCTAACCTTGCAGGTATTTCTGTAGAAAGTGCGTCTAAATTTGAAAAAAAATGTATGGATGTGCGTTCAGTCTGCGTAATAGTGAACTAGAATATGATAATAATCGATCGGTGGGACGAATTCGCAGAACGCTGGTCGTTAGCGACGCTGACAATTTACACTGCGGCTAGAGGTCGAAAACTAAAACTTCGTGCGGTTTTCGCAGGGTTCATCAAGTTTTTATTATCTTGAAAACAAATACCTTAGTGGTTGTTCAGGACAAGCACACACTTTTTGTTGCTCAAATGAGCGGCCACAAACGCCGTGCTCACGTCTTTCCACATTTTGCAGGCTGGCATGCAGGCAAGCGAGCATACTGCCGACAGCGCCACCGGGTGCCTCTTTGAAAGCATGAAAAAAAAAGCAAAAGTATCTGCAATATCAGATAACCTTACGATTATGTTAATATTACCTTAGCAATAGATTGCTATTACGAACTATATTATTATCACAATGGCAATAGTATCTGGTACAACCTAAAGCGGCCTTACATATGCGTGAAATACAATTTCAAGTTACACATGTTCGTTCTTATAAGAAAAAGAGTCAACCTGCCGGGATTTCTTGTCATACCATTAGATAGACCAAATCAATGTTGGGTGAAGCTGTAGCGGTAATTTTTTGTCGACTTTACACTTCATATAAAAAATAGAAGTCTTTTTAATAAGAAAAAAAGACATGGTTGTTGCCACCGATGTGATGAACAATCTTTTTAGTTGCGCCACTATCAGAAAAATTCTTCCTAGTGGTAGACAAACCTTTTAGGCATTGTAAATTAACGTACGCTGCCCGGGTAACTTCTTGTTTCTTTTGTGACTGCCTTTGGATTACGACAGTCGTAGGCCTGTAAGCCATGCGTCTCAAGTTTTGTCTGTTGCCTTGTATGCATAAAATGTCTTAAATTTGACGTTAGTGCTTATGCATACAGGGAGAGAAGCCGGAAGGCGAAGTGCCTTTTTGATTAGTGAAAGAATTACTACAGAGAGAGAAAACCTAAAGGACGCTTCTTTAGTAGTTTGCGTTTTCTTCGTTAGACATGCCCCGCCACGGTGGTCTAGTGGCTAAGGTACTCGGCTGCTGACCCGCAGGGCGCGGGTTCGAATCCCGGCTGTGGCGGCTGCATTTCCGATGGAGGCGGAAATGTTGTAGGCCCGTGTGCTCAGATTTGGGTGCACGTTAAAGAACCCCAGGTGGTCTAAATTTCCGGAGCCCTCCACTACGGCGTCTCTCATAATCATATAGCGGTTTTGGGACGTCAAACCCCACATATCAATCAATCAATCGTTAGACATGACGTTATTTTGAATGAAGGGGCAATCAAGCTAAGAAAAATATGTTTTTTTTCACGTAACTACCTCGTAAGTGGGACGAAATGAAAGTGAAAGAAAAGATAACTTGCCGCAAGCAAGGACCCAACCTATAGAACGCGCGAATAATGCGCACGATACTAAAGCATTTAGGCCACCCATCGGAAGAGCATCGTAAGAAGATACGGCACCGTTTCATCAAACGTGTTCAGGTGCCACAAAAATTCAGTAATGATCAAACTAAAAAGCAAATATTTCGGACGCTCTCATGGATTTCGATTTTCCCTGTCGACGGTTCATGTGGCATTTGTTAAGTGTTTGTACCTGGCGATCCACTAGTGCGTGACGTCATACATGCACATGTGGAGTCCCTGTGCGTGGAAGTTGACGTGCGAGTTGATCGCCCGCTGCAGATCGTCCGATGCTCGACCGAACAAAAGAACGCGACTCGGCTTGTTGACTTGCTTGTTGACTGTTCGCACTGAACGTGTCATAACGCACCTGAAGCTATACATTGTCAACTTTTTATGAAAGGGAACACGCGAACGCGTGGCCCGAGCGCTCCGGTGGATGCTTGTAGCGCCTTCAAGCGAGAGCGATAGCAACCACAGCCTCTATTCCCGTCATCTAGTGGCGAGCACAACAACCAGTAGTTGGTGGTATGAAACCAGTGGCAATATATAGCAACCGCCTCCCTTTCAATGAATAACGTGAGGCCGAGCGTAATGACCTTGAAAGAAGATGGAGTTGCAATCTTGCCGCCAGTTCCATATCACCACTGACTGGCTGTTGTGCTCGTCACTAGATGACGGGAATAGAGGGTTTGGTTTCAATAACTCCTGCTTGAATGCGCTGCAAGCCGCCGCTGGAGTACTTGGGCCGCGCATTCCTTTTCAAAAAGTTGACACTGTACAAATGAAGTGTTAAATTTTTAGCATTCTCCCGCGAAGCTTACGCTGGGCGTATTTAGTGCAAACTTTCTTCAACATGTAAGTTTAGAGGCTTGAATACAAAGGTAGAAAGGGAGAGATAAGGATTACAGGAAAGGCAGGGAGGTTAACCAGACGCATGTACAGTTTGTTACCCTGCACTGGGAAGGGGTGAAGTTGAAAAAAAGAGGAGGGAGGGGAAAATACTCAACCTCCTGAGCACACTCGTGGGATCACACACAGTATACAGGTGGTCGCTCAGGTTTGTTATGTCCAAGTACTGCAGTAGCGCTTTAGTCGCCTTCTGTGCTGTTAAGTACACGCCCAAGGTCCCAGAATCTGCTGCACAGACAATGGTCTATACTCCGTTTCATACATCATGTGCGACGCTGTGGAAGCTAGCGAGACTTCTTGCTGTCAATGCGTTCTCAACAAAAAGTATACTCCGTTTCATACATCAGGTGCTACGCTGTGCAAGCTATGAAATAAGTTCGGCCAGCAAAACGTATAACGCCGCGCGTTTCGTAATCGCTCGCGTGACATCCGACTAGTGCCGGTGCACCCTCGCGTTTCTTTCTTCTCCCCTTTGTCGCGACTGGCGAACAAAAGTAAGTGGGGTGAGCACAAAAGAATGCTTGTACCGAACGACCCTGTGGTGTCCTTTCTTGCACTGACATTGAAAGTTCAAGTGGTCGTCATAGGGACCTACCCACAGTAGAGAACCTGTATGTGACGTCGCGGAGAAACTAAGATATACGGCCACATAATAACAGACGTCAACGGCGTTTTGTTTGTAAGGCACATAATATCTTCAATTATTTTATCTCCATTACCAAGACAAAAATTGAATTTCTGGTGGTAAGAACATGGAGCTACTTTTTGTTGTGAACGCATCGAATACAAGATATCTCGCTAGCTTCCACAGCGTTGCACATGATGTATAAAACGGAGTATTGAGATCAGTTGGTTCAAAACCATCCCGAGCTTGCATATGCTAGCTCCGGATGGTTTTGAACCAACTCAACTCTATTCTCTGCTTCATACATCAAGTATAAAGCTGTGAAAGCTATCGCTGGGTGTCGTAGCAAGCGCAGCACGTGTTTGATGGTCTCTTCAGCTCCGCAGGAGTCACATGTTTCTGCCGAACCGATGCATATGAAGGACTTTGTGATAGAAAGAGGGAAAAGCGGAGGAAATGAATGGAGGTCAACAAATCTGTACCCGATGGAGGTCTTGAATGTTGTGTTACAGCGTACGACTTAAAAGCACATTTTGCTTTTAAGGCGTACGCTGTAAGAAGAGACGTTTATTAGAACCTGGAGTCTCCTAAAAGTGGAGGAAGTCTGCCATATTATGCAAGTCATCTATCTCCGCGGCTCTATTTATGGTCCGAAACTGGTTGTATCGATCGGTGGATCCTTATTGATCTGCAGCGACCCATTATGGGAGATGGGTCATGGAACGAGTGTTGCCTTGTTATAAAACAGTTTATTTATATTAGCCATCAATAGCTTTGAAATAACGCAACTTTATAAAACAGAAACAGGCTAACGTTTTTTAAAAAATAGGCGGGATTTTGATAACTTTATCATTCTGAAACTGGACTCTGAGGTTAATAATTGATTGATATGTGGGGTTTAACGTCCAAAAAGCACCATATTAATATGAGAGACACCGTAGTGGAAACTCCGGAAATTTTGACCACCTGGGGTTCTTTAACGTGTGCCCGAATCTGAGCACACGGGCCTACATCATTTCCGCCTCCATTGGAAAAGCAGCCGCCGCAGCCGGGTTTCGATCCCGCGACCTGCGGGTCAGCAGCCCAGTACCTTAACCACTAGACCACCGCGGCGGGGCCTCTGAGGTTAATAGAAGTTGTTTTTATTGTCAGAAGGTCTGAACGATGTGCGTTGGGGACAACACACATCGAACTTAAAAATTGTTGCTAAACCATTTACGGTTTTCATCTTCATTTAAGGGTTCACAGAAAAGCGCACGAGAAGTAACTTCAGATGCTATACAATTCACTAGCAGGTGACTCACTTCTTCATAACAAAGCGTGACTTTACGCTCAAAGTGCGGGATATGCATATGAGTCATACCGCATTATGTGGTGACACCGAAACAATTTAAAGCGTACATGGTGAATAATGTGCGATTTCACAGCTCACTAGGTTGTTTGCGCATCGCCTCACTCGGAGTGCAATCGCAATTATTGTCCTAAAATCGCACTCATGCTCTGCTGCTCATCCGCGTCACACCATTGTTGGTGTTACGGTGGATAGATGCAATGAAGTAAATTAATTAAGAAAAACACAATGAGAATACGTATGACCGTGGTGGTCATTTTTTTGTACGCCGTATCGTTTGCATACTGTTTTGAATGAGCGTTAAACCAGTTGATGTTAACTTTTGTCAGCAACCATGGGGTCCAAGCATGAACAATAGTGTTATTCTATTCATGCGTATCCAGTCTAGTCGCTGTTGAGATTTTTATAGTTTGACAAAGGTGAGGGATATTCAACACAGGTGTAGTCAGATCCCAAAAAAGCACAGTGTGCAATACTTAGCGGTCAATTAAACGAAATATATGATGCTGTAATCAAAATGTCAGGGGGACACTTACAAGGGGTGTCTCCGCAATCTATGCGGTGTTAGGAGGTAAGGAACTTCTAACCACCTATAATTTTCAACGCCATTTGGTAGATGAATAGAATGATAAATACTTAAAAGGTAGGGGTAAAGAACACTGCGTGCTTATATTCATCAAGATAAGTAGAATATATACAAAAAAGTCGGACAGAGTCAACAAATTCTGATAGATCAAGAGAGCGACTGCGTCCGTCTTCGTCGTCCCATCTCCGGTTTCCACAACCAGGCAGCAGGTGGCATGGGTAGGCAGCTTGGCTTAGGAGCTCCAGTCATAGCACGGGTTAGTGCGAAGCGTTTTGGCGAGGCAACGCAGTTGGTTTCCTTGCAGACGGCAGGGCCGGCCCTGTGATTTTGTGCAGTTTTCGGCAGCCTTGGGGTGGTTGATGTCTCGAAACGAGGACCGGAACTGGTGCTGCATACTGTGGACGTTGGCGCTGCTGAAATGTTCCTGGAATGATGCCTGGAGGGCTTAGATTCTTCTGAGGTAGGCCTAGTGGCACTCGATCGCCTCCAGCCCTTCCTCGATCTTGGTCTATCCATCAATGCTTAAAATATGGACTCTGAATTAAAACAAAAAGAGTGCCGGTGCCACATGATGTACATGTTATGGACAATGATTACCCTGTTACAATGGAACACACACATATGGGCCAAGTATCCTGCGAACTTTTGACCCTCCTCCACAGAGCAAAAGAGTGCCAGGAGAAGGAGCTATTCAGAAACAAATTCGTATGTAGGCTTGGTTCACGAGTGGTTTAACATTTTACGCATTGCGTTAATGGTTGGTGGTTGAAACTATTGCCATTTTTGAGCAGTGCAACATGACATCATCGCAGCTGCATAAGTGACGGGGAATTGATTGATTGGTATGTGGGTTTTAACGCCCAAAAACCACCATATGATTATGAGAGAGGCAGTCTCGTGCAGAAGTTCGCACCACTCAGTCGTACGGCCCCGCATTCTTTTGTGTCTCCCCCCACTTTTACATTTTTTCCTCATTTCCTTCATCTGTTCGAAACTAGCCAGATGTAATGCGAGTGATGAAACACGAAACCTAGGTTTCCCATATTCGGAGAAACGCCGTGAAAGCTATGAAAGCAGTTTGGCTTCAGTCCCTAAATTTCTTCTCCTTTAGCTGGACAAACACGTGCGTCCTTTCCCGGCCCTCTCTCACCTGCCGCCGGCTCTCCCGCTTGCGTGCGGCAGGGGTCCTGGCACGTACGTTGCGGCTGCGCGGGAAGCGCGTAGAACGGCCCTAAAAGCTATGGCCTTTAGGGCCGTTGTACGCGCTTCCCGCGCAGCCGCAACGTACGTGCCGCAACGTAGTTGGAAGATTGACAAAGCTACGTATGTCTGAGCTACGCATATTTCAGAGGACGGGATGAACAATTTTCCTACCGGTATGTGCCTTGTCGCTACTGAGCGGGGGACTAGTATCACCGGGAGCTGGCGATGCGTTAGGCAGAGCATGGCCGCCAAAAACGAGCGTTAGCCAATGAGATTCGTGGATGGGGCTTCAAAAAACAGTGAAAAATCTTGGCACTGTAGGACTGACCGCGCGCACCCGTTGCAGCGTGCGGAAATTTGACGCGGCACCCTCTTCCTACAGAGAGAGTGGTCGCGCTGCTTCGTGTATTTACGCACCCTCTCTCTGTATAGGGAGAGAGCATGGCGCCACGTCAGCCAGCCCCGCGCTGCAACGGGTACGTCGGGTCAGTCTTTAAGGCCCAAGCCTTTCCTGCGATTTCGGATGCTGTGAAGCACGTGTGTAATTTGACTGAACTGTTGAGTTATATGTGTAGTCCTAATGCCAGGCCTTGCCATCAGACTGAAAGCACGTAGCCGTTGCAGCACATCAGCACGTGTCCTGTTGAAGCGGTGCCGAGCCCTCTCCCATAGAGAGAGAGTGAGCGCACAGCTTCGCATAGCTACGCGCTCTTTGCTACTGTGGCAGTCGCCCCTTCGTCCCTGTGTTGCGATTAGTGACCTTATCACTGTTTTTATCTTTACCAGGCACTGCGCCGTGCTCCCTACCAGACTGCAGAAATTAGGTGCCTTTTAGGGGCGAAGCTCCTAAAGCGGCACCCATTCGTAGCTCGTCGTAGCACGTAACGTATACGCTTTGACTTGCAAGGTGGTGCCGGTGGGAGATTTCTCCTGTGCGTTGTTGAATAATAAAAAATTCGCAGCGTACGCGTTAACTAAAAGCCGGTTTCTCCTGACTCTCATTGTCCATTAGTAGCCATTGGCATGTACTTTGAGCAATATCTCACAAGTAAGGGTTGCTACGTTATACTCGCTTGGCGTGACCTTCTTGGTTTTCGAAAGGTTCAGCGAGCGTTGGGTCGCAGTGCCATGAATACAGTGAACCAGTATATACCATGAACTGGAGGTGGTTAAAGGTGGGATGTAGACACGAAGCGCAAGCCGTAAGAAAGTGTGCGTGTGCCACCTCTCCTTTAGTCCTTGGAATGTCCGCTGGATGGCAGTGCTTCTATACGGGGAATATATGATGAAAAGATGCGAGATGGTGGTACTTGGAGTGTTGAATAGATGGACGAACAGGCACACATACAGATGCATAGACGGACGCACGAATGGCTGCATGGACGGATGAACGCATGGACGGATGCAGGGGTGGATGTATGGACGAACGCAGGGACGGACGCAAGAATGGACGTGCGGACGCACGAACAGACGCACGGACGGGCGGATGCACGCACGGATGGTCACACAAACGGACGCATGGGCGGGCGGAAGCAAGAATGAATGGATGGATGCTTCACCTTACTCTCCATCATTCATCCCGTGGATATGCTGCCATTTTTCCACCCTTCTAACCACCACCATCACCCTATCTTTACCTTGAACCTTTCTACTCTTTACTTCCTTTCACCCATTCCCCTAAAGACGCTTGCAAAAATGCATGTTTTTTTTTCATTTTCTACCTAATCCTAAAGTTACTGTATATGCTACTTAAAGGTAGCATATACAGTAACTCTACCTAATCCCTACCAGCCGCGCGCCTAGTCGTCACTTCCGTGACCTCTGATTAGAGCAAGTGCACCCTCGCGTTTGTTTGTGTTCCCCCTCGCAGTGACTGGCATGAGCCCCGCCGCGGTGGTCTAGTGGCTAAGGTACTCGGCTGCTGACCCGCAGGGCGCGGGTTCGAATCCCGCCTGCGGCGGCTGCATTTCCGATGGAGACGGAAATGTTGTAGGCCTGTGTGCTCAGATTTGGGCGCACGTTAAAGAACCCCAGGTGGTCAAAATTTCCGGAGCCCTCCACCACGGCGTCTCTCATAGTCATATGGTGGTTTTGGGACGTTAAACCCAACAAATCAGTGACTGGCATGAAAAAGAAAGTCATGAGGGGGGGGGGAGACAAAAAATGCAGAGACCAAACGGTTCTGCACTGTCAAGGGGTCATAAAACAGAAACTCAAGGCTGGCTACCACCGTGACATCTCTGTGATGGATACACAGGGAGCCTGTATTGGACATCACGTGGAAAATAAGCTATCCTGCCACATATAATACAGGACGTTAAAAGGCGTTTTTTCTTTGTAAGGCATGAAATATCTTCACTTACATCTCTTCGTAATAACGAAAAAAAAAATTCTGCTATTGGCGGGAAGAACATTCAACTATTGAAGTTTCGCGAGCATCCAAAGAGTTGCTGCTGATGAGACTGGCAGTGAACTTCCTATCTTCATGAGAATTAATCGACGGAGTCCTCGCATGCAGGTGCCATGGCACGAGCCCTTCGTGTGACTGTGACGACCAGAACAGCGATGCTCGGGAAGATGTGCTATGAATCAGCACAATATAATGAACCTAACGCTCACGGCTAAAGACTTGTCGATATTTTTTATATAGTTGATCGCAAAAAAAGTAAATGGTCGTGCTCAGACATTTGCGCCGTGACTACAATGGCCCTCCGTGTCATTGACAAGAGCCATTCACTACCGATGTAATATGTTCCAGCTAGCAACAGCGAATGCGCACGTTTCCAAAATAGGTATATTTTTGCCTCTACAGTCGGACCTTCGCAAATAATTGCTCATAAGAGAAGCAATATTTACATGAGTATGAAGAAATGTCATGAATTTTGTGTCACATACTACAATTTTATAATATCTCTGCTGCAAATACCTAAACAATTACTGCTGTAACTAGAAAAGCAGGTCGACACAAACTATTAATAGTGGTGATGTTGGATGTCCCAACGCCGTCAAAAAAAGACAGCCTTATTTTCACCCAACCATTTCGATTTGCACCTAGCAAGAATTAACGGAGCGTCTGTGGTGGTTGATTACTCGATCGAGCTCTACACGTGGACAATTTTTTTGTGTTTCTCCCGTAGTACGCGCCGCTTTTATCCCTGAAAACTCACGAAACTGTAGGCACAGAACGGGAGCTCTATAATCAGGGTTGTAAGAACTAGCACAAAAATGAAAAGTCGGAAATAATCAACAGTGCGTGCCATTGTAATTCCTGGATACAGTTGCTAAGCAAAAGGGTTTAGGTGAGTTTTAAGGTCATGACTCCATAACGCTCTATATGACAATATTTGTATATCACTATTAGTGCAGCACAAAAAACATTAGGTGGTCAAAAGTCTGACAACAGCATGACATTTATTCATATCTTGCCATTAATGCACACAACGACGCAATATAATAAATAACTTCTGCAAGCGCGAAAGACTCGTACATAGTTCGAACTAAATAACATGGAGATGAAGTACAGGCGCTCAACCTGTATATTTCGTTCCTGTTACGTAGCGTTTTTCACGTTTGGATAAGTTGTAAATAGGTACCAACAAGGCCCAACTCATTGCGGTTTAAATAATTTGTACATATTTAATAAATACGAATTCCTATTTGTTGGCATAGCGATAATATACGTTACTATTGCAGTAGCCCAACATACATTCAAGAAAACAAAGAGCATTCACTTCAAGCCGGAAAAGGAATCTATTTTTGTACATACCGTTGGGAGCTACAGAGAACCTGTATCGCCTTGCAGACCCGGAAACCACAGCAGCGATATGAGGGTCGTTTTGAAAAATTTTGGACAAGAGCAGCCACTTTTATACGCCTTGGGCCGCCTACGACTCCATTGTCAAAGCACGTGGCCATATAGCCCCGGAGAATTAGCGGCCCGCTCTTCCCTTTTTTTTTTCTCACCCGCATGTGTGACTCATGTAGGCGTCATTGGCTTACGGATATGTACGAAGAAAAGCGAATAGAGGGGAGACCAAGCTGAGCTCTAGCAACGCCACCTAGACTACTGAAGGCCCCCGGTCTCCTTTTTTCCAGCCGTGTGACGTCACCCTACTCTGCCCAAGGAAGGGAGTCGCCGCACCTCAGGCAACGTTCGGGCGACCTGCGTGAGATGGCGCTAGCTGCAACTTTCCCAGCATTCCTCGCTTTTACTGCCTCGGTGTTGTCGGTGCTGTGTTGCTAGAGAGCTCCTCGCTGGCCACGTGTGCCATTTTCCTTCGCTGTTCTTCGTGTGGTGCTAAATCTTTTTTGTTTTTCGTGCTTGTCTGCCACATACGCGGAAGAATGGAACGTTGCTGTGTACTGAACTGCAAAGGGAATAACGAGACTGTCCCCAAAGTACGACTGTTCGAATTCCCTCGCGATCCTGAGCGGATATCACAATGACAGCAAGCTGTGCGGCGTGGTGACATAGATGTTGCAAAGCTTAAGATTCCACTGGTAAGTGTTTGTTTTTACGTATGTCACCAAAAAATATTTGGGCACAGAAGATTACTACGAATGTAACTTTTTGCAAAAATGCGGCAGATAATAGGAACTATCAATGTGGGAGGAGGGAGCTTTCTGTGTGCATATTTTCCACATAGTACCTACGAAATATGATGGCATTTACGCATTTTCAATGCACGCGTCTTGCTGTCATGTGGTTGTTTTTCTTAGAGCTCGTTGTTGAGCTAGTTGGAAACTGGTGATGTAGGTACTTATCGCAACTTCGTATTCCTTCAAAAAACACGGTCACATTCACACACATCTACGCAAATTTGAGGTGTGTTTTTCGAGAGGATGCGTGTTTTTCGAGGGAATACGAAGTTGCGCTAAGTACCTGCAACATGGGTTGTTTTTTCGCTCACTAGATTTGCAATCGTTAACGTGAGAAAGCCTATATCAGACCAGTGTTGTGGCATCATTTTGTATGGTTGCACGCATCAGCGCGATTTTGTTTATAACGGATTGTGTTGCTTCACCCTTCCAGGTATAGAATAAGACGCCGCGATTTTTAATAGCGACGTCTGAACTGTCCTAGTTTTGTTACGTGTGAACAGAGACACAATTCACGTGAAAACAAACTGATTTTGATTTATGTCTTTTATGAAGGTATGAGAATGTCACTTCAAAGAGGAATATCTCCGCACAACGACAAAATATACAGATTGCGACGGTCGCACCATTGAATTCAAGATGAAATTGACGCGACTCACGCATGATGCTGTACCTACAATTTTTCCGGTCAGCCCTGACTACCTGTCGGATACTCATCAATCGAGAGAAAGACCAGGAATGAAGAAAAAACTAAAAGAAGATGGGCAACTTCAGAAAGCTATTGAGGAGTCCCTGCTGGCGCACAAGAAGGAGTTCGAAGAAAACAAGTTAATATACCTAGATGACATAAATTCTCGCCTGCACCTGCTACAGCAAAAAAATATTGGTGAGTTGTGAATGCCGACGGCCATGTCATCTTTGCGCACATCGAGGCAACTATAGAAGAAGCTCCGAATCTTATTTTGCTATAGTCATATCATCGGATATGTCTGTGCGCGTCTTTGTGGGAGGTGCCCGCCTTACGTCAGACGGCTTGGCATTCCAGAAGCAGTTTACGACATGCGTGTGCTGGTGCAACTTCTGGACGGCGTACAAGAGTACTGTCGTAGAAGAGAACTGGAAAAGATGAAAAAGGGAATGGAGTGTTAAATCTTGTGGTTTCCCTCTTCGAGGATATTTAAGACCTTCTAGAAGATGAAAGAGTAGAAGCAATAATGTTTCTCAGGGAACAGTGCCAGCTCCTGGTGTGCCGAAGCAAAAGTTATTCAGCAAAACTGTTAATTCGTTCAACTGTGTTTTACAATATTTCTCCCCACGGTTACAACTTTTTGCGAAGCAGTGGTACTATCGTATTGCCTCACCCTTCGACAATTAAACGTGTATGTGACGCCCTTGATGTGAGTCCTTTGAAGGAACAAAATCAAGAAGGGCTTTTATGGTACAGGAAAAGAAGGGCCAGCCTACTGAAGTTGCATGAAAGGCATGTCACGTTGATGCTTGATGAAATACACTTGCAACAATTCTTTGACTACAAGGCAGGCAGATTAACAGGAGCTTCTGTTAACAGCACTGAATCAGCGCAAACAGCGCACGTTTTTATGGTTCAGAGTTTACTGTCAGCAGTTAAAGATGTAGCACACATATTACCAGTGTCTAAAATTACAGCTGAAGAACTACATAACGTGCTAAGAGAAGTAATAATCATTCTTGAAGATTGTGGCCTTCACGTAGTGCCAGTAATAACAGACAATTACTCAATTAACAGAAAGGTAACGTCACTGTTTGCAGAAAGCAACCCTTTAGAAATAGTGTATCCTCATCCAGCGGATCCTCCAAAACATTTATTTCACATTGTAGACACAGTGCATTTGCTAAAATGTGTTAAAAATAATTGGATTAACCAGAAGAATTCTGACAAGTGCTTGTATTATCCACATTTTGATTGCTATGACGAGGAGAACAAAAGGCTGGAAGGTGCATCATTCACAACATTAAGAAAACTGCATGAAGCAGAAGAAAATAGTGTTGTGAAAATGGCTTATGGACTAACTTACAAAGCTCTCAACGCAAGTAACCTAGAGCAACAAAATGTTAAGCTCGCTCTCAAGATATTAACACCTTCGTATGGTCGGCTTTGAGAATTCAAGATGAAAGTTTGCATTTGGTCCTTGCTGTTGGTACAGCAAATTTCATTGATTTATTTGTAAAGTGATAGAACATCGTGAAGACTCCTCATAAAGGCTGCAGGCTAAAAGATGTGCGGCAAGAGTCAGTGCACAACATCAGCCTCGAGCAGCTGCAATATCTTGACTAGTTTGTTGGCTGGCTTGATTCCTGGAAGGACAAAAATGTGCAAACAGGCGCTCTCACAAAAGAGACCCACGCAGCTTTACGGCTAACTACGTATGCCCTGATCGAGGTGTCGAGGCACTGCTTGGAGTAACTTAATTTTAGATACGTGCTCCTCCGTAAATTCCAAACTGACTCGCTTGAGGATCGGTTTGGGAGGTACAGGTGACTATGTGGTTCGCACTCTAACGTGTCGATAACACAAGTGTTAAAGGCTGAGGCTAAGATCCGCCTACAAAACACACTGATTTTGACAGACATGCCTGAATCACTCAGTCAGAATGAAAATGATCCTATTGCTGAGGAGACAATCAGGAAGTACGACATACGCTTGACCAATGCTGAATTAAACAACCCACGACAGTACATGGCTGCATTGGTATACATCGCCGTCTACTGTGCACACGCAGTTTTTAAACGACAACCACGTGATGACTGCGATGACATACTGACAGTCACAGAACGAGAGCTAGAATAAAGGGAATATGTGCTAATTGACAGCATCATTCGAGGTGGGTTGAAGTTCCCACAGCCAGCTGTAATTCATGCAGTCCTCTGTGCGGAGGTTGTTTTCGACCGTGTCACTAGTAAAGAACATGAGCTTCTGTTTCATGCCGAAAGTAATCATCGATTGAATCTACTTAGTGTTCTTATGTATTTTTTGAATGACAACGAAGAATTTGATGCTTGTGCAGCTGGCCACACTCTACATTCAGTAATGAAAAATGTTTTGCTGCCAGCCATAAACATCCTTCTCAAAAACTACGCTTCTCTGAGAAATGAAGCACTGAGCAAAAAGAAAGCGAGTGGAACGACAAGAAAGTTAGTCACTTTGAAATGATCATGTGTTTGCATTTCGGTGTGTATGTGTTTGTGTGTGTATGTGCATGTATATTCACTCCCAAAATAAAATTTATTTTTTGTTCTGAAACTATGGTACGTTTGGTATCACTCTCCGAACTTCTTGGAAATGTGGATAGTGCACAGATTTAAAGAACAGGGATGACAAAATTCTCCATGCTGTAAGAATTATGTTTGGTAAATTCCAATGACCAAGGCGACGAGATAATACAACTCATAAGATATTCCCATCTGTAAACCCAACTACAAAACAACAAAGAAAGCTTTCAGGTTTGTTCATTAGAATAAAAGCGTGTCTTGCGTAGCATTCGGTGACAAGCACCACCTGTCATGTCCCGCAAACAGATAACAAAAAGGCAGCGAAAAATATGAGGACGCACTACAGCTATATGTGCGAATGTACATATGCGGTCTAGACGAAAGGCGCCTCTACGGTGGAATGCCCCAAGATATCACCCAGCCTTGCATGAGCCTCTTGATCATCGCATTGACTTATTTAACGCGAATTAAGGAAAAAGTTGCGTTTACAGGTAAAGCGACCACAGTCAAGAAGCGCCGCGTACGGGCTGAGTGTGGTGACGTCACGTAGGAGTGCGGGGGCCTTCAGTAGTCTACGTGGCGTTGGCTCTAGTCGTATATTCCGTTTTACACAGAAGGTGCAGCGCTGCGGAAGCTTTGAAGAAGTTTGGCCAGTAAAACACGTTACACCCCTCGAGTCTCGACGCCGTTCACGTGTCGCCTGATTAGTGCCGGTGCACTCTTGCGCTTCCTTTGCACTCCCCCTTGGTGCGACTGGTAAGCTGAAGAAAGCCTAGGGAGCACAAAAAAAAGGGGGGGGGGGAGGAGAAGAAAAACGGGAGGTCAAAGGACTGTGGTGTTCTTCCCCGCACTGACATTGCCTGACGAGATTGAAAGTCCAGGTAGGAAAAACAAGTTTTTCATGAAGAATGCTTCTTTAACTGAAAGATGGGTCGCGGCACAGTGTTGTTGGGGAGGAGGAAATGATAAAGCGACGTCATTGCGTTCTAAACACGAACGAACAGTAAGCGTGAAGGGCATTCGGCAAAGCTTAATTGAAGAGTTGGTCACTGAGCACAAAAGAGGGCGTATCGGAACAAGGTCGGGACCAGTCGATGACCTGTGGTGAAGTTATGCGCCGTGCTCCCGGAGGGCAGGTGAGAAGGTGACGAGTAGGGAGACTATGTGACTGACACATTCCAAGCCCCAGCACATTCTTTGTGGGGCAGCAGCAAAATACGCATGGAATCGGTCAGCCACATATTCTTCATTATCCTAATACCTAGTATGCTTGTGAAATGACTCATTCGGCAAACGTCCACCTCTTATTGTAGCCATCCGTACAAAACCGCGGTAACAAATTATATGGTTGCTACCATTGCCGCCGCGCATGCCAGCTGAAGAAAAATTCGGAGGCTGTGATGTTCAAGGACCACGTGGTTTATCGTACTGTGCCTACTCCGCTTTTCAGGCGAGAGCACGGCAAACTGCACCTGGCTGCTCTCGGCGCAGCAAAAGCACTCTCGCTCTACCCGTAGATGACAGTGCTCCTGCACCTGTTCGACCACTGAGACACTTAAAGTGCTCTTAACAGAGCTCTTTGCGCATGCTTTTGAGGGCTCCTGCTCTCCCAATAGAATGCGCCGTTAGGCTATCAGGCTCAGTGGGGCACTTGGAGAGGCAGGACAGCATGGGAAAATAAAGGCGTCCTCGTGGCACGGAGCTTTGCTTTGAGGATGGCTGCGGGAAGAAGGGGCAGCCATCGTTATGTTTATGCACGTGCGTGTGTTAGTACGTGCGTGTCTGGGCACGTGCCTATGTTTGCTTGAGTGCATGTCTGTGTAGATTTGATCATTCACAACACATTCCTTTTTCCATTGTGTCTGTCGTTCTGAATATGTGCCTGGTGCGAACGTCAGAAACTCCTGATGGACAACAACCCGTGCATTCGGCGAGCCAGGTTGGCTGGCCGATATGCATGTGTCGTTAAAAATCAGCTTACATTTTCGTTTTGTATATGTCTTAGAAACGGTACCTCAAGGCAGTAATTAAATACGTCACTCGTTCCTCTAACAAATAAGGAACGCGTCAGTCACTTACGTTCCCTCCAGAAAAAGGTAACGCATTATGGTTACCGAAAAAACAACAGATGTTACCTCTGCCGCTACTCCCCAGTCAAAAGTTTCAATCAATGGGTCATTGGTGCAGGCACCCACAATAAACATTTTTTCCTTATTTTCACACTAAACAGCTAACCGATGCCAGGATTACTCTCGTTTAACGAGAAATATTTTTTAAAGATGCCTGCAGAGTTAGATGTGATGGCTTCTAACTACGGCTCAGGCTGCAGCCATTTATCTATATGGGACATTATACGCCTAATGAGATTATATCACCTACGCTACACCACCACCCTCTCCCCCCCCGGCCAAAAAAAGCATCACTTAGCTTTATTTACAGTAAGTGACCGCGCTGTTCTGATTCGAACCGGACCTTCTCCCGCATTCGAGCAATCTTTCTTCGTGGGGGAGGGGGGGGGGGGGTTGGAATTTGCCTATTTGGGACACCAGTTGTTAGTGCACATGTCTTGTAGCGGTAAAAAAGTGCCTTAAGCAGTCTCGCTAGCTCAGGAGCTTGAAAGTCGCCCTCAACTCTCAATATGAAGTTTTTATCGTGACGAGGAATTCAATAACCAAAATGCACCTGCGATTGCACAGAGGAACAGGCAAAATTTGTTTCGAAAACAGAGTTGATAAGTTCAATGAGCTCAATCGAAACTGTTATATGTAGCAACTATTATAAAATGTGACGTATATAGACATTTTTCAAAAGTACTTTCATTCACTTTACAAGTTTCTGACGATGTTATTTTACTCTTTGTTGCCCATGCATTTCATACACTTAGTGTTTTCCTTGCAACGATAATTTTCGTCCATTACATCTTCATGAAAGGCATGAACGAATATTGAAATTTATTCCACCGCGCTAAAGCTGTTTGATAATTTTCCCTTGTAATTTAAGGACTCAGAAAGATAACAATATTTCTTTTCGTGCCACTCGCTGAAATGTACATAATATATAAAGTACTCAATCAATATCTAAACTATCTCTTTCTTTTAGTCTATGTCAATCTCTCGTAGAATCAGCGGTTTGTGATAATCAGCGTTAAAAGACAATCCGCGAGTATGTCTGCCCTGCAGCTATCTGCTTGTAACCACAGTGATGTTCGTGTGACAACGGTATTATTTGGCGGTAGCTAAAACTGAGGGATACCAATGAAAATACCGAGTAAAAAAGTGTGTTTTTTTTCGCGCTACAAGAAAACTTTCGACGCTTTGGCTCTTGCATTCCATTTACTGCTTTTCTTCCTGCTGTGGTTTCTTGCCTATTTTCCACGATGTGCGAAATCACGCTAAGGCAGACTCTTGATCCGCAGCGCTACTGCAGACCGGTTAGGTTACTGGGAAGACTCTTCTCTCCAAGTAAAAGGATTTAGTTATTTGGAAAGTGACAAATCTGACCATTAGCTCATGTCATGTAGTACGCGAATATAAAGGCACCATGGTTTCTAAGGAAATTAAATTTGAAGCTTTCGAAAAATCGAACGATGGTCGGACATGTACACAAAAAAAGGTGGGAAGCGCAGAACACGTAAATCAAGGACAAACGCCTCTGAGGCACGTGAAATATAAACCCGGTCGGTCCTGCTGGAAGATGGTCCGCGTCGCCATGGCCAAACAAAGATCTTTCCGTGCACTACTTTGGGCACATCTAGTATTAAAAAAGTGCTGGACAAGGCGTCCTAGCTCACGTGAATTCTAAGCAGGCTGACCCCAGCCGGATCCTTGAGTACACACAGTTGAAGTCACCGATGAGAATAACGTGAGGACCGTCGAAGATAACATCGAGGTCTCAAAAAAAAATCAGAATAGAGCGCACAGCTTGTGCTAATTCATACACACACAGTATTCTAAAAAAAAAAACGTAGGTGCATCCTATAGACAGAACCCTACCCACGCCGTCATAAAAACATTGTGACCCCTCAATTAAGCCTGAACTGAAATATTAAAGACAGGTCCCGTAAAACTTGTAGTGAAAGAAAAATAACAATCTAAGTTGAACTTTCGTTCACCTAGATTCTAGACAATACACAGTTTTTCCAGGTGCGATAGCACGTGGCTCTTTAGTCGCCACTTGGTGCACTCCACACTTTTTGGTAGCTTGTTGGTGCTGCCGCTGTGCCGTTGTTATGGTACTCTGGCCTTTTGTTTTGTATTGATTAACAGTCTTTTCTTTGTTTCTTGTTAAAATTGTTCGGCAATATGCATTGACTGATGGGTGGTTAAATGTCTTTTTTTGTGATACTGTAGCTTTCTATTATCTTTTTTGTGTTAACGGTATTTCTTAACCTTCTTTTGTTTTTCACAGATGCTTTGCTTTGTTTACATGTACTGATATACGTTTTCTGTTCACTCCAAATGGCTTCAAATGATGGTTCATTGACAGAGGGACATTATTGTGAGTTCATGAGGTGCTTCGTCCCTAAAAATTGATTTGACAGAATCATCTGCGCTGGCATACGTCTCGGCGTTGGAGTGTGCGAAGAACAAAAATCATACTGCGTGATTTCCGGGTTGAAAAGTACGGATGAGCTCGCAGCGTGTTTTAACACCGCGGAAGCTGAAGGCAGCGTTTGTGATGGCGAATACACAAACCAATTGAAGGTATCGTATTTCATGGAAAATATACAACGTATTCACAGAAAAAGTGGAGGTTCTTGCTTGTCATATACTTGTTAGCTTACCTTGGCGGCTCCATCCTTGTGTAGTGACAAATACATTCTATGCTGATGTACCAAGGAGCGAAATTAGTATGCACACATGTCGGTATCAGATGCAGTGAATGAACCATGCAAGAGATTTACAGGATTCAATTATCGTGTTTAAAACGCCGACACAAGGAAGAGTGAGAAAAGGTAGGGAGGTCAACCAGATGCGGTTTCGGTTCGCTAACCTATGTTGAATTCCAATGGCAGATCCAGATCAAGTTTTCCTGCTCTGAGCGGAGCAACCACATTCCAATGGCGTATTGGGAGCGTAAATTTTGTTTACCGATGGTGGATTGAGAGTAACCACAGATCACGGATTGCTCCACCGAAATCGGCGGAATTGACCGGAAGTTCAAGTGACGTATTCTGTGCGCCCGCCTTTCATCCAATCCCCGATGGATGTCCGGCAAACGCTTTGCACTCTCTCGCACCCTCTTGTGCTCTGTCGCTAGATTTCCGCTCACCAACAACTCCTGTCATGACGTGCGCGTTCCAATCGCAGATTTAGCGAGAGCAATCCTGCTCGGACCACAGCACGCTCGATTCGCAATACGGCCAAGCACTTGCGATCTGCCATTGGAATTCAACACTAGAGTGGCCGAAAGGAATGAAGAGTTTGAAAGAGAGACAGCATATGGAGAGAGAGCTCCGTCATTTAACATGCGCGCCTGTCCATCACACACCTTACAAGTGGTCTAATAACATGGTTGATTTTCAAAACAGAAGCCTGCAGTGCTCACGTCGTCTTCTTAGCCAGCGACGCATGGAGCCTTGAACCGAGAATCTTCTTTCGGAAAATGTTCTGTCGTCAAGTTTATTCAGCGCATTGCGTGAAACGTCGCGTCCGCTCGCAGAAGCGATCACAGAAACACAGTACACGCTCTATCGTTTTGTAGCTGCTACCTAAGTCACATGTGCTTGGTGTCTGCCTTAGAGTGTCCTAAATTTAACTAGTGGGTACTCTGTCGATGCGATCGTTTAGCAATTGTAGAAATGATGGGTAGTGCACACATTTGCCTAGTCTTCGTACTTGCGGGCGATGAATCATACTTGCAGCTTCGTTAATTGCTCTATTTCGGTTTTGTTTTGAAAGAAAGATTTGACCTTTTTGAACTTCGTGACCCGATTCGGAAAGGTAAGTCTAAAATAATGAAGTGGTGAACCGCAACCGCTGAACATTTGCTGATTTTGTTTCGTGAGAAAACAGTTCTAAGCCACACGAACACACACGAAGCCAAAAGCAGACCAGAAGTACAAAGAATAAACAAATGTGTGTACTACCCATCATGTCCACGCTCTCTGAAGCGCCATGCGTTGCAACTTCCATAGACACTAGCGCCAGAGTTCCCTCTAGTGTATATTAGGAAACTCTATGGGTGTCTGCCATTCACACGTGAAAAAGAGTACGCTTTCGCTAAAGCTCCTCCTAACCACAGGCGAAATAGTATCATTGCGTCACGGCAGTGCAGGTTCGATAGAATACGAAGCATACTCGCATGGCAACGAGTGTTTCCTGCTTTTTGGTCCATTGATTTCTGATTAAAGTATTGCTATGTGAGATGTTGAGTCTAATTTGGGACATTTTTTACAGCAGGTCAAAATTACGTGACCAACAATGGTGTAATTGAAGCATCAGTCGACAGCCACCAAAAAAAAAAGGAAATGAAAATAGCCGCAGAGTCGCCATGCCTTACTGCTTTTGGTGAGGCTGTTTTGATGTCACCAATTGCTTGTTACGTTATAAGTGTCTTTCATTGGCGACATCGCAGAAGAAAGTTCAGTCGGAGAAGGCAAGCATGAGAGTGTTAACGCCTGTCCTCAGAAACCACCTGGGGGACCATCTGCCTTTTACTTGTGTCTTTTAGGCAGTAATTACTGGCATGATCTGACACCAAGAAATCAAGATAGAAAAAATAACGCGTTTCTAACTGGTATGTGTATGTGTTTTTGCAGACTGGGCTCCAGGCGACAACCACAAGCAACCTCAGTAAGCGGTGACTCCACACTTCACTGTCAATGGTTATAAGTGCTTCATTAGCACCAATTGCTTAGTATATTATTGATCTCCGTCTTGCACAGTAACCAGCAATGACGAAAGTGAGGGCGAAAACGAGAGCGCTTGTTGTGCCATCACCCTCTAGAAAGTAGTTTATTTTGGTGTTTTTTGTTGGGCAGCCAACTCTAACATAGTCTGGTTTGCGGACGTAGCCTAAGCAGCTATGCCGGAAAGTATGGCGTCTGGCCCTCACAATTATATTGCAGTTTTGTGACGTCAAATTTCACTAGTTATTATTCGGAAGCTCAATTGCATGTGTTTCGGAGTGCTGTATATACAGCACAAAAGCAGCTTAAACTGAGTGTAGCTGACACGGCAGTCATCGACACAAATTTCTTCTCGAGCAGCATCGTAAATAATATTCCCGATGAGTTATGAAAATAGTTTACGAAAGCTCTATCGATCACAAAGCTCAGCGTCCGTAATGTTCATAAGCGTTGTCGTGATCATCACCCTCGCTGCAGTAGCGAACAAAATGCTGTGCATGCAGTTTGTTTCAATAAATAGTGAGCTATCTAACGGACCATATATATATATATATATATATATATATATATATATATATATATATATATATATATATATATATATATATATATATATATATATATACCAAAAACAAAAGTGATGCTTGGTCCGGGTAAGATTATCCGTATAGGGAAGAAGACGCACGTACGAAGTAGTTTTATTGACGTTTCGGCCGCGGGTCCGGCCTTCATCAGAATACAGTTGATGGCACGAGTGCTGTTTATATACATGTGCATATCAATGAGATACAAATATGAAAACCGGCATGAAAGGCGATATATGGGCATATATATGCAAGTCACACAATATGAAGGACACTTAATACACGATTAAAAAGATATTGCTTCCATGCGAAAGCACGTGGCGAACACGCTGTTCACAAAAAAGATGAAACGCATAAAAGATAAAGCACATAACATGAAGAGTTGTCCGACCGGTAATAGCAAGGGGAAAAAAAAGAAGAAAAAATAATAAAATACAAATAAAAAATCCCAAAGACGTTACAAAGCTGCTACGTAATCAACGGATACAGACAATGTAGTGCGACTTGACAAGGTTGAAAAAAAAGATGGACAGGGTGATACCGGTTACGCTGATAGGCAACTAAGTTTTCCTACGTTTTCATTTAGACCAGATGCGACGGCGTCGAACTTATAGATGAGGAATGATTCACGGGCTTCTCTATCATAATTTGTGCGGAAACCAGATTCTAGTAATGTGACCTGTAGATTTTCAAAAGAGTGGCCAGGAAGGTGCACGTGTCTTGAAATGGGCAAGTGGGGCAAGGTGTTAGCATGAGATTTATGGTTATTAAAACGCAGTCTAAAAGGCCCTTCTGTTTGACCAATGTACTGTATTTCACATAGTGCACATTGTATCATGTATATCACGTTCTTAGAATCGCAGTCAAGATTGCCTTTGATTTTTAGGGAAAAGTTGGAAGCTGTACTGGTGACCTGTTGTCATGTGCGCATGTACGGGCATACTTTGCATCGCGGTTTTTGGCAAGGATGGCACCCGATCGTGTCAGGACTGTCTGCTTTCGACGATGATGACGATGAGAGTATGTCTCGAATAGTTTTAGCTTTGCGATACACTGCTTTAGGTGGTTCGGTGAAAATGGTTCTTAAGCGTTCACTTTGCATTAGAATATTGTGGTGCTTTCTCAGCACATACGAAACGCGCGGAACTGACGCAGAATGGGTAAGGACTAAGTTTGTCTGCGGTGAGGGAGTCGAGTTTTTAGCAGCGCACAACAGCGTTCTACGATTATGCATGTCAGCACGTTTTATTGCATCATCAATTAATTGTGGCGGATATTTTTGTTTGACTAGAGCATCCTTTAGTATTCTTCAATTTTTTTGAAACTCTGATTGCTCTGAGCAGATTCTTTTAAAGCGTAAAGCGTGACTATAAGGGATGCTAGTTTTGCAATGTTTCACGTGGCTACTGTCAAAGTGCAAATACTGTTGCCGGTCTGTAGGCTTCCTGTATAGAGCAGTGGATAGCTTATCATTTACAATCGAAATGCTTACATCAAGAAAGCTGAGCGTTGATGTGGAATAGGTATAAGAAAAAGATATTGATGGATGGGCATCATTAAAGTCAGAAATGAAGGAAAGCAACTCCTGTTCACCATGCGGCCAAATAAAGAAAATGTCATCAATGTAACGTTTATAATAAAAAGGTTTCAGCGCACGGGTTTGCAAAAATTCACTTTCAAGCTGGCCCATGAATATATTGGCGTAGTTGGGTCCAATACGCGTACCCATTGACGTGCCACTAACTTGGACATAGTGTTGCCCTTCAAATTGAAAGTTATTTAGCTCTAAAATGAGCCTGAGCAATACTGCTAATGTGTGGCTGTCGATAAATTTACCCGGTGATGCTGCTTCATAGGACCTGGCGACTGCCGCTATTCCGTCTACATGCGGAATGTTGGTGTATAAAGACGCTACGTCTAGCGTGACCAAAAAGGAACCTTGAGGAATAATCAGATCAATTATACCAGAAACACAGCCGGTAGTGTCCCTCACGTAAGACGGAAGTGATGCTGGGATACTACTGATCAGAGAATCGACATAGCTGGACAATTTTTCTGTGACAGTACCTATACCTGAAATGATGGGGCGGCCGGGGTTGTGTATCTTGTGTATTTTAGGCAAAAGGTAAAAACGACCGGGAACAGGACTAAGGGGAATAAGAGAATGAATCGCATTGTCAGGCACCTTTTTGTTTTCCAGAAGCTCTAGCAAAGTGCTCTGGACAAGAGATTTAAATTGTTCAGTGGGGTCGTGATCCAGACGCTTGTAAAAACTCGTGTCTGTGAGCTGTCTTTGGGCCTCTGCTTCGTAATCAGACTTGTTCATTACGACAACAGCCCCACCTTTGTCCGCAGGCTTGATGACAATGTCGTTGCGACAGGACAAGGCATTTAATGCTTTCATTTCACTGGTGGTTAGGTTACGGCGAAACAGCGTTTGCTTTCGATACGACTGTAGTACGTCTCGTTGTACAGCTTTTCAAAAAAATTGCAGAATACTAAAGGATGCTCTAGTCAAACAAAAATATCCGCCACAATTAATTGATGATGCAATAAAACGTGCTGACATGCATAATCGTAGAACGCTGTTGTGCGCTGCTAAAAACTCGACTCCCTCACCGCAGACAAACTTAGTCCTTACCCATTCTGCGTCAGTTCCGCGCGTTTCGTATGTGCTGAGAGCACCACAATATTCTAATGCAAAGTGAACGCTTAAGAACCATTTTCACCGAACCACCTAAAGCAGTGTATCGCAAAGCTAAAACTATTCGAGACATACTCTCATCGTCATCATCGTCGAAAGCAGACAGTCCTGACACGATCGGGTGCCATCCTTGCCAAAAACCGCGATGCAAAGTATGCCCGTACATGCGCACATGCCAACAGGTCACCAGTACAGCTTCCAACTTTTCCCTAAAAATCAAAGGCAATCTTGACTGCGATTCTAAAAACGTGATATACATGATACAATGTGCACTATGTGAAATACAGTACATTGGTCAAACAGAAGGGCCTTTTAGACTGCGTTTTAATAACCATAAATCTCATGCTAACTCCTTGCCCCACTTGCCCATTTCAAGACACGTGCACCTTCCTGGCCACTCTTTTGAAAATCTACAGGTCACATTACTAGAATCTGGTTTCCGCACAAATTATGATAGAGAAGCCCGTGAATCATTCCTCATCTATAAGTTCGACGCCGTCGCATCCGGTCTAAATGAAAACGTAGGAAAACTTAGTTGCCTATCAGCGTAACCGGTATCACCCTGTCCATCTTTTTTTCAACCTTGTCAAGTCGCACTACATTGTCTGTATCCGTTGATTACGTAGCAGCTTTGTAACGTCTTTGGGATTTTTTATTTGTATTTTATTATTTTTTCTTCTTTTTTCCCCTTGCTATTACCGGTCGGACAACTCTTCATGTTATGTGCTTTATCTTTTATGCGTTTCATCTTTTTTGTGAACAGCGTGTTCGCCACGTGCTTGCGCATGGAAGCAATATCTTTTTACTCGTGTATTAAGTGTCCTTCATATTGTGTGACTTGCATATATATGCCCATATATCGCCTTTCATGCCGGTTTTCATATTTGTATCTCATTGATATGCACATGTATATAAACGGCACTCGTGCCATCAACTGTATTCTGATGAAGGCCGGACCCGCGGCCGAAACGTCAATAAAACTACTTCGTACGTGCGTCTTCTTCCCTATACGGATATATATATATATATATATATATATATATATATATATATATATATATATATATATATATATATATATATAGAATGTATACATGAATCAATCAAACATTTTATGATTTCTTCTACGGTTCCACTTTAAACACAAATTAACACAAACAAGAATATGTTCTTGAGCACCGATACTCGGAATGTAGTGCATATGGCTACTTTTCTAATAATATTAATTGTTTTCATTGTGCGAAAATAGTCGACCCCTTCAAAAACCTACTATATATCAGCGGTACACCTTAAGAATATACGCTGTCTTCACAGGAGCCTGTCCTATGTGGCTTCGCAGTAAGCGGAAGTCGCTTCAAATATGGGTTACTATAAAAATATGACTACTAATAGCCACAAATAAGCACGCTTTTTGTTTTTCGAACTATGCAATTTAGTATTGTGGTTTGCCTTTGTAAATTGAAATTGAGCGTCAGTTATCCTCTGATACGGCAGAGTTTACTTGTATTCATTAAATGCACTACTTTTCCTTTTTTGGCTTCTGCAGGCACATCATCCACCCTTGCAGCAAAGGCACTAGGTGGTGAAAAGACACCATCAGGCGTCTACAACGGCGGGAATGCACGTACAGGAATATGAATGAGTGACTAAGGAACGGCAGATGAAGATTGCCCGCAGAAGTGAAGCATCATTTATAGTTTGCAAATTTCGGTAACCAATAAAATGTCAACACTCATGTTAAGCTCCGAAGAAAAGGCAAAAGTGAATGCGAACGTTTTGCTGGTAGGATGAAAAAAAAAACTGCCGTTGCATTACTATGGTGCAAGTGCGTACCACGTTTGATCGTTCCATGAAATATTTCGAGAGATAATTCAATCGCTCGCCTTATCAACTAAGTTGTAGGGAAAGCGGGACAAAGTGAGAACTCTGATTTTCGTTGAGATGATGCTTTAAAACAAGTTTGGCTGAATGAAAAAGAGTGTGTTGTGCAGGGACACGCAGACAAAAGATGTCGAGTGATCTTCCATTATGACCGACCCGTTAATGGTAGACCAGCTTTCTGGAGTTTCCTATAAATGTGTTCAGCCAGTAACCTACACAGTAGGCCATGCCTCATTATCAGCGTCAAACTTCTAAAAGCTTTTTTTTGCCGGCAATTATGCGACCAAAAATTATTATGTGACCCGTATGCCAAAAAGTCATATGTGAGCTTGAGGTACCTGAGAGTACAGTGTCAATTTTTATTAAAGTGTACACGGCGACGCGTAGCCTGCGCGCTCCAGCGGCTGCTGGCAGCGCCGTAGAGTGAGAGCGAGAGCAACCACTATTACTTTTAGCGTCATCTCGCGGTGAGCAAAACAATATTTCGTTGCTAATATAGAACCGCAAGATTGCAACACTTACTCCTTTTTGGTGTTTACCGGTTCTCGCGTAATCGCCTTGAAGGGGGCCTCAATGTAGCTGCTGGTTCAATCGCAAAAGATCGAATGCCAATAACACCGGGATGTCATACAGGTGCATTAGTGCCGAGACTGAAAAGCGCATGATGTCAGTTACTCAAAACGTAACTCGAAAGGCGCATGTACTGCGGGTGGGGCTTATACATAAAATTGCGACCGTAAAAAATATTGCTTTTCTTTCGTAAAAATGTCATCTTCTTTTTCAAAAAGGAGGCGCGATCTATACACCATAAAAATGATTTATCAGCATTCGACGCAACCTCGAAAAATCGAAAATTTCCAAAGCCTAAAGTCTCGCTCTATTTCCAAGGCTATAGTCTCACTATTTTTTCTCAAAACGATGCCAAAGTTCAATTATTCAAAACGTGACAGAACGTCGAAAAATCGGAAAATAGAAGCTTTCTGAAGCCTGTACGATCGCCAATGTTTCGCGAAACGGCCTTAAAGATGAATAATCAGCATTTGACGCAACCTTGAAAAATTGAACATTTTTCAACGCCTATGCGCTTGCGATGATTTCTCAAACTGCGCGCGCCAAAGTTCAGACGCAAAAAGTCGCCATTTATTATTGAAGAATTGGCTGCATAATGTACACACCACCATTTATACCGTCTTACCAAGCTGTGGCAGATTAGCCTTGTTGGTAAGGTGTTCGGCTGCCAACCGAAAGGTTGCTGGTTCAAATCCCGGTGCGGGTAGTGTTGAAAGAAAAAAAACAAGGTCGTGTGGTTGAGGGTGCTAATACGCCCTTGTCTGTTTATTTTTATAATTGACCGGCAGTATATTCAGCAGAGGAAGTTCTAAATTAGGTATCCTGTGTCGAGGCAATAGCCGAGTGCGTATGGTGTTCAGTTCGCAACCAAAAGGTCGATGGTTCGAATCGCAGAGTAGCGAGTGCCGGAACACCAGTATGTCATTAAAAAAACCTGAAATGCACATACGGTCACATACTAAAAGGTTCATAAAAGGGCTACGAAGATTGTTAAACCTATAGGCAAAGAAGTACAACGTTAATATAATCTAATAATGCTTTTATTTTTAAACACGGTGATTATTTTTTTTTTCAAAAAAGCGGGCGCGATCTACGGCGGCTTTGGACCCGAAGGCCCAAGGGTACCCCATAGCCGCCATGTAGCTCAAGCGTCCCCCCCGAGCGACATAAGCCTCGCCGTGCCGTAGCACAACTGCGAGGAGCACTCGTACCTTTAACCCGGAGGTATCGGGCGAGGGGTGCACCACTTAAGAAGTGAGCCAATCTCCGGGTGCAACTCCCCTCTGCCTTTGAATCCGGTGGCCTCCGGCCGGCACCGGGACGGAATCGAACCCGGCACCTCCCACATTGGAAGCAGACGCTCAACCACTATGCTACCTCTGTGGTGGGAATTACAGAGAATAATACTGTTGGTCAATCTCCTCAATGCGACCAAACATCACAAAATAAAATTTTGAAATCCTTAAGGACTAGTTTTCAGCAAAGAAGCTGACAGCGGGATTTGAACCACTGCCTTCCCGATTGTGAAACGAACACTTTACCACTCGGCTTTTCGCCACGGTTGGATGAGACGGTTTAAAAATAAGTCTGCGCATTACACACCCGAAGTTTTTTTGTCCCTGCCTCGGAGTACACAATGTTTCCTGGCGTCCGAAAAGGCAGAGGTTGAACGCATAAAAATTTAAAATGCGACATATTTTGAAAAAATAATTTTAGAATAGAAGTTTTCCGAAATCTAATAAGTCACCTTTTTGCCTCAAGTGGGCTCATGAAATGAATTATCAGCAGTTGACGCAACCTTGAAAACTTGAAACTTCCCAAAGTCTCTCCATTTTTTCTCAAAATGATGCCAAAAATATATGGTATTCAAAACATGACAGAACGTCGAAAAATATAACAATAAAAGCTCTCAGAGGCACTAAAGTCGTCATTTTGTCCCAAACGGGCCCTAAAAATGATTTATCAGCACTAGAGGCAACCTCGAAAAATCGAAAAATTCCAAAGGCTATAGTCTTGCATTTTTTTCTCAAATCATGTGGAACATAAATGAACTAAAACGCAACAGAACGTCGGAAAACGAAAAGATAGAAGCTTTCTGATGGCTATAACGTCATCATTTTGTCTCAAAAGGGCCCTAAAAATGATATATAGGCATTCGGCACAACCTCGAAAAATTGAAAATTTCCAAAGGCTATAGTCTTGCCATTTTTTTCTCACAACATGTCGAATATAAATGAACTAAAACGCAACAGAACGTCAGAAAACCGAGAGATAGAAGCTCTGTGAGGCTATATTGTCGTCAATTTGTCTGAAAAGGGCCCTAAAAATTATTTATGAGCAATCTATGCAACCTCAAAAAATCGAAAATTTCAAAAGGCTATAGTCTTGCCATTTTTTTTCTCAAATCATGTGGAACATAAATGAACTAAAACGCGACAGAACGTCGGAAAACGGAAAGATAGAAGCTTTATGATGGCTATAATGTCAACATTTTGTCTCAAAAGAGCCCTAAAAATGATTTATAAGCATTTGACGCAACCTTGAAAAATCGAAAAGTTCCAAAGGCCTTGCCATTTTTTTTTTCAAATCATGTCGATTATAAATGAACTAAAACGCGACAAAACGTCAACAAACAGATAGATAAAAGCTTTCTGGGGCAATAAAGTCGTCATTTTGGCTCAAAAGGGCCCTGAATGTGATTTGTCAGCATTCGACGCAACCTGCAAAAATAAAAAAAATTCCAAAGGCTAGAGTCTTGCCATTTTTTTTTCAAAATTATGCCAAATATATATTATTCAAAACATGACATAACGTCAAAAATCCAGGAATAGAAACTCTTCGAAGGCTTTAATGTCGTCATCTTGTCTCAAAGTGGCCCCAGAGATGAATTATCAGCATTTGACGCAACCTTGAAAAATTGAAAATTTTTCAACGACGATGGGCTTGCGATGATTTCTCAAACTACGTGCGCCAAAGTTCAGACGCAAAAAGTCGCCATTTATTATTGAAGAATTGGCTGCATAATGTACACACCAACATTTATACCGTCCTATCAAGCCGTGGCAGATTAGCCGAGTCGGTAAGGTGTTCGGCTGCCAACCGAAAGGTAACTGGTTCAAATCCCCATGCGTGTAGTGTTGAAAGAAAAACAACAAGGTCATGTGGTTGAGGGTGCTAAATACGCCCTTGTCTGTTGTTTATTTTTATAATTGACCTGCATTGTATTCAGCAGAGGAAGTTCTAAATTGTGTATCCTGTGTCGAGGCAATAGCCGAGTGCGTATGGTGTTCAGTTCGCAACCAAAAGGTCGATGGTTCGAATCGCAGAGTAGCGAGTGCCGGAACATCAGTAAGTCATTGAAAAAAAAAAACCTGAAATGCACTTACGGTCACATACTAAAAGTTTCATAAAAAGGGCTACGAAGATTGTTGAACCTATAGGCATACAATTACAACGCTAAATTAATCTAATGCTTTTATTTTTAACACGGTGATTATTTTTTTTTTTTCAAAAAAGGGGGCGCGATCTACGGCGGCTTTGGACCCGAAGGCCCAAGGGTACCCCATAGCCGCCATGTAGCTCAAGCGTCCCCCCCGAGCGACATAAGCCTCGCCGTGCCGTAGCACAACTGCGAGGAGCACTCGTACCTTTAACCCGGAGGTATCGGGCGAGGGGTGTACCACTTAAGAAGTGAGCCAATCTCCGGGTGCAACTCCCCTCTGCCTTTGAATCCGGTGGCCTCCGGCCGGCACCGGGACGGAATCGAACCCGGCACCTCCCACATTGGAAGCAGACGCTCAACCATTATTGCTACCTCTGTGGTGGGAGTTACAGAGACTAATAATGTTGGTCCATCTCCTCAATGCGACCAAACATCAGAAAATAAAATTTTAAAATTCTTAAAGATTAGTTTTCACCAACGAGGTCAGCAGCGGGATTTGAACCACTGCCTTCTCTATTGTGAAACGAACACTTTACCGCTCGGCTTTTTGCCACGGTTGGATGCGACGGTTTAAAAATAAGTCTGCACATTACACAGCCGAAGTTTTTTTTGTCCCTACCTCGGAGCCCACAATGTTTCCTGGCGTCCGCAAAGGCAGAGGTTGAACACATGACAATTCAAAGTGCGACATATTTTGAAAAAAAAATTTGGATAATAGAAGTTTTCCGAAATCTACTAAGTCGCTTTGTTTGCCTCAAATGGGCTCATGAAATGAATTATCAGTAACCTTAAAACTTGAAAATTTCCATGGGTTACGTTTTTTTTTTCAAAATGATGCCGAAAATATATTATTCAAAACATGACAGAACGTCAAAAATTCGAAAAATAGAAGCTATCTGAGGCTATAAGGTCGTCATTTTGTCTCAAACGGGCCCTAAAATGATTTATTACCATTCGACGCAACCTCAAAAAATCAGAAATTTTCAAAGACTTGCCATTTTTGGCAAGTCTTGCCAGTTTTTTCTCAAAATCATGTCGAATATAAATAAAATAAAACATGACAAAACGTCGAAAAACCCAAAGATAGAAGCTCCCCGAAGCTATAGCCTTGCTATAGTCTATAGCTATAGCCTTTGCGAATTGTTTTTCTTAAAATGATGCCAAAATGGAAATATTGAAAATGCCACAAACCTCTAAAAATTGATAATTAGAAGCTTTCCAAAGGCCCCAGGCTGCCCTGTTTGTCTCAAAATTATCTTAAAAATGAATTATGAGCACTTGACGCAATCTCGAAAAATTGGAAATCTCCAAATGGTATAGTCTTGTTATTTTTTCTCGAAATGATGCCGAAATTTGATTATTGAAAATGCGACAGAACGTCAAATATTCGGAAAATAGAAGCTTTACAAAGGCTACAGGTTGCCCAGTTTGCCTCAAAATGGCCTTAAAATTTATTATGAGCATTCGATGCAACCTCGAAAAATTGAAAATTTCCAAAGGCTATATATAGTCTTGTTATTTTTTCTCGAAATGATGCCGAAATTTGAATATTGAAAATGCAACAGAACTTCAAAAATTCGGAAAATAGAAGCTTTTCAAAGGCTACAGGCTGCCCGTTTTGTCTCAAAATGGCCCAAAAATGAAGTATCAGCATTCGACGCAACCTCGATAAATTGAAATATAGTCCTGCGATTGCAATTGGCTTGCGATGACAAAATCCACAGAGTTATTGCCGAGCAGACGTTTTGACAAACGAACTGGTCTTACTCAAGACCATAACAAAACTGTTGTTTTTTTATAATTGTTCAGTGACTTCGGTAGAAGCTACACCAAGTCGCATCAATATAATCAATACAATCAATGATAGATTATAGGGCGAGAAAGAAAAGTTTGGAAATCAAGTTTAAGCACAGTGGAATCCCGAAACACTTGAATGCTTTTAATTAGGGTATATAATACGATGGGTCACCCTAACTAAACTGGCGTGATGAAGTACTTCGAAAACGACGTAGAAGTGCACCAGGTTGAGACTACCATTGGCTTTACTCTGGATGTATACAGGCTACTCTCGAGGACATCGAGTGGCACCGCACCAAAGAGAACACCGATGCAGCTTCTGCACGGGCTGCTGGTAAACTCTGTCCCTCGGTGGTCCATTCTGCCTTTGCGAAGTCCAGGAAATCTTCCTATTTTTTCATTTATTATTTATTCATTCATTAATTAGGTACTGCTAGTCTGCCTGAAAGGCATTCAGCCGAAGTAGGCATACATTAACGTTTTCTGGCATTGATTTTAAACTATAGCAACGCCCCTTATATTGTTCATTTCGTCATAAAAGAACTGGCCGAAGTTTCGTGAAGAGACAAGATCTGTCGCGAGTGGTGCAGCGTGTTGAGAAGGGAACTGATTTTCTGCGCTTTAAAACGGCGTTTATGCATTCGCGTAGTTTCCTGCAAAAAACTTTTTGGCAACATTTTTTCAAGATGATAGCCTCTTTTGGGGACCTTAGACGCAAAAAGTTTGGTCTGTCTGTGTGTACCATAGTCGGTTTGCCCACCCTTAAAATTTTTGTAGTCTAAACGGCACCAGTCGAATCCCCAAAGAGCCAACCCCATCCGCAGTGCCCACCAATGTTGCTCAAGTTCAGTGTTAGTAGTCGATTTCCAAATGAACTCGTATATATTCTGTATGTGTGTCTTTTACTAAAAAATGTACACATAAGTAATTCTAAGGACCGTAGCGTTTATCACGCTGTGCTGACCAAGCACAGCGTGATACCAAGCACACCAAGCACAGCGTGTTTTTTTTTCTGTAAGCAGGGCGACACTATTAGACATTTTTTTTCATATCTTGTCACCGGTTCATTGTAGAGTATATTAGTACCTCCTGTTCGAAAACTAGGCCTGGAACTATCGGAACATGTTCTGTTTTCGTTTGGGGCCACTGCCCTAGGGTACAGCCACAGGGATTTTCTCTGGGTCGTTCAGGGCTATACACTGCCACTAAGAGAATCTCTTGATGAATTAGGTGCACATAACAATGGGTACTTCAAATCGGGAACTAGCAACAATAAGTACTCAGTGGACCTAAGAATAATAGACTGTATTTATGGGAAAACAATTCAGTTTCTACTCAGCCAATTCTCTCCAATGGGCATGTGCTTGTGCGGAGGAAGAAAAGAATAAACAAACCACAACACAAAGTTCACACTACGAGTGGTCTTTCAAGGATTCTAAGGTGTGGTCTTCTAAGGGTTCCTCAACTAGCATAGATCATGTATGTTTTTTTTCTGAGGCTTCGTCATTTTTTTAGTTACACATTTTCCTCTTTTTCCCCATATACTGCTTTCTTATCTGTATTCTGTTCCTGAAAGAGAAGGCGCCACTTCGTCACTTCAAATGGCAATTGTGAACCTGATCCCTTTGCGCTAGTAATTAAATTTCTGGTATGTTTTATTGTAGGCACCGATGACAAAAAATCTGCAAGCTTCGACTATACGGCGTGGCGAGCATGCAAGTTCACTGAGCTACAAGACAACACAGACGCCACATCAGTTGAGAGAGAGAAAGAGAGCGAATGAATTTATTTGAAGAAGGCAGATAGATCGACCAGAGCTTGTTACTCATCTAAGGTAAAACCCAAAGGAAAAAACGATTTATGACGGTGATGATGTCGACGCAAAGAGGTGATGAGTATCTACAATTAGCACGTAACACAGATGTTTTGTCAAGTTTCACTGTCTAGTAGAGCACTTTTCAGAAAGTATAGAATGGCCTTGCAGCAGTGGCTACTGCGGTCTGGTCATGTCATACATTGCAGGCAATAGTATAGTTTCTCTGAAGGGTTTTCATACATTTCCTTGCCAACGTTGAGTTGGCTGCACAAAAAACTCACCTTGACTCAGTCATCTTTTCGGACGATGCGTTCTAATTTTTGACTGGAGATCTTTCGCCAGCATTGACCTAGATGAGCCTAAAGGTTTGCTGGGTTTTTCTTAGGTTTTTACTCGGCGTGATAGGGCTATCACGCAGAAAAACTAAAGTTACACAATTGTAACCTACTATTGCGAAGTACCTATTTGCCCACCAGCGCTTTGTCCGACGAGTATGCGCCCCTTTCCACCAACGTCTAATAGGAGAGGAGGCCATGAATTAGGTAATATTGAAACAAATGGTAATCTCTACTGAGGTGAATAAAATACAGAATCATTATCTGAATTTAAGTCACAAATAGAAAAAAACTGCGCGCACGTAACAGGAGCTATGTATGATGGGGACACGGCAGCGATACAGGTTTGCTTCTTTTTTTTTGTACACATCTGCACTCAAGGACAATTTAGACATATTCAAATAAGTTCTCAGCGTCTACCGTTGAAGTTTTATTACGTTTTAAGTCCCGATCCTAAAGTTATCGTAATTACATCCATCCAGTATTTACTTAGCGTCATATCTTTCCCTCTTTTTCGCATTCAGTTTAGTGTGAGCATTGCACAATATTTAGAACTTGCAGTATACTTTGTGGTCATCGTATATATCAAGTATTATTAACTCCTGCATTCTTCAATCGTATTCACAATATTCACGTTCTCTTGCTGTTCTTGTAAGTGTGCTTTTAACTATGCTTACTTTGGTTAATTTTTCGAGAATAATCATTGTACTGCCCAACTGCCACACTCTCGAAAAAGAGTAGCAGTATTGAAATAAATAAATTACACTTTAAAAGTCTTTCCACAAGACAAGTGTCCTGCCCGCGGGTGCAAGCACGGGGAAAACAGACATTCTTAGTTTTAGTGTGAGAGCGTTCAGAAAGCCGATCCCGGCAGTGTTTACCCGAGGAATGCAAAGAATGTCAATACCGTGATATAAATCGAACCCCATCATTCTGCGAGCCACGCCAGGTCTCCGAATTACTTTTCCAATATACTCGAATGTTAGAAACGACAATCGCAGTTTCAGGGCTGGTTAACCAATCTTATGAACCGGACATATGTACTGCCACGATAAAAAAGTATGGCACTTAACTACATGAATTGTAGGTATGCGCCATCTGCTGATGTTGGCTAATGTAGCATGTCGACGGCTACCATACTCACGAGCACCAGCGCTTCATATCAGCTTACCACTCCTGCTGTTTTCAATATACATACGTAGAAAAAAAAACTCGCAAAGTGCGTTCAGTGCGCTCATTAGTTCTTCGCATTGAAAAAACAAAACAACTTCCGCGCCACCAGCGCACAACCAGAAGTTAACGAACAATGAACGGCAATGTGGGCTGAATGTGCGATTTTTATTTAAACACTGATTTCGCGTGCCACAACGCTCAGTTTGTGATAAGTGAGGACACTTGCCTAACCACACTTTGCAACACACGAAAAAAAATTACACCACAAGCCCATATTTTGTTGATTTATTCAGAAACACATATAAAATCTAGCATGGAAAAGAAATGAACTTTGTCTTTGACCAGGCTTTCCGCACTTTGGACCTAGCGTGAAAGTGCTCAGGCAGCAGCAGCAAGCTATGGCGATTGACTGAGCACTGTTTTCGGGGTCTAGTGGAATCACCAGAGCATCCCACTGGACTTTTAACTCTCTAAGTCTGCTCTTGTCTAGGCTAGTGTGTGTATGTGTGTGTGGGGGGGGAGTGATAGCGGTAAGACGTTAGAATTTTTTTTTTGCGCTTGAGCATTATCTGGGCGCACCCAATGACAAAACCCCCAACATCTCTTTTCCGCCTTCTTTTGTTCTTCATCGTAGCTAGTGAACTACAAGATGATAGGAACAGCTGTACCGTTGATCAGCCTTCTCTAATAACCATCTAACGAAAAGCATCAGTCCGAGGGATGACAGTTCATCGAAAATATGCTAATATGGCCCGGCAACAGGAAGAAACTGCCTCGTCCCATTGCTTTGTACGTCCATGAAACACTTCTTGCACTCTACCTCATGTGGTGGACAGTGCTGTTCATTTCCGTGGAAGGATAGAGAGAGAGAGAGATAGCGAGAGAAATAGAGAGGAAAGGCAGAGAGGTTGACCAAGCTTGGCTCGGTGGGCTACCCTACACTTAGGGTAGGGCAAGGGTGAATGATAGAGAAGAAAGATAGAGAAAAGAAGAGCAATAAGAAAGAGATAGATGAATAGTCAGTTCGAGACTACACAGCATGGCCTCACGCTATTCTTTCACAGGCGCCCGTGAAGTCCAGTGGTCCTTAAGAAGCACAAGAGTGCTGTCGTGGCTCTGCGCATAGGTTCTTTAATACATTGCGTACATGAATGTCCAATGCACGTGAACTCCAGCGTGAACTTTCCTGCGAGTAACCACTTCCTCTCACACTTACAATTCAAGTTGCCAGGGTTACCACTTTCCCTATTTTGTATATAGTGCCAAACAGTATGCATACTCGTTTAGGATGCGGCCATTCTGGTATTGTTGTTGCAACGACGGTTTCTGCACTTCCGCCGTAACGTAAGTAGCTTTCTCAGTACTTATAGCATTGCCCCAAAAAGATCGAGAAAAAAGGGCGTCATTTTGTCTCAGTACAATAATCGTCATTTCGCATTCCTTTCTTTGCACCATTGCGAACGACTTGCGCGTTATTGGTGTGACAGCTTTCTCGATAGAAAAGTGGCCGGCTTCACGTTTTCAAGAAGACCGCGCAAGTAAGTGGGATGATTACTGTTGTGGGACGAAAAGATACGTTTTTGTTTTACAAATTTTTTTCAGAAGTACGGCTTACAGCCACCATCTGAGCACTTGTCATGAGTAACGTTTCTTGACGGTAAGAAGATGACGTAGAAGAGTGAATCATCAAGGGCGCACATTTAGATAATAACAGAAGTGGGAGGCGCCTGAACCGAACCGTGAACAAAATTAAAACATTGATGTTCAGGTCTTATTGACATGAGCTTGCTAAGAACGTTGTCTCGCCAGCACACATGTCTGTCGACGGAACCCGAGAACTTGGGCTGACGACTGTAACAGCGGCATCCACAAAAGCAGCCGGCGAGCTCGACCACTTCCAATGACTCCAATAGGAGCAGCAACCACGTACAGCTTTCATCGATGGGGCAAGCCCATTTCAAGGCAAGCTGTCGAAGACAGCCTCGTCGCCACGTCGCCTTTAACAGCCACATCGCCTTTAAGAACCGGTATCGTCTTACGCTCTGAAAAACAGAGGAAGCGTCAAAGCAGTGAAGAGGAAACATGGGATAGCCAAAAGTCGGATGTATGCACTAAGGGTCAAAGAAGGCAAAATAACTACCAATATGGATAGGATAGTTAAAATAGCGGAGGAGTTATACAGAAATCTGTACAGTAGCCGAGACAACCACGACCTTAATACTATAAGAACTAGCAGTAACCCAGATGACACCCCACCAGTAATGATAGAACAAGTCATAAAAGCTTTGAAAAACATGCAAAGAGGCAAAGCTGCTGGTGAGGACCAGGTAACATCAGATCTGCTGAAAGATGAAGGACAGATTGCGTTAGAAAAACTAGCCACCCTTTTTACGAGGTGCCTCCTGACGGGAAGAGTACCAGACTCTTGGAAGAACGCTAACATCTTCTTAATACTTAAGAAAGGAGATGACAAGGACTTGAAGAATTACAGGCTGATCAGCTTGCTCTCTGTAGTATACAAGCTATTTACAAAGGTAATTGCTAACAGAGTAAAGAAAACATTAGAATTCAATCAACCATAGGAACAAGCAGGATTTCGAACAGGCTACTCAACGATCGACCACATTCATAGTATCAATCAGGTAATAGGGAAATGCTCAGAGTATAACCAACCACTACACATAGCCTTCATAGATTACGAGAAGGCGTTTGATTCAGTAGAAATATCAGCCGTCATGCAGACACTGCGGAATCAGGGCGTAGATGAAGTATATATAAACATTCTGGAAGAAATCTACAGGGGATCAACTGCTACCATAGTGCTTCTTATATAAAGAAAGCCACAGAATACCAATCAAGAAGGGTGTAAGGCAGGGGGACACAGTCTCCCCAATGCTATTTACCGCTTGCTTGCAGGAGGTTTACAGAAGCCTTGAAAAGGACCAGTTAGGGATAAGAGTTAATGGAGAATACCTTAGTAACCTGCGCTTCGCCGATAACATTGCATTGCTGAGTAACTCAGGGGATGAATTGCAACTGATGATTACGGAGTTAGACAAGGAGAGCAGAAAGGTGGGCCTTAAAATCAATCTGCAGAAAACGAAAATAATTTACAACAACCTCGGAAAGGAGCAGCGCTTCGAGATAGGTAATAGTGCACTTGAAGTTGTAAAATACTATGTCTACTTAGGGCAGGCAATAACCGCAGAGCCGAACCACGAGATTGAAGTAACTAGAAGAATAAGAATGGCGTGGAGCACATTCGGCAAGCACTCTCAAATTATGACAGGTAGATTGCCACTATCCCTCAAGAGAAAGGTATATAACAGCTGTATCTTGCCGGTACTTAGCTACGGAGCAGAAACCTGGAGACTTACAAAGAGGGTTCAGCTTAAATTGAGGACGACGCAGCGAGCAACGGAAAGAAAAATGGTAGGTGTTACCTTAAGAGACAAGAACAGAGCAGAGTGGATTAGGGGACAAACGGGGTTAAGGATATCATAGCTGAAATAAAGAAGAGGAAATGGACATGGGCCGGGCATGTAGTGCGTAGACAGGATAACCGCTGGTCATTAAGGGTAACTAACTGGATTCCCAGAGAAGGGAAGCGGGTTAGGGGAAGACAGAAGGTTAGGTGGGCAGATGAGATTAAGAAGTTTGCGGGTATAAATTGGCAGCAGCAAGCGCAGGACCGGGTTAACTGGCGGAACATGGGAGAGGCCTTTGTCCTGCAGTGGACGTAGTCAGGCTGATGATGATGATGATGATGATGATGATGATGATGATGATGATGATGATGATGATCGTCTTACGCCACCAGGCCCAATGCCTAAGGTCTCCGGCTCGTCAATGGTGACGCCCCGCGACGACGCCAGTGTACGCCTACTCGGCAGCGGCACAGAGGGCGATGCCGGGCAAGCAGGTCGAGAACACAGTGTGAGAAAGTCTGAAGGTTACCGGATATCCATCCTGGACCAAGACCTTTGAAATGTCAGTGACCACGTCGGGCGATAACCGACAGTGGCGACTATTAGACTGCCTCGGGGGCGGCAACGTTCTTCGAACACGTCCAGATCAACCAAAGTGACACAGCGGGACGGATCCTGCCCTTTTCCTTCCTTCTTTTGGCAAGACTGGATGTTTAGGGGGCTAAATGGGCAGGCTCATCAAATGGAGCGTACGCAACAGTAATACGCAAGGATTGCATGAGGACGTTTTATTTCGACACGTATAGGGTTAGTACTTTTCTGTTTATTCTTTTCAAGCTTAGTTCTATTTCCTGTTCCGTTCTTGAGTGCCATGGGTTTTTCCTTTATGAAATATGTTGTGCCGTTAGACGTGTATTGTCTCAGTCCTTCAGCCGCAGCCATCCGAATCCTCGAGAATAGGCGAGCCTGCCATGAATCAATCTGTACCATTCTCTTCCTCGGGTGTTGAAGGTGAAGGAGTGAGACAAGACACGCTTAAAAAGAGGACAATTTCGAAAAAAGGCACTGCAATCAAGAATCGGACAGAACGTAAAAATAAGGCTGAAAGAAACCAACATAAGTGTACTAAAGCTACGTATATAAATATTTAAAAATGCAACTAATTTATTCCTTGCTCATTACTAGTGTCTAAGCTTGGTACAATAAACCTGACCTTGCTCCAGGATCAATCCTGCTGCATCACCTTTTCCCTTTTTGACATGATTCAATAAGGTCGCCGTCCCTGAGGAAGTCCAGTTCTCGTCGTCTTTGCTCGACGTGGTCACCGACATTGCAGATCTGGTAAAGATTAGGCCTTACGGGTTCGACGATACCCAGTGCTATGAGCCGACGTGGCTGTTGGGGACTGCCTCCGGCAGCTTGCTTCGAAGGGGCTTGTCGCAGGAACATCGGTGACGCCTGTGCGTGGTTGCCGAAGACCAAGCAGCCTCCTTTCTACCAGTGCAGGTCTTCAGCCCAAGTTCAGGACGTTCTCGAGACAGTCTTAAGAGGGCAGATTCTCCTTTTCCGTAACCGATGTGTGGCAGGCGAGACGACCTTCTTGGAGATGCGAATCAAATCGGCCACATTATCTGGTCTCCCGAGTCCGGGTCCTGCCAGTCTCGTCTCGGTGGCGTGTCTACTGGCAGGACGACCTCTTCACGGGCCCACGGTAGCAGTGCCTGCGCGTACTACTCTCCGTCATAACTGTGCAGATGCCTATCGCTTCGGCAGTTTTTCGGGCGTGCGCTCATTTCGATTCGAACTCATACGTCTTTTTGCCCCCGAGAAGGTCCTTAGCCAGGAGAAGTGCTCAGGTGGTGGCTGCAAACAATACTTGCTTCGGGTGAGAAAACCCCTGATTCTGGGGGCTGAAAGGCAAATATCTTCTTTCGAACAGGTGGAAAACGAGGATGACCAAACACCAAACCAGTACTCATAGAATTTGGCACATTATCAGAAAAAAAAACAAGCGGTAACCTCTGGCACACAACTGTTGGAAGAGAGAGGAAGTGGTTACTTGCAGGGAAGTTTATGCCAGAGCTCTCGTACACCAATCATCAAAGCACACTATGCACCCATGGACTTCCGCTCAGTGGACATGATCGCCTTGCGCCGCTTGATGTTGGAGTGCAAATACTATGTTGGCATATCGGTGGCGGCCTTGGTGAGGGCTGGAAGCTTCTCATTTAGAAGTTGCTTCGTCTCTTACATCCGTCCGGCGCCTCCTCAAAGAAGCCTTGGACACAGTCTGAAATAAACAATCATTTTAGGGTGGTTCAGACGCGTATCAAAGCAGGCTTAGGTATTGTATGGCAAACAGGTATTTCTGTTTTCAATATACAGAATGTTAATGGAGCCGGGCTAAGGATGACTTCAGCAGACCGAAATTGCGATCAACTCGCGCGTATGCTTTTTTCCTCTGATCTGTTTGGAGTACAGTGAGTAATGGTTTTAAAAGAGTAGCTATTGATTTGTGACGAACTTTTTTTTCTCTTTATAGAGAAAAAAAAATGTGGAAAATGTTTGACTAACGAGGAAAGAATCTTTAGATGTAGTGTTTGAGGCCTCTCCAATATGGCTGAAACAGCGCAGCTCCTCCGACAAGAAGACACGTCGTTAGATAACGTGGAACAATAAAATGCTGCACATTACACCATCATCAGTGCACCACACCAACCAAACATGGCATGTTGTACACAACAATTGCTGAATAATACGCACTAATCTTCACTAGAAAGCTTTATCGATTAGTTCTGGATGACTCGGGAACTAGGCACCAGAATATTCAGATAATTATGTACAAAGAACGCTACGCGTATGTAGATAAAATACAATTATATGCGACAACAAAGCTTTCGCGGAAACTGAAGCTTTACTTTGACATTCACTTTGCCTTCTCGCAAAGAACTTTTATAGTGCATATGATGGCAACAGAACTTTCATGGCATAATTAGTCATAGGCAAGATTATCGATTCAAAGGTGCTGAAGATACGTTCAAACCTGAGCCAAAAGGCCTCATTGTTATGTTGGAAGAAAATGAACACATGATGAGTATGAGATTAGAAATTATCCTAATCGCATGAGCGCCCAAAAACGAACAAAATGCGAACAATTCAAGACCCTTTAAGTAAGAAGCTTCCGCCAGAAAAGGGGGTTTCTCTCATCAGCTGCTCGCGCTTTCTTTGTTATCTCGTTGTAGTGCAACAGACCGAGTTCGCTTCCCTAATAGGACAATAACGAGGGAAAAAACGTAACCTACTGTGCATAAGACTACACCTAATAGGTAAATTTTATCTGGCCATTATGGTTCGGGACGTGTATGCCGACGACTTGGTGCCAAACGCATCAGTGGTGCATGAAGCAACTTCAGAGATGGCGTTTGGACCTCAGAAGGCAACCGCGAAAAGTCTTTCGGAAGGCGAGCATTGAGGACAACTGCTTTGAGCTTCTGGTAGGCAGGCGTTCCTGCAAACAATGAAAATGTGGCAGCGTCAAAAGCTCCCACAGATGTCACAGATATTACAACGGTGGTTAAGTAACAGAAAGCTACTTGAATGGAGTGGGATATTCAGGGTGAACAGTGGAAGTGCCTCAGACAGGCTTGCCGACATGTCTTCTCTAGGTGAGCCTATCTTTGTCAAAGGCGCCTTGTCATCATTGGTGTGTTAGATTTGGGGCGTTAGTAGTGACGTCATCTCCTGGTGGTGGCACGTGTCCCTGTTCATAATCGCCCCCTGAAAAAAAAATAAAGCAGAAAAATGCAGTCCTCACTTCATTTCACGTAACAAACCTTTCAACTAACCACTTAACTTGAATTTACAAGTGACGGTAAAGCTGCAGAAGCTTTTGCGGAAAATTTGCAAGTGAAGTATTACATTGTCATCAACTTTCTCTTCTCACAAATGACTTTTATGGTACTTATTACTACGTGATTTTGGAACTGTGAGCTGTGTTGTGTCTGCGGACTGATTATTGTTATTTTCCACGCAACAATATGATGACAATGGAACTTTTGTGGCATTATTAGTCATAGGCAAAATCATTGCTTAAAAAGTGCAGAAAATTACGTTAAAACCTGAGCCGACAGGCCAAGTTGTTATGTTGAGAGGAATGTAAGACGCTATGGTCCGTTGTCGAAATAAGTGTACGACGACGAACGCCGTAGGCCCGTGTGATAACATAGCCATGGGCAAAACATGTCAAAAACTGGATGGGAAGCAAATGCATCGGACCCGCTGGTCAGGCATACTGGAAACAAATTAACTAGCAAAGCCGACACGCGCTCCATCTATTGTTAACTGCAGCAAGTATATCAGTTGCAGCGCTGACCTCAGTACAAGCGAGTCGAGGCCACGCGTCGGAGCGTTCGTGTTAAAGGTGCGGTTGGCTGTACAGTCGACCACAAAAGTATACGGACCACGCGAAAGCGTGGTTTAGAGCCTCTTCGTGACACTTCCGCAACATCAGCGGTGATTGACAGCACCACCATGTCCGAGACGCACTCCTGCCTTCATTTAAGGCCCGTTTTTTTGCCGACTGGTACAACTAATTTTGTCCTTTTCCTTTTTTACATCGACAATTTTTGGCATCAGCGCCTGCACGCTGCTGCCTCAAGGGCAGTTGCACAACTTATCAGTTGCATTCTATATCACAAAGTGAATCCTAGCCAACGAATCGTCGTTCGAAAAACGCCGCAAAACAGACTTGATCCTGCCATGCAAGTAGAATTTCAACTGTAATACTGCAGATAAAGGCACCACGTGAAAACATAGGAACGCGCTAAGCGGCAGTCGAAAATTGAAAGGCGAGTGAATGACGAGAGCAGTGTCCGGCTAAGACCTGCGCACAACAGCAGACGTGTTCGCGCAGTGCTTAAACTATTGTGGCCTACTGTATGAGCGATAGTCGCTGATTACAAATAAAGACTGTAATAGCAACTGATGATTCAGTTTGCGAAGAGAAGGCAGTAGTCGCGATTGCATGTTCAGCGTTGGATTGGTCTTTTTCTATTCGTTTACCCAATTTTACACCTATTTATCAAGCGAAGTTACTTGCAATTCTCTTGTCATTAAGAAAATGCTTCAATGAGTAACAGATATTATTGTTTCAGACTCCCTGTCTGTGTGGCCCCACCGCGGTGGTCTAGTGGCTAAGGTACTCGGCTGCTGACCCGCAGGTCGCGGGTTCAAATCCCGGCTGCGGCGGCTGCATTTCCGATGGAGGCGGAAATGTTGTAGGCCCGTGTGCTCAGATTTGGGTGCACGTTAAAGAACACCAAGTGGTCGAAATTTCCGGAGCCCTCCACTATGGCGTCTCATAATCATATGGTGGTTTTGGGACGTTAAACACCACAAATAAATCAATTGGCGCTTCTGTGCGATTTCACTATTTTCTTTTTTGCCTAATAGTAACAATGGCGAGGCGTTTGCGAGCGATAACAGTGTTAAGGTCGCGATGAACGCCGAATTGGGAAATATCGTACAAATTTGTACCCAACTGCGCTGCCCCTAAACTTTCGAGCAGGGCTCTTTCATTTCGCCCCCGTCAAAACACCATGACCGGGTAGCGCTACGCCTAACGCAATAACCAAGCGGTAGGCGCAACCTATTCTCTCAGCGATGGTGGCATTTTTAGTATAGGGATATCAATGCTTCCGAATGAAGCTGAGCACATTTCTACGGTTAGATACCCCTTGCAGCGTTATTGAGAAGGTGGACTTGCGAGGAAACTCACTTGTTAGTAGCGAAGGTCATACGAGCGGGGTACACGGAGTGCGCCGCTTTCCATCTCGACGACGGCGTAAGACACAAGCTGCTCCTATGGCAACAGGTATCGGCATTCACGCACGAACAAAGCCGACCAGACAAATACCAGCAACGACACACACGTTGCAGTCCTCTGACGGCAGCCGATATCTATCGCAGGGCCGACGAAAGTTCCAAGACGACAAAGGTTTCCTCTGCAGTAGCTAGAGTAAGCGGAGCTCTGATAAATCGACACCGCTTTTGAAGACGAACGAACACACGATGTGTTAGACAGCCCAGGTCAGCAGTGCCGAGTTGGACACGTGATCATCTGTCGTCCAATCCGCTTTTGCTTCGACGGGCTGATTACGATAACGTGATATATCTTTTCTGTCTCGATGCTTCGCCATGCCTACGGCAGACACATGCTGCCGGCTCTGAATCCCGCTTACCGCTGGCTAAAGCCATTTTGCCACGGCAGATGTGACGTCACGGAAGGAGTTGTGCCGTCGTCTTCTACTACGATGGTTTGAGCCCCCGCAAATTGGTCAATTTCAGCTCTAAGTAGACCATTTCACCCGCTGCTTATGACGAAGCAATATCGTTCGCCGGAATGCAGAGGCGCGCACAGACAGGTGCTTGTTACTTCATGGCTCGCGTGTGTGCCAGCATTACCTGACTCTTTGGTTGCTCGCGTGTTTGTAAAAAATATTTAATATTATAATAGCCACTCTATCAAATGCGCTAACATTTTGCCAGCTCATTTGTGATTGCTCCGGAATTAATGCACATAACCCAGATTATGATCGATAATTCGTAGTCATTGCCTCTTTTTGTCATCGTACAGTGAGAGGGCGTGCGTTCCTTAGCCCTAGATTTTCAATCCACGGGCACGGTGCATGCAAAAACCTGTTTCAGTGTCTCAAACAGGATGACGGTGATAGCGTTCGTAACAGACCATCGTAACAGACCTGTAAGCCGTAATTCTCTAACAGATCAATGCACAAACAAATTAGAATTAAAAATCAGCCAAGAACAAACCTGTTGTTTGGTATTTTCCTAGCCGTAGGAACACAGGTGACCAAAAACAACAACCCACAACGCTCTGTGTCTCGTTTAAAGATTAGCTAAAATATGCTTAAAATACGCGCTAAAAAACTGTTTGCGGGAGTGAAAATTGTGTCGCATAGCGTTTGGAATTATGCAAGCATTGTGACTATGTAATTATTCTTTTGGATAAGAATTTGGAAACATTCGTTGTTGATGCAGTATGCGTTTTTAAAATGAACTTTAGGCATGTGAAGAAAAGCTTGATAGAAGAGAGAAAGAGATAAGATTAAAAAAATTTGGCAGATCATAAGTTAGTTTCGCATAAACACACGAAAGAAAACAGCATTAAAAATAGAAAATCAGGGGGCCTTGCATTTAATACATAAAGCGAACTCTAAGCTTACCAAAACAAAAACAAGGTTGTCCAAAGTACAGATCATCGTCAAGTGAAGCTTCATTATTTCTTTCTTTAAATATTTCAAAGCAGCATCAATATCACCATTTCTTGCAACTTTATTGGTAGCTGTATATACTTCGAACTTAACTCACGTATTGGTCATAATTCAAGCGTGTGATGACTCTGTTTTTGAGCATATTATTGCATTTATTTTTGTATTTATTTTTTATTTTTTTTCAATTGAAAAATCCTAACAGGCCCTTTACAGGACATTGAGTAAGGGGGGTAATTGGTGAAGTTTTACAGATCACACAAAATAATTCACGCGTTACAAAGCGTATCAGCACAATGAAACTATGACGCGGATTGCAATATAAGTTGAAGTTAACAGGCGATAACAAGAAAAAAGAAAATGCGATTTCATAGTGCACACACGACAGTGGGAACTGAATACAGTCATTATAGCATATGAAGGCGACATGAAACAAAGATAGCCAGCTGGCTTTACCTCAACGACGTGCCGTAATTTGTTCAATAATTCTGCACTATCAATAATTCTGCACTATCAGAGGCATCATCCTATAAGTATCTTGGTGTCCATTTCACACCCAATGTTCACACCCATTTCACACCCACTGTTCTGCACGTGTCGGATTTTGTGCCCGATTATGTTTGTTGCACACTGGAAATGTTTTCTGTATATGGGCATAGGTTCTGCGTTTTTTGGTGTTTTTCTCTTGTATGTTCTGGAACTTATAAAGAAATTACAATTTGTTTACGAATGTATTTGTTCCTTCAAACACCCTGAAATCCACTTGTGGCACTACAGCCATCAGTGATGCTACAAATTCAACGTGGCATTCTTGAATGATTGATAATAAAGGGTCCTTTAAATGATTTTAGCTCCCGTACAGGACTGGAATTACATGTTTGTTTGGTAGAAAGGTACATGGACGGTAGATTAAGTTATGATTCGATGCGACGTGACATCTAACAAGACGCGAAGGACGAACTTCATTTTGCTTCAGTAGTCATGAAGAAACCTTTGTGGAGGAGGCATAGGCAGCCCTGCTTTCAGGTTTAAAAAACGTTAGGGAGGTTTAGAAAAGTTTTTCGTTGACTAATACGGACAATCCTAGAAAAATTAGCCACAAGAAAAAGATATAAAAATATAAGAGGCAGTATAACTTTTGTAAGTATTGATTGATTGATATGTAAGGTTTAACGTCCCAAAACCACCCTATGATTATGAGAGATGCCGCAGTGGAGGGCTCCGGAAATTTCGACCACCTGGGGTTCTTTAACGTGCACCCAAATCTGAGCACACGGAGCTTTTGTAAGAATGCGAAAGTGAGGGTCTCAGATTGAGAGTTGGTAGTCGAATTGAAACATAAATAGTGTCTATTGAAGAAAGATTGTCAAGCTAAAAGGAGTGCAAGCAATGTTACGACGCAAAGAACAACGAGTGTCATTCAAATGATTGATTACATACGTCAGTTATTATAATTGGTATACATGATAACTAAGAGGCATTTAAAAGTATCTAAAGATGACATGAGTGAGTTGGTTTTTATGCCCTTCAGAAAACAAAATTATTAACCCTAACATGTCTCAACAAAATCTTGATTATGAAACAACAGCAAAAAATAAAAGTCCTGTGGTTCTTTTTGAGAATAAGTTGTTCCAGGTAACGATTGGTACACATGTCCATGGTGCTGGTGCTTCCAGCTTGTCGACAACGCTGGTAAATGTTAGTGTCACTGCATGAGTGGAAATTGCTCTAAAATGCGTTAATCTGAATTTTACATGACTAGAAATCAGATGTGAATGAGAGCCTTCTCTTGATTCATGAACAAACATCATTCTAGTTTACGGCATGACGTAGAGGACGCGGCTTTATTATCGGTGTAAAGAAGCTTAAGTAACTTTTGTGTCGAAAATTTGCGAACGTGAAAGACCCAGCATAAAACAAAGAAATGCATATATATATATATATATATATATATACGAATCTTGTTTTAAACTAGTATAATATATTTATTATTTCAGCTAATGCACGCTATTACTGACCAAATAAACAAGGAGACATCTAACCGTGTTGTGTAAGCAGTGATAGTGGAATATTTGCTGCACTGACACATCTCTTCACCGCTTTCCAATGACACAACTCTTATGGAATATGCATTCGAGAAGAAGCACTAAAGTGGCGAAGGCGAGCTTCCACAGTAGAATGATGAAGCTAGCTTGTACGTCCTCCAAGTGCAGCACTTCGTACTGTCCAGCAGCAGCGTCGCTTCCACTTCCGTCGTTCCGGTTGAGGAAGCAAGTCGCTGGTTTGCGGAATATTTCATGGTGGTGCATGAAAGGCACGGCTCCTTCCAACAGCCAACGGATTCTGCAAACATTAGCATGTGTGCGTGTGTGTTTATTGTCGATTACTTCTGACAGGTTTATTTTCATTTCATGTCTACAGTTGTTAAATCAGGGACACCAGTCAAATACAGAACAAAGCGAGAAGGGTATGTTAGTTGTACAAACCGAGATTGGTTTTTAGTGGGATTGGCGTTTACTCATCTGAATGATTGTTTGCTATTCTTTTACCGGAATACAGACACTCGGTGAGCCAGTCAAAACGTCCACTTCATAAGCTTAATTTTGTAACTTTTCTCTAAACATGCGTCTGAATGGACCTGCACTTGTTCCATGTGCCTCTCTTGTGTGTTCAAATTTCAAAGTCACGTCCGGGATAATTGAGCAGTGGTCTTGACGCTCGGCCGCTGACTCAAAGGTCGCTGGTGCGATTCCAGCCATGGCAGTTACGTTTCATAGAGTCAAAATGGCAACGAACCGAGTACTGTGCGACGTCCGTGCACGCAAACATCACCAGATAGTCAAAAGCTTCGGAACCCTCCAATAGGCCATCTCTCACAAGCGTGACATGCTTTTAGAATCATGAACCCGAGATATCATTATTACTTGAAGTTTTCAATCACCGATTTCACCTCTATTCATTACCTTTGTACACCAATCGGCTTTATTGCGGCGCCTAGCGGCGCTTTTATGTCGATCACTGTAACTCGCTGTATCTCTTTATATCTTTCTCTTTAATCTGCGCGTTCACTGACAGGTGCAAGTATTCTTTTGATGCAATCAATAAATGGCTTCAGTTTTTATGAGATAAATTATGGGATATGGATTATGCGATATGGATTTATGAGTTATGGGGTATGGATATGATATGGCTATGGATTATGGGATATGGATTTATGGATAATTTTATGGGATAAAGTTCAGTTTTTATGGGATAAATTTCCGATACTGCTGCTAAATCTGCCGTTAAGTTTCAACTGACGTTACATTTCTAAACGTTCTGAAAAGCCTATGTTTTCCCACCGCAGATATAGTTAATTATTTTGACTGTGCCACTCACACCAATAGTCTTTTCATTGACAACAATCTTTTCACTAACACATGCCAACAAACTTTTCACTGACACACGCCGTAATAGTTTTTTGGTTGTGTTGAGTGACTACCACACCGTAGGTTGCAGAATCGATACACGTCCGCGGTGACCTGATTTATACAGAGGCGAAATGCAAAAGAAATTTGTGTTAATATTTAGGTGCACGTTACAGAAACAGAGGCGGTCGATGTTTTTAAAGCCCTTTGGTACAGTGCCTGTTATAATCTCAGAGTGGTTCTAGAACGTAAATCCAGCCTTTTCCATATAAATAAATAACATCAAAAGTTAAAGAAAGAAGATCGATGCGTTACGATGTCCGGTGCACGTTCAGTGCAGTAGCCTTTCCTACCTGCGGTCCATTGCAGCGACCAATCGTGCATCCAAGCGCTTGTTCATGTACCAGCGGAAGTCAGCTGTCTCGATGCGCTGCTGCGACACGTGGAAGAAAGCCGGTTGCAACTTATCGCAGTGGGGTGCGACGAATACGCGGTTGCCCGTTGCGTCCATGATGATGACCGTCTCGCCCGCTACTACCTGGCGCAGTGTTCGCATCGAGTACACCTCGCTTTGCTGCAGCTCGCCGTTCATGCGCTTGATGCGTCCGTGCAGTGTCCGGTAGCTGTCAAGGCCTGATAGCTGCGTCAGCAATGTTGTGTATGTGGGATATAGATGATACGTCGTATATCAAGCTAGTGAACTGGCCGCAAGTGCATCATAAGTGTGGCATGTAAATCATGCTGTACATGACATGCATGTCGTGATTTGCTCGTTACCTTTGATTCATGTTCGCAATACAGTGACGTCACTCGACGCCTCTATACTAAGGCGTATATCCAGGTGTATATAGGAAAAAACAACAATGTAAGTGGGACGGTTAATTCTGATGTCTGCTATTGCCACTTTTACACTGGCACGCTAAGCTGCAGTTGCATCGAACCTTAGATAAGGTTGTATTTTTAATCGCGACACTCAGTGTAATGTAACTTGCTTCACAACCAAAAATAGGGATAGCGTTTCGCGTGAAACAAGTGACGTGATACACAGCTTCGCGCTTAAAAAGATAAACGTTAATTGAGGTCTGTCGTAACTGAGCCTAGCGTTCCCGTGTAACAAGAATGGACTACGTCCAGATGAAGGTGAGCCCGTATGGATGATTGCGAATAGCAATTTTTTAAAGCCAAGATTGCGAATGCGAAAAAAAATTATCGCGAAAAATAAGATTGTGTTCGAGGGGATATGCCTCACGAATCTAAATCATGGTTTTCCTGTCTGCGTTGTCGAACAATGGACGACACTCATACAGTGCCCAGAAGCTTACAAATGGCCTCACAGTGGGCGTATTTGGGGGGGAAAGTGCTATGCATGGTCGCAATTACTTGTGGCCGCATTATGACTCTGAAAAATAAATGTCCTTCATCAAATAACAGTACACTAAGTTAGGGCAGTTGCTGCATTGTTATTTGAAATAGAAGAGAACGTTAGAAACAGGAATAACGAAGATGGGAGAGAAAGAACACCAACTGACAACTAAGCACTTTAGTGAAGCATTCGCAATATACAGTCTATTGCAGTACATGTGCAAAACTGTTTCACTCACTGCACATGCAGGAAAGGAGAGACAAGGTATGTCAACACGCCACAGTATCTGAGAAACCTCTAAAGCAAATAAGTTATAATCTAATATCTTGAAAAAGAAAGAAAGAATGGAAGCAAGAAAAACAAAACAATTTCCAACTTTGCGCCACATCTTCAAAGTGCTTTATTGCGCCTTAGAGAGCCGCAGTCATCGCCGCAGCAGCGTAGTCGTTGTGGTATACTCAGCGGCAGTTACCTGATCACGCGAATTGCTCCGGTACAAGTCAACAGTGGCTGCTAACCAAATGGCGGCTGACAGAAAGGAGACAAATTTATAGATTGTAGCAGCTCAGACAAGCCATTAAGCATTCGCTGCCACACGCGCCTTTATAGGCGAAACCCATGGCTTTTCATCTACTGCTCGTTTGGCTGACGATCACGATCATGGTTTAAGCAGTCTCACGAAGAAACAGACTATCAGCGTGAATTCATCTCGTTCGCGACGGCCCTCCTGGCACGATTATACACTTGCTACACGGGGACGCTAATCTCAGTTACGACAAACCTCAGCGTTTATACTTTCATTGCAAAACTGAGGGTCACGTGACTTGCTTTATGACCCAAACTAAGGATAACACTTCGCACGAAGCCAGTCTCGTGATACTCAATTTCACGATTAATAATATAAACTTGAACTGAGGTTTGTCGTAACTTAGTTTAGCGCACCAGTGTAACAAGGGTGTTCGCTACAACGTGCTTTTACAAGAGGTTAGAGAGGCAGTGGCATCTTGTCTCGGACAAGACGCGAGATAGGTGACCGGGAGTTTAGAATGAACATGTTGGTGTTGCTACGGCCTTTTCGAGTTGTACCTTGACGGTGTGTATATAATGAATCTTTATCTTACGTCCAGCCTGCTGCATGGTAAGAACACCACTGAGGTTGAAAGTGGAGAGAGTAAAGTACGTTATCGACGAGTATAGAACACGGTACATAATTGAATAAGTACCGCCGGTGGGTAAGTACCTGAAGTTGGTCTCAGAAGTGACCGCATTTACATTAGGAAAAAAAAGTGAACATGGAAGGGCCAAGTGCGTACTCCGAGGAGAGCAGCGGCTTGTTGGATAGAGCTGCTGCCTCTGATCCAGTGGTGATGAAACAAGAAAAGCTTGCCGCTTACTCTATGCTGGGCAGTTTAAACTTCAAGGGCTTAGATTAAACCACGGATCCCGCCAATCGCCTGTATATCTCCCGCGCTTTATGAGCAAGATGATGGCACTGACCCATGTTTGTGCAAAAGTGTCCTCTAGACAAAAATAAAGCTGCGAATGATAAACATGTTGGTCCATCCCCGTCCTTCAATGTGTTGTGCGGGCGAAATGTTGGGGCAGGCGAAATGTTAGATGCACGTGTAAAGTGCGATTTCATTCTATGTTAAAGAAAGTTTACTTAGTCAAAAATATCGGGGGCCATTTGATTTGGCGTCCTTCATAGCTTAAGCAGCTTGAGACGTTGACCGCTCCTAAACAACCACAATTGTAGATAGCCAGTGGGTCCTCAACCTCATAAAATTTGCGAATAGTATCTTGACCGCAGAAAAACTTAATTTTCGGTTTATTGTTTTGCCTACTTATAGCTATTATTGTTTCATAGTTTGTAGTCATGCGCCAGTATTCTATTTGGAATTAGCTGCCATTTATTACGGAAATTGATTGTTCACGTGGCATAAAGAAAGAACACTTGCTTGTCCATGTCAGCCGACTTGTCTATCTGTTCTCTGTCTCTATTTCACAGTGTGCAAGTCTTTGTAATACATTTCGGTGCATGAGCTTGTTTTTGTGGCATGCTTCGTGAATAGTCAAGAGCCTCAGCAAACCAGCCTTGTTAACCACGTTATATTTTGGGGCCGAAAGATTAGACAAAGTTCTCGTTTAGCAACCAGCGTTTTTCCCTTTGGCATCATCATTAATGAGAGGACCAGCATCACGATTGGTTAGAATATTTTCTCCTATGAACTGTTCTAGCGTTAAGACCCATTCGTCAAAACGTGTTGTGGTCAACATGCTGAGCATGGCAAACATTGTTCGTTGACTCATATCTTCAGGAAAGGAAGCCATTCTTTTAAACACGTCTGTCTCACCTGAAGCATGTTCATGAGTGGAGTTGCTTTCAGCGTCACCGGACGTATGGGTGGTCGCCGTGATAGCATTTCTTCAAGAGTGTCAATATGGGGAACTGGAGAGCGGATCAGCATCGCCGCCTTGACCTGTTTTCAATATATAAAAAGATGGTGATGTTAAATTCGTTTAGCGACAGGGTTTCTAGAGCAAACCACCCGATTCCACGCTGCTTTTTCGTAACATTATTCGTGGAGAACAGGTGGATATTGTGAAAAAAAATCTGTGAAATATATGCCTCGTAGAAATCGGTGTCATGGTATGCAGCCGGCGAGTAATTGTTTGCGTTCAACTTTTCTTGGCTTTGAGGCAAGTGTTACGAGGTGGATTGATGTTAAGTACAACAGCTGCGTCGCGGGCTTCCTAAGAATGTTCGCAGCACTGGCGTTTGCGACTGACTTAGCTGGGTAGCCTTACCACGGTCAAAAACAACGTCAACACGCACTGAAACTGGTACTTGGCCGTGTTGGTTGATGTATAAGTTACCAGCGCAAAAAAACCTAACACTTAAGAAGAAATGCAAACTTACAGAACTCAACTCGCAGCATATTTATTGCACCGAACGCTACACCTCATTCATGGCATGCATCAAGCAACAGAGAGATAATATCATGAAAACAGGCGATGAAAAAACATAGTGACACCTGGTTGCCTGAAAACAATAATTAACCAGTCAACCAATCGAATTTCGACGGCTCTATCACTTTGGTCACCTTTTTTTTTTGGTAGCCTAATGTGCTGCGCACCTAACCTGATCAAGACGCTTGAAGAAAAACAGGCAGAAGAATTCTTGGGCCTTGAGACAAGCGCGTGATGCTACAAATGGCTATGACATATATACTTCATTTTTCCAGCGTTACACAAAGAAACGACGACAGCATAGGACAAGCCTACGACAGCCTACGACTGTCTACTGTATAGCCTCTGATCGATACGATGCGTACGACAGCATACGATATCGTAAGATGAATATGACACCGCACGTCAGCTTATGCCCCTGAAGTGCTTTGCACTTAGGATTCCTGTTCCGGGGATCGCAGCCGGCAGGAACGCCTTTCCGGGTGGGTCACTCACTGTAAATTTATTGAGGTATCCAGGTAGCTAGCCGTTCCCATCGCGGGAGTGAATTCCTCGACAACTCGAATCACTAAAAGAAATAATGTTGCAAATTAGATTTCTCCGAGGCGATATGCGACTTTAAAACTTGTTGTTCGGCTAATTGGTAGCTCGTATATTGCAAGTACTCAGCCGCAACTTAGAAATCCGCAGAAACACCCACCCATTTAGACTCGCTCCCGCTCAAGAGACACGAACACACACACACACACACACAAACACACACAAACACATCGTAAATGTTGTGTGGTGTTACCGGAGCGAAAGGAAACGTGAATGTTTCTACGAATCTTTAAGCTGCGATCAACCTACTTGGAATATGATTATTTACGGTAGAAATACACAGCACGAAGCGCGCCTTTTGTAATCAGTATTGCCCTCTTACCTGACCCATTATATACTGGCCGATGACCAACGTGCCGATCATCCACGATCCTAGGAGAATCCGAGAAGCCGTCGAGCGCAGGCGACTTGTGCTTGTCGCTGAGTGCGTTTTCGTTCGTTGAAATTAAAAGAAAAACATTGCCATTCGTATTAGAAATTGATTACGATTACAATTTGGAATTACTATAAGACACATGTGTTATGGTGGAAGTAACGAGTGTTTGAATAGCGCAATTAGAAAAATTAAAAACTAAAACACAGCTACAAATGATATTACGGTGTCAATATAGTGAATTGAACGTAATTTTAGCTCAACCATTCAGACAGCTTTTGATCTTCGTAACGTTTGTGGCATGCTTTTGCTAAAATTACCAGGGTATAAAAACAAAATCACTATATGAATGCCGGCTCTATACACGAAGCTGTCTCAGTAACCACATACTGTAAAAAATATACAAACACTTTTTTTGCTCTATTTTTCCCTCTCTGTAGTCGTTGCTTCATTCCATTGAGTTATTGCATCCTTTGCTGGATTGGTCTGTGCTCGCGTTCTGCGAGCGCAGCTGAAGATGAACAAGGCAGCGACAACGAAGTAAATGACGAAAAGAGTGATTGCCGGTTCACGAAGATCCTCATTGTCTGTCTCTCACCAAAAGCCACCTTAACCAGCATCCTTGTTGAAAATAGTAACAGCATCAACAAGATCCACTGTTTGGGAGCGAAATCCTGTCGTGGAAGCGCTATACGTGATCATATTACTTTCAAATCGAGGAAGTCACCTCGGCCCTCCTAGGAAATCACAGAAATGTTTTTTTAGAGCGAAGTCTTAGCACAAATGTCCCACTAACAGCACAGTATAATCCACAAAAACACTGCTGCAGTTTATGAAAGGCAATCAGTGTTGCATATCACTTGTGAAGATGAAGAATTCTCAATGACTCTAAAGCGCCTGCATTCAAGATACCTGACTCTGTCTTGTACATCTGGCACTTATTTCTGTTTACTCTAATAATGACTGAAAATAGGGTTAGCTTTCATCTATTCTAAAGACAACCTTCGTTTCACTTATTGATGCAGTGCACATTGTAGCGAATTGTAAGCCGCGTGCTTGGTGCAAAAAGAAAAAAAAATCATAAATGGACATTCCTTATTCCTCAAAAGTTGCATTAGCAAAGACATGTTAGTTACAGACAGGTCTCTGTCTTTCTTTTCAAGAATGGAATGGGTGCTCATTCATTTAAACAAATAAAAATGGGTACTTCGCCATTGTGAAAGCCGCACATGCTCACAGTGATTATTTTTGCGGTTATTTGATTATTTTTGCCCACAGTGATTTTTTTGTAGCGAATAATTGCAATGTCGTATTTAAACACCACTAACATTTGAGCAGCAGTGATTCAGCGTAGACCCAGAACACCGACTGAAGTGTGGTCATCCAGTTCCTTCTGGCAGTACGCAGCGACACGGCGGAGATGACCAGAAGAACGGCCATAGTGGCGAACAGTAGCAGCATAGTCTATGCAGATTGACAAAGCCCAAGCAAAAAATTTGTGACGGTTGGGTTGCACCAAGGAACGTAATATAAGGAAAATAGAATTCAAGAGGCACAAAATACGATTATTGGTAATTTCTTAACTGATATAACATAGCTGTTAAAGTGTCGTGTACCTTCCTGACGTCAACTACAAAGGTAAGAATGTTTCGGGCTAAGAAATTACGATGAAATCTGTTTACAGATTGGTGCGCATTAGTTTAGAGATTAGCGCTCATGGTATATATGGCTAGTGTACTACTTTACAACCGTATTACACTTTATAAGTTGTATTACACTTTATATAGATATGAACACACTTGTTAAGCTTAATGCTGTATTGATCAGGCAAGTGACTTGCCTGATAATTACAGCATTAAGCTCTTCATTATTTCAGCATGCACGGACGTACTCTTTCTTCCTAAGGAGTGTGACTCCCACCTTATGCCATGACTGGACACACATCTAGTTACATGAATTGCATTAGCATAAGGTAACATCATAACAGCTGCGTGGATTTGAAGTGCGATTGCTAAATATTGTACTGCCAAATGGAAGTTTCTCAAGGCACACGTGTTAGAGCTGTGACCTTTGGCGGGAATGAGTCGGTGGAGGAGAATGCGCCAGGCAAGTATGGTCTCTTCACTCCACTCAGCATTGGCACGTCTTCGTAGATGTGCGCCTCGGCTGCATACACGTAGCGCAGGTAGTCCACTTTAAGGGAGAATGGTCCCACAGCTACGTCCGCTTCCTGCGAGAGGGGATGAATTCTATAGGACACCATTTTTTTTCACAAGCGAAGCCTGTAACGAGTTGTAGTTGACGTGGCAATGACAGTGGCACCACCTGCGAAAACAGGGGGCCAGCTAGTCAACAAATATGGAGCCCACGAAATTGAGCATGCCACAAGTGCAGCATGTGCGCTATTTGTTAAAAAATATGCTTTCTCAATAGTGGGCTTATCGGCCATCAGCATTTTCTTATACCACAATCTGATACTTTATTTAAGTAACTTGTCATTTTCACGTTTCCATGTGTCATGGTTGCCTGGGAGAACGCGTTTTCTTAATTCTTGGCAGAAGCAAAACTAGGTTCAATGCCTCACAATGAAGCTCCATTTCCTCACAAGACCAATGAGGGTTCAATTCCTCTCAGAAAGGAAGGAAAAAAACTGGGATGTCTTACGTACCGTGATACGTTATTGACATTGTAGGATTAGGACCAGCTGTCTGTTGGATTCCTTACAATGCACACAGACGCACGAAAGCAGTAACATGTCTATATTGGAGGTCGGGTGACGGCTGAATACAATTCTTCATAGCGGCCAACACACACACGAGCAATGCGCCCTGGGCGGTCCCTTAATCTATTCATCAATAACAGGCACGGTCGCAGTAATTGCTCCCTACGCTGTTACCTGCTCCCTGGCGGATATAACGGGGGGAACTATTCATGAAGATTGCAATATTCGAACAAGTTAATAGGCATTGACGGGGGTGACGGCGGTGGTCGAATTCACAGTAATAGAGACGTTTTCTACGGCTGAGCCACTCATAGAAGAAGGCAATGAATAGTGGGGCGTTTGGCCGGGCAGTTTTTTTGCCGAATTTTAGTAGTTGGAATATTCACGCGTGTTTAGTTACTAACTTATGTACCACAGCGTGAATTCGTAACCCTTTCATTAAAATCTTGCATAAAAATGACAATGCAATGCATCTAGATATCGGTTTTATTGTTTTCTAAGGCGCGAGAATTTCTATAGTAGTATATATGACTGGAAACGTAGTAGCAATACTCTGACTTTGGCCTGTATGACTACATTTCGGCTGAGTGTGTATTTTTTTTTTTTTTGATTAAGCACCATTCGTTCACGTGAGCTAGGAATTTGGGCACTATACAGCTTTGTGTACACCTGATTCTTCGACGGTTTTTGTACTTGATTCTTGGATTCTGCACTTGTACGCGAACGACCACGGCTGGTCGTGGTGGTGATTGTCGGTTTGTAGCTTCTGTGAACATCAATCCTGCGCAGCTCCTGTGTTTCTCCGCTTTCAGTATCGGTGCAGGGCTATCATCGCCACATGAAAAAACTGTTAGAAAGGACAAGAAGAAAGCTGCTTGATGTGAATTTTTTTACAAACACAATGGGTACGTACGTTTCTTTGCAGCATTCCAAGTGGGCCGGTGAAATTACCATCGTCAAGAAGGTTTCCCCAGTACTCGTCCACGCTGTCTAAAAGATCATAGCTGCAGTATAATGAAGACAAAAATATGAAAGCATTGCCTAAATATCTCAATCATGGTACACTTACTTCGAGATGCACTAGTTCATCAAAGTAATGTCTTAATATATGTTTCACTATAGTGGAGGACAGCAAAAATTAGGTCAAAATTTGTTCTTAACTAGAATGGCATATAAATTAAAATACAGAAGTACCTAAGTTTGAGAAGGCACGCTCACTTGCGTGTTGTACCTGATTTACATAAAAGAAGAATACACCAATAGTGAGTCCTTCATGTCATTGTCAGGAGGAAGTTCTGGTATTCTAGTAAATTTTTATTTAAAGAGAAGTTTTCTGGATACTTCAAAAGTCAGAAGCGAGCACATAATCAGGAGTGCTTGGGAGAGAAAAAAGAATGTTGTTCAGTGGTCATATATACCAAAAGATTAACTCAGAGAGCTCACTTCAGAATGGAAAACTTACCTGATGTTCAGGGATGCCGTGATATTCCCGAAGAGTGAGCCCGTAAGCCCATATACTTGTCTTCTTCCGTCTCGCACTGTTGTCATCGTGTAGGGGAAATAGTCAAACTGAAAGAGTAAAGTTAAAGTCCTTACGTAATATTTGCAATGTGTATCACGCATGACCATGACACACGCATACGATTTCGCGTTGCGTAAAATACGTGGTTTAAAAAAATTTTTTTCACGCTGGATAAACGGAGTGGTATTTGGCAGTGTTGAAGAATATGTGAAGAGAAATGTCTTTAGGATAATGAAAACGCACTTATCTGGCCCTGAAACTACTAGGTAAGTGAGCTTAATACACAAGATTAAGGAACCTTATTCTACGTTGCTTAGGTCTTATGGTTTGATATTGAATAACTAAACTTCTTGCATACAAACATAAATGATTCGGCAAATAGTTTTCTAGCATACTTGCTTGGAAACTTTTAAATATGCCCTTGAATTTGAGTTGAACACATGATCAGTTTTTTTTTTCATTTAGCAGGATAAACCAACGGGCAAGATGGCAAGGCGTTCCACGTGCAAATTTATGAAAGATGAAGGCATATTGACTTTCTGAATATCTGGACACAATGTATGCCATATTTTTCTAGGCAATGCATTGAGCCATTTCTTGTTGCAAGCACTATAGTGAGCCATTCTTAGTTTTTCTTACGGCTTTTTTTAGAGTTGACTGTTCTACCTCACTTTTCGTGCGCGGAAGTAGAGGTTTGACAGTTCACACAAACGCAGCCATATGGCGTGGCATGTGGGCAAAGCAAGCATTCATGTCTGCGGCCGTACTGGGCCATGATTTGCACAAGTCATTTTTGTCCTAAGTGCATTATAACAGCACTTAGAAAAAGTGCAGTAAAACACTAGAACACAACTTATGATGAAAAAGTTTTGGTCAAGTGATGAATCATCCCCGCCATCCCACTACTATTCTCAAGAGTGAAGCCAAACATCAGCGAGAATGCGGCTGGAACGTAACCTACAAAAGACGTTTGAGCATGAGCTGGTTCAATTGCACCCATTTATGCTGCTCGTAGTGGCGTCGGTCAATGCTTCGTAGAGGCACAAGTTTTTCATATGAGCCATTTCACGCTAGTGCATGAACGCGTAGTGTTGTACTAGTACATGAGAACTAGCTCGATTACTATTCGTATTTTTCGAAATCCCGAGTTTCCTAAAGATAATTATTTACATTTGATGCCAAACAAGCAAAATGCTGAAGTAACTGAAATATTATTTGATATCGATCAGACACTGGCGAGCCTGGAAGCTGGTTTTGGAGGTACGGCTACTGGTCACCTAGCATACTTCGTGCTCAATCGTTGACTCAAAGGTCGTGGAATTCTTGTTCCGGCTGCGGTGTACGAATTGACATCGAAGGAAAATGCTAAAGGTCAGTGTGCCAAGGTTTAAGTGCGCGTCGATGATCCCCGTGTGGACGCCACTACGGCGTTTACCCTAAACATTTCCTAATTTTGAAACGCAAAACTCACAGCAATGATTACTTTTTAAGATACTTACAGGGCCCTTGACAACTTTGAGGACAACGTTCCCTAAGCCACCCTCAGTCATCGTGGTTCAATGTGAGCTTGTGGTATGCAGCCAAGGTAGTCCTAAAGGAAGAAAAATGCCGTGCCGGGCTTCTTTCTGTCTGCTTATGCGCTGCAAGACAGATACAGAACCCGTCTAGGGCAAGCTTAAGCTTTTTTAACCGCGTTACCAGAGCATTTCTTACCCAATTCGAATATTTTACCCCCTGTTTGCGCAGATATTGAACCTAAGAAGTTTATCTTGCCGCATAGCAACATTTGTGAAAAGATTGTATCGTATAAGACTGCCAAGGCATCGAAAAGCTAAGAAACTTTGTCAGAGCTGGAGAATAGACGCATCCCCTATGCCATTTCAAAAGAAATATTTCGTGTTCCCCTCGTCACCAGGGATACAACTGTCGATAATATCTCATAAGTTGCACTGCGTGTCGTATATGCATAAGTATGGGACTTGCGAAGCAAACACCTTGTTGGGAGGGGTATGCGAGAACTCTAGGCAAGACATTGCGGTATTTCTGGCGACTATAACACTTACCTCCACTCCACGTTGTTACATATCACCGTTTGCCCTTGAAACAACCATTAGGAACGAAAATGCTTTGCAATCGTGCTTGCTTGGCGTGACGAAAAATACACATAGGCCAGTGCGAACTAGCAGAGATCCCCATTGCTGATGTTGCACTCAGCTACTTCAAGTGAAGTTGAATACTTCGAAAGAACATTGCGTCAATAGCATGTGAAGGTCGATGAGGCAAGATGCGGTAACTAGCGAAGCGGAACATAGAAACGCTTCACGGGCTTCACGAAAACATCGACAACCCAGCAATCCACCAAGTTAATTTTTGAAGATTCGTGAAACCTGCATATTTCAGGTATGTTTGCAGTTAATAATGATGTTCCGACGCAGACGTCACATGCATGACTGCGCCCTCGAATTGTTGTTTCTAAAACCTCAGCGTCACAAAGTCACGCCTGAAGGAGATCTTTATGCGGTACGGGATAAAAACACAATAAAGTACGAACAAGTGAGAACATGCGAAGTATTTTATCTTCTTCGCTATCGAGTCTTGTTTGCTTGGTTTATATGTTTGCCAATATATAGCCGGATGGTTAAACGATTACCGGGAATTGAAGGCACCTCGAAATACACGGAATCAACCTGAACCTAAAGTGAGTCGATGAAACAAAGTCATGTTGCCTCACATAAATACAGTGTCAGAACGCAAGCGCAGGTAAAGAATATTCAAGTGTCGAGTGCTAAGGACACAAGAGAGAGAGAGAGAATAAAATGAGGGAAAGCCGGGGAGGTTAACCAGAAAATGGAGCATCCGGTTTGCTACCCTGCACTAACTAAGCTAAGGACACAATACCCAAATATGCATATAAACATAGTTTATTTACACTAGGTTCGCAGAAGCATTTTGCAGCGACTGCCATATCACACTCTGAAAATGCTCTAGTCTTTCCGTGCATTGAGATTCCGGTAGATTTCTGTATTATTTTTTTCACAAAAAATTCATCTGATGAGGCAATGCGAGCACTTTCAGTTTTGGGCGTTAGGAATCAAGTGCACCTCTAAGAGTTTTATCGCTCAGATAAACTAACATGCTGAGGGGGCAGGTTCACATTACAGTACTCCAAATAAAAAGTATTTTTGTCTACTTCCCAATTCTTGGTGCTACCAAAAGCTTTTATCATTTTAGGCAAAAAGACTAAAGCTTAAGAAAGCTAGTGTGACGTTCTGTGTTTTTATACTACCATGCGTGGAGTTGCAATTTCATGACTATTTTCTTCAGGAAAGAAAAAAAAATATGCGTGATTTATTCAAAAGCTAGTACTATTTTCGTAAGTGCTGTGCTCATATACAAGGTCCCTTGATATGCATACACCGATGTACAAGATACGTGCTCGTTGTCGTATTTCATTACGTGTATACTTTGGGACTTTCAAGCGGCACATTCGCAGGACTCAATACAGCCATGCACAACAAGCGCAGGAGTTAAGTGATAAGGAAAAGAAGAAGGAGCATGAAGAAAAGGAGAGAGAGGGCTAACAGGAGAGAGAGGACAGGATGCACAGGCACGATGAAGAGCATAGGAGGAAGACGCAGGTAATAAACAAAGAGCTAGAAAGGCTGCACTGTGAACAGGACACACGGCAGCAAAGAGGCCCGACATCTGTAGATGTAGAGCGTTAATGGTGCAACGACGTGGAGGTGCTGTTGAAGGCCGAAGAGAAGGATAGGGCCTGTGAGGGAATGGCAGAGGCCCTAAACTGTTCCGAGGAAAAAGAGCTCACGGTCGAATCAGGGTGTGAGGACTCCGTGGTGGTGGAAATGGAGTTGAGGTTAACGAAGTGTTGCTCCAGCCTCGTGTCCTGCCGCCCCATAGACAATGGCGATTAGCGTCAGAGGCGGCCGAAACGCTCAAAAGCTAGCATGCAGAAGCATGCAAAGTGGAGAAAGCTTGAAAACCAAAAGCGTAGCAGTGCTCATATTCAGCTTGACGCGCTTGACGAAGAGCTTCAAACGGCGGGCAAAATTCGCGAGGAAAGGGCCGTTGTCTGCTCTGTCTGGTTTAAATCGCATGCGTCTCAGTGGCCAAAGAAGAAAGAAACGAAAAGCGCCGTGTACGCAGCAGCGGATGAACGATCAATTGATAGGCAATCAATAAGACGGTGCGTCTGAGACAGCTGGCCTGCATATCGTTGCTGATCAGCCTCAGAGGCGGGCGAATGGCTCCAAAAGCTGCACCAAGAAGCATGAAAAACGGAGAAAGCACCCTAAAGACAAGGCGAAAATCGCGACGCATTTGAGGAATGTGTTCACACGGCGGTACAAAATGGTGAGAAAATCGCCGTATCGCATGCGACTGGAGAGCCGAAGAAAACAGAAGCGCATTTTGTGTGCAAGTGGTTGGAGGGCGAGGGAATTTTCCTTTGTTTTCGCTACGCCTTGGACGGGGTGCAGATCACTAAGGTCGGTGGTTTTCGCGAAGTGACAGGAAGGAACAATGACAAGTTTGCTTCGAGGAACGTCACAGGGTTTTGTAGCAAGGTGATAGATCTTTGCGCATCTTGTACACCCCACTTGGCGACAGAAGCCTGCCGGGTGCAACCCCTGCGAGTTCGATTGAAAGTTGTTGAGAACAGCTGTTTGCTTTCGACACAGCACTGTTGAAAGCAGTGTTTTGGTGTTCACTAAAGCAACGAATAGGTCTTTTTTCTTCGATGTCTTTGACACTTGACGCCTAATTGAATAGTCTTGAGATTTGTTGTCTTCTTTAGCGTTCTGTTTATCGCTGGCATATAAGCAAGGTGTAGTTCATCGAAAATTTAGTGCGCGTGATAGGAAGCTTTCTCTGGGAATTGTTTTGCCGTTTCCGTTGGGTGTGCCATGCGAAAACACAAGCAAATAGAAGGTCAGTGTGCACCACTAACTTATTAGTGGTGCCGTAGGGGTCAAAATCAAAAGGCATGCGAAAGTTGTTTATGTTTGTTATACCTGATCTGCAAGTGTTCTCTATAGAAGCAATTAGAGAATGGTTTCCGTGGGGGCTGATTACTCGAGCATGTTATAATTGTTTTGTCGCGTTGTGGCCATGTTAATTTCCCCTGTAGTTATTTTATTGCGTAGTTGATTGAAAGTGGAAGTTTCTTTTGAAATCACTTTTTTGTACGCACTACTTGTTTTCCCTATTGTGGTGCATACGGGAGTATTTTCACTGCTGCAGAGAAATGCACTCAGCAGTATTTTTTTTCTTTTCTTGTCACGGTGTACATTCACGTAGTGTATTTTGTCTGGAAGGATACAATGCACTTATACGTTTTTTCTTGTTTGTTTGGAGCATAAACATGCTGTATAACAGAAGCTGTTGCTCTAAAAATTGTTATTGTTGTTGATATAGCGATTCTTATTGTTACGTTGACGCACCCCGCGATTCATGTCGAGTATGAAGACAAGCCTTAGTTCTCCTTGGTGTGTAGTGTTTGTTTCTTGCTGTCGAAAAAAGTGGCCACCGTGTGAGCAAATGTTATCGATAACATTCCGAAAATGTTCACGATGGAGGCGAAACTACTGTAGGCCTGTGGGTTCAGATTTGGGTGCATGTTAAAGAACCCCAGGTGGTCGAAATTTTCCGAGCCCTCCACTACGGTGTCTCGCATAATCATATGGTTGTATGGTGGTTTTGAGACGTTAAAAACTCCACATATCAATCAAAACATTACGAGATTGGGGGGGGGGGTGCAATATCACGGACTGCTATCTTTGCGACCCGGCGTCACGCCGAGTTAACAGGCACCGCACTTATTCCCCTGAACGTGAGACCACTTGAACATCCATAGACTTGCTTTTGAAGCCGCCAAGGACTATTGGGGGTGTTCGTCTCAGACGTTTACCGCTGATGATTAACCTTTTTTGTGTTACTGGCGATGAGAGGCAGCCGCCAAGTTGCGCGAACTAAACTATGGGCCCCCGAATGCATCAGCTGGCATCCGAGGCCTTAGCGCGGATGCCAGCCGGGCTAATGCCTCGGATAGAACGACTGAAGTAACACACCGGCGAGGTGTTATCGATACCGTCACAAGTTTGTCACCCTCGCCCAGTTGAGAACATGCCACGCCTATGCGAAAGGGGCGTGGTTCGTAATATATTTTAGGGCGTAGTTTTGAACAATGTCAAGCGCATGATCTGACCCTTGCATATGATCCTCTTTTCCTCCGAGAAGAGACTGATGGGTCACGAAGTGCATTTGAGCGCAGGACCTCGGCCCGCTGATCAGCCTGGTTACATGCAACACATGGAGTAGAACATCGTCGAGTATTACTTCTAGAAAATTTTAATATGGCTTTGTATCATCTGGCCCACTGAACATAGCCGTTCGTTTAGTTCAAAAACGCAATCAACGTCTGCCGCGTAGACATCTAAACTTGAACTCAGGTAAGCTCAACCGGCTCACCGTTCATACCCAGCTCCCGGAACATCAGCGTTGCAACGCCACTGACATCGCAGTGGTGGCACAACTCTTCGGGGCCTCTCGCATACGATCTTCGTGGAGTGAACGTTGCTGGTCATCGCAGGTATGCCATCACCTGTTCATACTTCTGAACTTTCACGTCTGTAACTACTGTTCGTTTGTTCAACTGTTTGTTTAATTGTGTGTTATTTTGGTACCTGTTAATACTTCTGGCTTGTGAGGTCATTTGTTGCTTTCCTTATATTTATGTTTGCAGTTGTTTGAAGTATCGAAAACTTTGTGTAGCATACTAGTATATAAAATCTTTCGTTTTGTTGTCGCACACACGTCTCTAATCTCTTCGCTGCTCTGCCTACGTATGGACTGAACTAACCTGTGGTTAATCCTGCCGCAGACTTCGCAGCGGTGAAGCTAGAGTGGCAGCTTGTAACATCGTACAACATGCTCCTTGGAACAGCCCTGAAGTGCACTTCGCAGCGTTTAGGGTGATCCCCGCTTGCAAGAGATGACCGAGGTATACTTAGAGGCGCTGGTCGTGCTTTTCTGTGGTGCCGCCAAAACGAGGATGTCGTCTATTATATTAGCGCGACACCAGCCAATCCTTCCAGCAGGGGGCACGGGTGGCACGAGGCGCGCTCGCAGTGTTCGGGCCAAGGCGTGCAATTCTGAGTTCGGACGAGCGAGACGTTCTGCCGGGCGAGACGCGGGCGTGTGCACGGAGGACCACGGAGCCGGGCGAGGTCCAGGGTGGCCGAGGATCCAGGTGCCAGGGGAGTTGCTGGCTGAATCGAGGATCGCCGAGCGGTGCCGAGCCGTACCGAGTGACGCGCCAGACTCGGACGTGGGCCGCGAGCTCATGAGCTGTGCACCCGAGGGTACCTGGCAGTGCCCTGGCCAAGGCGAGGAACGCCGCTAACTGAGCTGCCGCACCGCAGCTGTGGCAAGCCGCCTTTCAGCACGGCACAGACGGTGCTGTGCTGGCCACAACCCGCACGTGAAACCGCTACACCCGGGTGGTGATCAAGACCTTTGAAACAAGGTCCGAGGTCGCTCTGGTCCAGGCATCACCTAGACGACGCCACCACTGCTCGAGTGTCGTGAGTCTACGGGACTCTTCTTTCTCATGTGCCGCGGTGGTCGTCCCGACGGCGTCCACATCACTGACTTTTCATAGCCTTCCTTTTGTATATAAACGTTTGAACTCGTCTTCCTGTCTGTTTCCTGCGCCGCTGCACAGTATTGGAAGTGCTCGAACCGTCCTAAACATCACAATTTTCTGCTGTCCGCGACAGGACCAAGCTCTAGCTCCAACTTTCAGCGCCACACTTCTCTTGTGTGCAGCGGGCAAAAATAGATTGGGAGAAGTATATTCCAATTGGCAAGGAACTTGGCTTGTCGGGTAACGAACTGAAGGAGTGGATTGAAGAGCAGCAGAATAAAGAGCGTGACAGACGAGCTGAGGATAGGGACGCATCGCGAATAGCGCACGAACAGGAGATTGCTCGTCTGGCGGCGGAACAAATTCTGCTGGAGGCTAAAAGTGTCGTCTTGCTGAGCGCACGGCTGGGACGGTTGGAACTGGTGGAGAGAGCGTGGAAGCCAGCAGCGAAGCGTTCAGGAGCCCCCACAACCTTATTCCTCCCTACAATAAGGGCCGCGACAAACTCGACGCGTACATTCAGCGCTTCGAGTGGGTAGCCACGAGCCAGGGATGGCCAGGCGATAAGTGGGTGCTCTAATTAAGCTTATGCCTCTCAGGCGAAGCTTTGATTATTGTAGGACGTATGGCTGCGAAGGATGCCACAGACTACGAAAAGCTGAAGCAAACCTTGTTGCAAAGATTTTGAGTTAAGCCGGAGAATTCTGAGACAGGGCGACAATTTGCTGGTCGGCTGCTCGGCTACTTCGATGATTAGCAGCAGACACGGGGGACAGGAGCATTGAGGTTACGTGACAGTGATGGTAGCGTGGTTGTGGCGCAGGTGCGTGGGACATGCTTACAGACGGTATAACAGTGCTGCCCACAGGCACGTGTGAGCCTTTTAAGGCTAGCTCGAGAAAACTATTGGGCTGGCGTCGCTACAGTTGGCAATGTCACAGTGGTAGATCATGCTAGGAAAACACTAAACTTCGGAGGAAAAAGTCGCTTGACGGGTGACGGCTACGGCCGTCTTAAGGACATTGTAAGGGAACAGCGCTTACCATTGTGAGTTGGCGTTTGGCATAGGCGCATAGCAGTTTCCATTCATTCGTTCTGTTCACAGAAGGTAGTTACTTGGAGTAAGAAATCATGAGTGTATACCAGGAAGCTCTATACTGTTTAGTACATAAGAAAATGAAATCTTGTGCATTGATTGGTTTTTGTTGCCCGTATGCATGCTTAATTTAAAAAGTTATCATTCTTCTGGACTGTATCATTGTAAAACAGATCGGCTTTTCCATTAGTGTCATCTCGTGATATTGTTGGAAGTTGCGTGTTTTTCTGTCCTTCATCACTTTGTTGTGTGAGAAAAGTTGTGTTGTGGAAACAAATTTCTTTTTTGGGGGGGGGGGGGGCTATTGTGAGGATTCGAGAAAAACGACAATGACGAAGGTGCGGGACAAGGCACGTGCGATTACGATGCAACTGTGCGCCCATCAGCTGATGACTTGCGGTGGCCCATAGAAGTGGCGTGCCACGATTGGGCCACGTGTGATCATTACGTGGTGGTAGGCTTTGTGGCTGGGGATGAGCGGAAGCAGCGGCAGACGGAAGACAGCGGGCGGAAGCGTCGGACACAGGCGATCCAGGTTCCGGCCAGGGAACGCGGCCGTCCACGCTGCTGCCGTTCAACCAGCAGTTGGGGCGGCATTGCCGGCACGAGTACTGCATCTCGGGGCGCGGCCTGGCCTGCTGTTTTCTTCCTTGCCGAGGGCATCACGGATCTCGGCGAGGCGTCTCCGTGGTCAGCCGTTTGGCACAGCGTCGAACGTGGCCTGGCTAATGGTGATGGTTGCGCCGAGCATCGCGTATCGACGCAAGCTCTTCGCGGGACGGGCTGGCCATTCTACGCTTGGAGCGTCACGTCTCCGATGCGGGTTGACTGCTCCGTAGTCGCACCCATGCCATCAAGCGCCGGTGTCACCAGAGCGTCGCACATCGGCAAGGGACGAGCGAGACCTTCTGCCGGGCGAGTCACGGGCGTGTGCACGGAGGACCATGGAGCCGTGCAAGGTCCAGGGTGGCTGAGGATCCAGGTGCCAGGGGAGTTGCTGGCTGAATCGAGGATCGCCGAACGGTGCCGAGCCGTAGTGAGCGACGCGCCAGACTCGGACGTGGGCCGCGATCTCATGAGCTGTGCACCCGAGGGTACCTGGCGGTGCCCTGGCCAAGGCGTGGAACGCCGGTGACTGAGCTGCCGCACTGCAGCTTTGGCGAGCAGCATTTCAGCACGGCACAGACGGTGCTGTGCTGGCCAGACACCGCACGTGGAACGGCTACGCCCGGGCGCTGATCAAGAGCTCTGAAACAAGGTCCGAGGTCGCGCTGGTCCAGGCATCTCCTAGACGACGCCACCGCTGCTCGAATGTCGTGAGTCTACAGGACTCTTCTTCCTCATGTGCCGCGGTGGTCGTCCCGATGGCGTCCACATCACTGACTTTTCATAGCCTTCCTTTTGTATATAAACGTTTGAACTCGTCTCCCTGTCTGTTGCCTGCGCCGCTGCACAGTAGTGGAAGTGCTCGAACCGTCCTAAACATTACAAGAGTGTTTTCTCACTCTTCCACCAAGCCCAGTGAACCCTAGACGCCCTCAACTAATGTTCCAGCTGATGCATCATGGTCAGCACCCACTTGAATATATAGCATTGGAACAGCAGGGGATTCCGTAGAAAGAAAGCCCACCTGCAGCTACTCGTACAAGAAATAGAACTGCCGAATTGTCAAACGCCTCCAGACATCATCGCACTGCAGGAAACAACAGCTACTATCTCACTCCTGGGTTACATCGCTTTCCAACAATTTACCGACCTGCACAACCAAGAAGCCCAAAGCACAGGTACACTCATTCACAAGAGCTTCACGGCAAAACAACACGACCTAGAATTCCCGGACATTCCACACACGGTCGTGGAAATTCTTCCGCGAAAATGCTCGCATCGATCAGACTTTATCGTCCATGTATATTGCGCACACCGGGCACGTGCCGACAACTTCAACCTACTCTTCCAAAAAAAAAAACACATCCCTATATCGAGGTGCAAAACTGCTTATACTGCGAGATTTCAACGCAAGGCACCCTGACTGGGGCTACCTGTAGGGAAACTAACGAGGCAAGAAGCTATGGCAACTCAGTCAGGACCTCTGTTTCTCTCTATATAATGGCACTATCTCGAGGTGCAAAACTGCTTATACTGCGAGATTTCAACGCAAGGCACCCTGACTGGGGCTACCTGTAGGGAAACTAACGAGGGAAGAAGCTATGGCAACTCAGTCAGGACCTCTGTTTCTCTCTATATAATGGCCTGCGGTAGTCACCGGCACGATTAGCAAACAGCGTGTGTAGGGACACGTCACACGATCTCGCATACTGCAAGAATATTGCGCAGGCCAGATGGGAGAACACCCGTTAACTCGCTCGCAATAACCAGCATACCATTTTAATCCAGGTACTGACGTCCGCAGCCAAGAGGGGACACAAAGCACTCGCTCGAATAACGGAGTGGCCCTTATTTAGAGACTTTCGCTAAAGTAAAGCCCCGGAACGCATAACAAACCACAAGAAACGGACAGCCTCACTAAACGACCACGTGAGACACACGACGCACAAAAGTAAAGCAGCAGAGAAAACGCCTGCCACAGACTTTTGTCTTCTCCACATGTGGGCCCCACACGCACTCTTTCTGCGAAGATGGCAGAGGCAATGCTACAACAAGAAACTGCGTCACCACATGCAGACTCTGAAATAATCGAGCGACACAGTGCCTACCTCGCCCCCCAACAATGGGGTCAGCTGTGCAATGGACTAAATCGAAAGCTGAGCAACAAGAAGACGTGGCCCCTGTTATGCCACTCATTGGATCCCGATGACTCAAAAACAGCCGAACGGCACAGACGTAAGTGACTTGTCCATCAATACTCCGGATCAGACGAATATCTACTAACCGACCTGGCGGACAAATACATCAACCAAGCCCACCAACCAGCGACACCACTACCACCCTATGAAGGTAAACCAAACCCAACTCTTGATGCCGACATCACAGAAGCCGAAGTCTATGCAGCCATTCGAAAGCTTCACACAACTGCGGCACCAGGTCCAGATGGCATCTCCAACAAAATAATCCGCAACCTTGACGCATGGTCAGTAACAGCCCTCACTGATAATGTGAACGATTGCTGGCATGACGGTAGGATACCGGCAGAATGGAAGCACGCGAAAATAGTGTTTTTACCAAAGCCCAGCAAAAAGGCAGATTTATCAAATCTTCGCCCCATCTCGTTAACTTCATGCCTTGGGCAAACTTTTTGAGCACGTGGTCTAGAAACACTTGCAGAAATGCAAGACCTTGTCCCTCTAACCATGCTTGGTTTTTTCGCCCACTGATCTACTCAAGACGCCCTGGTAAAAATCTACCACAATTTATTGAAAGACACTGTACGTGCAAGCGCGCGAGCTATGCTAGGCATTGACTTAAGCAAGGTGTTCGATAACGTGACACATCAAGCAATAGCCCAGCACTTGGCTTCAACAAACCCTGGGAACGTATTCACAGCTACGTTTGCTCCTTCTTACAAGACCGCACTGTGGAACTTTTTCTCAATGGCAGCAACGCCGCGAAGCGACTTGCCCTATCGAACAAAGGCACGCCATACGGAACCGTTCTTTCACCTTTCCTCTTCAACTTTGTAATGAGCCAACTCTCACAGTTACTAGACCACATACCCAATATCCGATACAACCTATACGCGGACGATGTGACGGCATGGACCACTACGGGCTCCGACGGACAGATCGAGGAGGCACTGCAACGTGCCGTGGACACAAAGGCCGAATACGTCGCGCGCGCGGGTCTAGAGTGCTCAGTGAAGAAATCGGAAATCACCTTTCTTCGTCCGTCTGACTACCGTAATGTTAAACACCCACCACTACCAACCATCACTCCCAGGATCGCCGGATCCGAAATACCAATAGTGCAGCACATGCGCGTTCTCGGCTTTTGCGTACAAGCCGGCAGGAGCAATACCGTCGCACTAAAAAGGTTTGTGGTCACCGTCACTCAGACTGCCCGTCTGTTACGAATAATCTCTGCGCGGAAACAGAGCATGAAGAAAATCAACTTCTCCAGCTGTTATATGCCTTCGTAACCACAAGAATCACTTATACCTTACCGTACTCCTCAAGGCTGAAAATGAAAACTTTTAGACTTGTTCTTACAGTCCACAAGGTCGCCTTGGGCCTCTCTCGCACCACATCCACCACGCACCTCCTCAGCCTTGGAATTCACAATACAATAGATGAACTTATCGAAGCACACCGAACTGCACAAATTAAACGATTGCGTAGCAGTAAGACAGGATGATGCATACTACAACATATCGGCATTCCCACGTCACGAAGTGAAGAAGACTTGATCTCGCTACCACCCCTCATCAGACAGCGCTTCATTGTGCAGCCGTTGCCGAAGAACATGCTGGCCGGCATTCATGATGGTAGACGATTGGCCTGCGCCACAAATCTTCACAGTACCTACGGTACAAACGCAAAGGCGGCTCACGTCGACATGGCAAGATACCCAGCCTCCAAACAGGCATATGCAATCAATGTCTCATCGAAACGTACCCCAATCGATAAAGAGCCTACCCCGATGTGTGCCAGCTCTATACGCACACAGGACCCAATCGAGGCCGAAGAAGCTGCCATAGCACTCGCCGCAATAGCCGTATTTGAAACAGTTGTTAGTGATTCCAAATCTGCCATCAACCAATTTCCCGTGGCACTGTTTCCCCAACCATGGCGCGAATACTCCATATTCTGCCCCAAACGACACCAACACCTCAGAAGATTCCTCTTCCAGCAGCACCGACGATGACGATCACTGTTTAATTCAACTTATTTGGGCCTCAGGGCACGCAGGAAACCCGGGTAACGAAGCCGCCCAAAGACAAGCTCGAGGGCTCGTACGCCAAGCGGTGGGCTTGACTTCGGACCACAATACCGAAGCAACCAAACCGCTCATCACCTTCTACGGCATCACGCAGTACTACAAGCTATCAAGGCAAACCGGAACACCCCCACGCCCGCAGCTAAAGAAAGGTCAACAAATCACTTGGCGGTGGCTTCAAACGAACTCATTTCCTTCCCCGTACATATACAGACGCATATACCCAGCCTTATTTACATCTACGTGAACCCTTTGCAAGACACAGGCCGCAACCTAAAACCCCATCATCTGGGGATGCGACAAGGACCTCCCCTACTAAACACCTTAGGACAGTCACCTTCAAGCGAGGCCTGGGAGAGAATCCTCACGACTTCAAGCCACGGCAGCCAGCTCCGGGCCATCAAACGCACTGACGAGGTGGCGACCAGGCATGACCTGACAGCCTTCGCCACTAAGGAAACCGTCAGCTGCCTTAATAAAGTTGTTTACTACTACTACTACTTGTCTTGTGCAGCTTTTTATGTTTTTAGCGTGAAAATGAACAGGCGCCAGCTTACAGCAAACATCCTGTCACAGCATTACATCATACTCGCCTACAGTTATCAGTTTGTGAATACCAGAAAAAAAAGATAAAGAAAGATGCTGCCGAGTTCACAACATGGTATGCGACGTCAAATCCAGTACGTGCTCTCATGTATAGATGTGTGAGCTCGCCATGAGTCAGAACTGTGGCGTCCTTCAGGGCCCTCTTACACTATATTGAAGGACCATCCGCGTCATCTCTCTCGGGTATTGCATACCTTGATGTGTATGCGGGGAAAAGAATTCGAATTCGAGGTGGTTGGTGCGGGTATTGAAGCCGCGTTTCACCAATTTAACCAAGTTTTACACTACGCGCTATCATGATATGCTTGGGCCTAATCTTGTTTTGTACGTGAGGTGCTTGTAACTAGGACACAGTAAGCAAAGACACTCGTAGGGGTGATGTGTGCTACGAATCAGCCACAAGGCAATGTAATGCGGGACATACTCAGGGTGTTGCGCAGCAATTGTCAGATACGGGTCGTGTCAGAAAAATAAATTATGTACTGTTATATCCAATTCATTGTGACAGGCAGTATCGACTAAGTGTTTGTCACTACAAGACGGATGTGTGGGCGTATGTTATCATACATCCCACTTGGATCATTTGTCATCATACCCGTTTATGGGGAGAATCGATGAAGGAAGAAAGTTAAGTCTTGATCTATGATGTCTTGATGTGTGTGTACCTTGCTTTGCAAAGGAAACAACACCTAAGTCTGATAATACACGCACACATTTTTCATGGTGTGAAGAGCGGATGAACCTCGCCCGCATTACGAGAAAATGTGAATGGTGGTACTAGAACATTAGCAATTTCTTTAAGATACAGAATCTTATAAAAAGGCAGCAGGCAATCTGGCTGGCTAACAAGAATTGCAAGAGGTAGCAGGCGGGGCTTGATTAAGCCCAGGGAGCCGAAAGAGCTAGTGGACTCCTGGACTGAGGATCACACCTGCTTGTGCAAAAACAAAACAATGAATAAAAGTTTTACTACAAAAATATAAATCAAGACCCCCCACCTTAAGACCTCGACGTCATTACAGTTCACAGCTCTTCGTACCGCATAGCCATTCAGTAGTGGTCAATGGGCACACAAACGTACCATTATCAGCGATTCTAAGGTTGCACTGCAATCACTTCTATCACCTGTACGCCGAAGCCTACACGAAAAACTGTGTTCGAAATTGTAGAAGAGACACCCCATTTATCTGAGAAAGAACGGGAATAGCCTTCTCAATAAAATTTAAGTCAAAGTAAAATAATTGGCAATGAACAGGCCGACCGAGCTCCCCGTTCTGTTCATGCTGAAGTCGATGTAAAATCATGTACGCTCTCCAGAACTCACGCTGCACAAAAGCTCTGCCTGCTTGCTGATGAATGCATTATTAAGTCGCAATGGAACAAGGCAAATTTCACGCACGCGGAATTATATGCCCTATACCCAAATCCCAGTCTTCATATCCCTCCAGGTCTTCGCCGTATACCCTGCTGCGCAGGTTATGGATGGGTGTCCCATTTAACCATGCGTACGCGTTTCACAGAGGAATGGCTGACACTGCATCCTGTGAACATTGCCGCAGTCACGAGACAATCGCGCATGCTCTGTGCGAATGTCTCGCCGAGACGATTGCTCTGAAACCCACTAGATCAACTGTACAACTACAATCTATCGGAAGAAAGAATTCTTCGCTACCGACATGACTTTATGTCGCAGGCGAAGGCTGTGAAAGAGCTGCTGAGCTTTCTTTGTTTAACCTGTTTCTTCGAATGATTATTAGCCGAATGCCCTGCATGTGTGTGCATGTGAATTCTTTTTTTTCTTTACTAGATCTGTTCCTATCTCGTTCTATTCGTCTTTCAATCCTTATTTCCCCAGCCTTGTACAGGATAGCAAACCGGTTCTTCTACTAGGTAGCCTTATAGTTCCTTTTATTTTTTTCTCCCTTGTACTAATACTGAGGATCCTCTTTCAAGAGCGCACCAGTCTGTGAAGTGAGAATGAGGGCTCCTGAACTTATCACCATTGTCGCTGTTTCACCTCTCCCAAACGTAAGTACACTTATGTAGTTTCTAAACCACTTGGGTTTTATTAGCAATTCTAAAAGAAGGAAACTAATGTACTATTTACGCTTTCTTTGTGAAAAATGAAACAAATATAAGCTTCAGAACGGCTTCTAAAGTTGGAGAGTAGGCTGACTTTGCTTCCACCTGGCTTTTTCGTTTGTAGGGTTCTATACCCATAGATTTAATATTCGTCTGTCTAGTCAGAACGTCTGGGTAGTTGAACTAGAGATCACATATAAGGTAAGTCCCCCACTTTTCAGCCAAAAGGTGATACTAAGGCTCATCAATAAACACTTCACGGAGACCTAAATTAGAAGTAGTCATCTCTAGCCTCAACCACTAACTGAACCACGAAAAGAATGACAGCCTTTGTGAACACGAAAGTTTCTTCCCGCTTCGCATACAGAATATGAACCGAGTATATAAGGTCAACAACTAGAAAGCGAAGGTGGTGCCACACAATGGCCTTTTATTTCCTGTGATATTTCTCGCGTAAGCAATTACTTGCATGCCAACATTTCTTTTTTTATAAAAATACACTGCGTTCACAGATATTGCGTCATAATTGACTAAATTTACAAAAAATTAGTATTCCGGAAATCGCGCATCCCTGTTGCTCACAGAGGCAGTGTTTTGTCGATTGTCGTTGGGACAATTTTGAATAGTTTGCCTGTAACAAATAATGCTTACCTCCGTTACTATGCTACAATGTTCTCTGCAAACTGAATTGCAACATTTGGTGTCCCTGATAAAAATGAAGTGTATGTGTAGTTCAGATCTTTTTCTATGTATATTTCTTTAATGTAAGTGTGACTTAAAACATGCGTGGTCCTGCCAGACGCGCACGTCATCAACTTCGTCTTTACGGGGATTTGTGAGTGAATATACAACAAAGGATGTACAATGTAGGCGGCGGAAAGCGAGTGATTTGTATTCGCTGATAGCCGGGCGAGGCACATTTTAGCTGCTTGAACTCGACAGGCTGTGCATATTTATGCATATGTCACTAATCGAAAGCTTCATGAGATGGTGCCTGTGCATCAGTGTGCGTGTAAGTAGTTACAATTTTGATACAGAAATGCAATAGCAATTTAGCGTATGTTCTGTGTTGATCAATAATAAAGTAGCTGCTTGAGACCTCATTTTAAGCTTTCCAAACGTTTGTTTTACTACAGAGATGCCCAGGACACCAGTATGACTCCAATTATTGTTTTTCAATCCTAAACTGTGGAATTTCATGGTAATTACTGGTAGCAATTTTAAACATTGTTCCAGATGACATGTCACTTTTGTTTTTAGCAGAATAACGAAATACTCATTTGAAATCACATACATTTTCAAAGCTTTCACTTTTTCAAAGCACCTACATATTGAGCGTCTTTTGTACACTCCCATAAAGAGAATATTACCTAACGCACTTTTCGGTAACATCATACTTAACATATATGCCACTCTTCAGGAATAAGCAGTATTTTTCTGTTGAAAATCATTATGTCTTCTTAAAGAGTCATGAAAAGCCCGTCTTTTCAAGAAAAAGATAGTGGTAATCGTGAAAGATAGTCATTTAGAGACGCTTTAAGCGATGTATCTAGAGTTGCTGTGTCTACGTAGCTTTCAAAGTACAATTATGCACGAAGAGCAATGCTTAAAAAACAAGTTAGTGACTCCGGCAGGAAAATAATAGCGATAGTTGGCCGTCGATACTCTGAGCGTTGCTGAACGTCTACACTATAGTACATGAGTAACTGAACCTTACAGTGTCACTGTTGGTGACCGCGTTTGCGCTAATAACACTTAAAATACACTCAGGTTTTCGCACTCTATATAAGGGGACCGAAATATGCTGACTTCTGATTTCGCTTCATTAATCCATAACTTTTATACGGTGCTTCAAAGTTAACCATCATCACATCCACATAGCCCAGTTTAGCATCTGTGTACTTATCTTGAGGCGCACGTTAACGAACGTGGGGTTTTAAATAAACGTGTTGTTTGCCAATCGTTTATTTGGCTACACACAGAGATGGCCCGAAATACACAAACGGGATCATAAATTTCACGCTCTAGTAGGTCGCTTTTGTGAATTTCGGATTACAAATCACGGCACTTCTCGGAACAAAGCACGCTTGCAAACGCACTGAATGATAACACATAAACCTGTTGTTTTCAACCGCTTTCCTGGCGTTCTTTCTTAATGCACTTAAGCATTAAGTGTCCGCGTATTGGAAAGCTGTCTTAATGTCTCCCTTACAAGTTCGTCCGTGTCTCCATACATACCTGATACTTCTACGAAAGAATGCTTTGCAGTTTCCTTACTATTTTTCAGTACGGTACGCTAATTTAGTGGCCCACACTACTGTACTATATATCAGCCACAAACCACAAGCTCGGACACTCGCAGCCGTGACAGCAGTGAATCCCGTCACGCAAAGACAATTCTGTTTTCAGTTACACATCAAGAGTCGTAGCCATTCTGCTTCTGCAGGTAATGTGCGTAGTCTTACGGTACCTGAAACTCACTTAACAGCGATTTATATGATCCCGGCTGCGGCGGCTGCATTTCCGATGGAGGCGGAAATGTTGTAGGCCCGTGTGCTCAGATTTGGGTGCACGTTAAAGAACCTCAGGTGGTCTAAATTTCCGGAGCCATCCACTACGGCGTCTCTCATAATCATATGGTGGTTTTGGGACGTTAAACCCCACAAATCAATCAATCAATCGGCGATTTATATGCCTAGGCGAAGCATCCGTTCGTTCGCAAAAAAACACATGCATTTTGTGCCACAGAAATCGAACAAACGCACTACAAATATTTGTTACATTCATTGATCAAAACCCCCAAAGACCCCTTGTCTAAAAATATTTCCTCGAGGGAATTGTTCTGGAAATTAGACTTGCTTCATGCCGATAAGTACTCCACATAATATAGAATGTATGTGCGGATATGCGTTCCCAAAATTCAACAACGCGAACGATAAACCACCGTTCACTAAAAATTTGGTTGTTGGCTGTGGCGCTTTAGAGAAATTGTTGGTAACTTGCCTTTTTTTTCACCCGGGAAAAAAGCATTTTGAAAAGTTCTTGAGCAAAGAAAAAATTATTCTGTATTCACAAAATTCGCGTTGTTTTTGGGCATCTTCTAAGGGATTGGGTGAAAGAAACGCCTTCCCACCTACATCCCTTTCGGACCTTAAGTTTTTTATAAGGCAGAACGAAATTTTTAATAGTTCTTTTCTAGCCAAGAGGCCAATGAAAAGCATGCAAAGAATAAAGAAGGCAGCAAGTGCAATGGTTTTCACAGAAGAACCATGTTCAGTATACTAGACTTGGGGATTTATTTATTGCACATTTGGGTATATACACTCTGATATGTTCATTGAAATATGCTACTTCGACTTTCTCAAAGGGTTAATCGTCCTATGAAACATGATCAAGGTTTCTGTTGACGCGAGAAAAAGGTTTTCCATAGTTAGCTGTTGCAAATAGCATACAAATGTATGTGCATTTTAAACAAGTCATTCTCGAAATCTTCTTTATTCTTGTGGTGATCGACTACCTCCCTCATCAATTTCAAAATAAAGAACTTCCTTTCATAGGAACTGCTAGCTTTATGATCAATCCCCCATAGTTGATAGGAGCCAAATCGCAAAAATAAACAAGCAAAGAAGTAAGAACCCAACAATGCTCCACTGGTTATTTCAACATTAGGACCTTCTGCGTGGAGTATTACGTTCGTTCTGTAAGGTTAGGTAAATGCTTCTGCAGATCGCTGCACCACTAATGTTTCGTGAAACAAAAAAATGCGACAAGACCTATGATGCTCAAATAGTTCTCCAAGATTGTACACGAAACATCAAACGCAATGTGGCAAGCTAGACTGTAGATGTCGCTTATGGGAGCTCGAATGGAAAGCGTGAAAAGACCAAACACTACATTCAAAAAGAACTTGTTCTAGCATTTCATGTATTTCACGAAATCTACGTTTCTTTCTGGACGTTTCATAAACAGTCATTGTCACCTCTCTACCGGAACCTGCGCTGCTTCGCCGGCCGTCCACTTTGACAAAGTGAAATGGCTCATGAAATTTTCGTTTTAGAGAGAATTTCAGCTTAACTGATGGTTAGGAACCGTACACTAAGAATAAAAAAGAGCACATATGCGCTGAGAAGAGAAACTGAATGAAACTGCCGCGTTAATTACCCATTTTTCACAATTCCACACATTGTTTAATAAATATTAAGAAGATCTTACAGAACTCAAGTACCTACTCTTTCCGGATCAACCATTTCTGTTTGAAATGAAACTCTTAATGAAATGCTTGTCGACGTTCGCACTTCCTGTTGGTCTAAAAGTGTTTTTCCTGGTCAATGATATGTCATTCTTTTATTAAAATACCTGTCTAATTATAACACTATGTTCAACCATGCAGACCTTACGTAAGTGGCAAAGCCAATCGGAGACACGCTCCAGCTAGCTGCTTTCCTATTTGACAGTATAAAAGGACACGTGTGAGGCCATTAGAAACCGTTTAACTATCTCAGAATAAGAGAGCCACATTTGATACTAGCACTTTGTTAGGTTCTCCTGCTCACCAGGATATCAATTTGTTGACGACGTATCCGACAGAGGACAAGTGTGAGACAAGGTAAGGTGCTTTCCCGGCGATGTGCGGAGAGAAACCATTCAGCAATCTTTTTATCGAACATCACAAGAGTTCGAATATAATGTACGCCTTCTAGCCCTGCGATCTATTGACAGTTTAAAATTATGTAAAATTTGTTCGAAATTAGAGACAGCAGTGTCATATTTAGAGTAACAAACTTTCGCTCATATTTGTAACTATGAAGGTTTATTGCACCCACGATCAACTCAGCGGGATAGAATTGTATAATGCTAATATGGTGATAATAGGTTTAATTGATGCAGATTTTTATTAATCTCGCACGCTTTCCTATGCCGCAAAAATATATATGTAGAAATGGTTATCGCGATTTACAGCTGGTGGAAAAAAAATTCTGTACAAATGGTTCTTATCACAAAAGTGCAACAAGTTTTCGTATACGTCTGCAGCTTTGTAATAGATTTAAAAATTCAATTTGCATAGTGTACATGTTCCAATAAGGCTGAATCAACTATAATGTTCTCAGTAATACATATTATCTCAGTAGCGCATAGCATCGGTCCTGACGACTGGTCATCTTTGCGATGCGTGAACAGCCATATTGAAAAACGAGAATCCCACTGCATAACGACAGGGCCTATTGCCATCGTCAATGCAGTGCGCACCAGCTTTCCCCGTACAAATTAGCTTTGTATGGGGCAGTGTGCACTGCCGTTGGTAGTTGTGTCATAAAGCAGCTGCTAGTTGAAACAACACAAGCGCCATTCGCTGCATCTGCTTATCGCTGTCACTACCCTCCGCTATAAACATCGCAAAGACTGTGTTGTTCGTGTTGTGGATCTTCACCAAGAAATGCATTTAAAACTGCCCTATAATTCGGAAACAGTATCCAAGAAAGGTGTATGAGTGTATTTGAACTCGCAGCCCTGGACGTGTGATTCGGTTATAGCAACAATTTGACTCACTGCATCGGCAGACCCAAATCGTCTTGCGCCGAAAAAAACCTCCTTCGTTCCAATCATAATTTCTATTCTCTTTAACCTATGTGACCGAGCATCACACATGGGAGACAAATATCATTCATGTACGTTTCATGCTGACTGTCCTTTTTTCTTGTCGTTCTTCTCTCCTTCGACCATTTTGGTAACTTCTGATCCTCCATGCGCACAAATGAAGTAGCGTAATGAATGCACACCTGCAGTAGCGGTTAGCTATATGCGTTTTGCGCAAGTACAGGAAGGAGGGCTCCAAGGCAAATGGGCAAATTTTGGTGCGCATGCATGGTAACGCAATTAACTGAGGTTTGTCAACGCCAAAGCAGTGGCTGTTTATCACATACCCATTTCATGTGTATAGAACAGACAGTTTGGTGCCTCAACAAATGACTTGGCGAGCATAAGCATAATCTGGAAAAAAGTGCTTTGTGCTGCCATTTGGCGGCGCACCACAGGAAAGTGAAGACAGCGCCTGTTATCCCCTTTTAAGCAAAATCACTGTTATATACAGGCACAAGGATACCCTATCGAGAGCAGTAATAGAACTTTCAACGTGAAAATGAGAACGAACATTTAGTGCAACCACCAGCTGTCTATCACCCTCCACCACAGCTAAATACCCCTTCTAGACTTCCAGTTCACTTCAATAGTATTTACACGGGCATGAGATCCAGTTCAGTTCTTTGAAGGTTATAAGCTTTTCTTGCATCATGTGTGTCGGTGTCAAGTGTACCCAAGTGCGCATGGTCGACCTACCCCTTATGAATGCGTTTACTGTGTAAGAATTTTCCGCTCGTATTCAGTGCTACATATTGTATTTGTGTGCCTTAGCATAGTTATCTCATTCTTTCCGTGCTGTAACATATTACATGAATGCCAACTTGCCCAGTTCACTGAACTCCTAAACACCACTTCTCGGTTAAAAGCAATCGTAGTGTTTCTTTGTTTGGGTTTGACAATACGTGTAATTGTAGCTTACGCTTAAAAATAGTTCCTTTATTACGATAACGCTTGAACAAGTACTGGACTAATATTTCATCTAGTTCTAAGATTCAATAATTGCACACCATAACTAAGAACAAGGCACTTGCTAAAACCATGAAGACCTCATTATTTACGAGCTGCTATATATATATGTCTCCAAAGTACCTTATTACACAAACATTACTCACTATTTGTATATGACATCGCATTATGCCTTTGTTTATCACAAAATGTGCCAAGAAACACGATAAGTTGTATGCCCCAAAATAGTCACGCACATATTAGCTAAATCATCACATATCTAATTTCTTTCAGACGTCACTGTAAGAAGAATGGCCACAACGAAGACGCTGCTTCAGATTCTCATTCTTTTTGCCATATTGGCATTGAAGTAAGTGTATGGTCACCGCAGTGACAGATTTGTGTTGCCATCGTACAACCTGAAAACGGTTGTCAATTTTCCTATACTTTCACCAAAAGGACGTTATCTCACAAATAGTTCAGTGTATCTTATTAGAACAAAGGCTCATTTCACAAAACCATCGGGGCACTAAGTCTGGTTCACGCGAGCTTACGCAACTAAATGGTATGTAAATATTTTTCAAATGTGGCACAAGACAAAATGTTCCACTTTTTAGCCACTGAAATATTACACGCACATTTCGTACTATTAAGAGATTGGTAAGAAACACTTTGAGATCTCCTATTGTTATGTCACGGTTCCTAGACTACAAAGCATTTTCGTGGCAAAAAAAGCCATTTCGAGTGCATTCATCCACATATCCATTCAGCTATCTAGGTTTCAGCGTACTCATCTATACATTGAATTGTCACTGCATCCATCAATTCACCCCGTCCCGTTCTAGTGCAGTCAAGGTAGCTCCGTCTGTTTGGTACACACCGAAATCGGTAACTGTTGTCACAATAAAGTTTCACTAACACTAAAAACGAGCCCCAATGAAAATAATAATAGATGCGTGTCATGCACAGTCGAGTTGAAAAGTGTACGACCATCATAATGAGTTTTAAAGAACCAATTTACGTGTGCGTAACACAATGTCAGAGCACCAGTTTAATTTAACTCCTCGTTTTCCTCATAGTCTTGTTCCCCATTCTCCTGTGAACCGCCTCACGTTTCTCTATCACCCCGAAAGCGTAAACTGACTTGCAAGTAGCTCTGATTAACGGTGTTAAGCATCAATTGATATGATAGCTCACACAGGAGACGCTTTACGAAGGATTCTGTAAGGTCCTTCCATGACTCAACTGACCGTTCTTTTGTTAGGGCGCCAAAGTGTTTTGTAGAGCACCAGTTCGCCAGGTTAATGATCTTGTGGTAGGAATTTCTTGTCGTACATGATCTTGTTCTTTTTATGGTAGGGAAGCATGTTCTTGACTGCACTTTTTCTTACTTCTCGTACACTTTCCATTGGTGCGTCTAAAATTATTAAGTTTTTCTATAGACAAGGTATGATGGTAGATAACGTGTTACTTCATGTGCGGTTCTGTTGTATTCCTCGACGACATCCAAAAGGTGTTTGTCCCAAGACTTCTGCGACTTTTCCTTCATTTTTCATTTTAGCCGGGTTACACTAGTCTGGTTCGTACGTTGGTTTATGTCACTAACCAAGAGTTCTGGAAGAACATGAGCAATTGGCGGACATCTTTGTGTTTTAAGAACTTTTGTGGCTTTCAGGCAGTCAAACTGGCCCACAATCTGATAGGAACGTTTTCGGCTTCCCTGCACGAAAGATGGTGGTGAGGCGTGAAAAGAATGCATCACAACTTAAATTTTTATCTTTTTGTGAAGAAACGTTTAGACGTAGCGCCTAGCATGGTCAATTGCCCATTTAGTAAACTTTTTTGTAGAGACGTGTCTAGAAAAGCCACCTATCAGTGCCCATTACGAAAAGATCGAAAAGTTTTTCTGCAGGTGGTAGCGACTCGAGGGATTCAAATTTTTTAGCTTTAGGCTACTTGCAACGCTAACATATCTCACAGGGGCGGAAGTAGCATGAAACATCTGCGATGACTTACGGCCAGTAGTTGTGTGGTAACAAGTCCAGAGTTTTCCTTACTCGTACATGTTCTAACTGGCAATGCACTTTATGCAGAGGGCTCAGTCAAAGCTGGTGAGTAACGTAAATTTCCCGAATTTCTTTAAGTGTCACGAAATTGACGTAGGTTCCGCTGCGTGCTTGCAACGAGGCTGGTCGTCCTGGCTAGTTTGAAGTTCTAGTGCCAAAAAAAGATCTCAGCCACTGGGCACCGAGAAAATGCGCTCACTTCGTTGTTTTAACTGCTTTTTTTCATGTCGAATGTTGACTACATACATAGACAACTTCAGAGACAATTTTTTATGTTATTGAGCCCTTTTAAGACAGCGTCATCGGTGACAAAAGTGAATGGTCTTCCATAAAGATAGCAGTGCCACTTCTCAACAGTGTCGGCTATAGCGAGGCCTTAGAGCTCTGCGATGGCGTAATTTAATTCTTGTGTGAGCAGTTTACACGAATGATAAACAAAGTGGTGTTCTTTACCATTATAATCTCGCTGTTTCAGGACTGCACTGATGCCGATACGGTAGGGTCGTCGCCATAAAAAAAATGCACGATTACTCGCAAGAAAATATTCGTACAAATTGCTCATTAGTCAGACAGTATCTCATTTTCTGAAAAGCTTGCTCACAAGAGAAATTCTATTCCCATGGAGTGTCATTTTTTAACAGTCTTATAAGTGAGAAAACTATGTCACTGAAATGTGATTTAAACTGGCCGTAAACGTTAGTGGTGCCTAGAAAACTCTGCAGCTCTTTCGAATATTTTGTTCTTGGGAGTCTCATCACAGCTTCTTTATTGCTTTGTTAAGGCGATACTGTACCGTGAGACTTTCTGTGACGCATATTGAATGGAATCTTGGGCAAAGTTGCACTTATTTAATGTAAGTTTCGTATTATCTGTTGTGAAGCACGCAATAGAGCTTGGAGGTGGTGCAGGGGCTCAGCAAACGCGTCGGCGAAGAGTTCGATATCATCAGAGTAATTATTGACATTCCTCAAGTTAAGATTTCTGATCACTTATTTCACAGTTCTTTTAAATGTAGCAGGAGCATTTCTCAAACCGAAAGGCAGAACAAGCCACTCGTAATGACCATTCGGCGTAACGAAAGCTGTTCTTGAAACGTCCCCTGGATTTATTTTGACATGCCAATAGCCCGAGGCGTAATGCCGAAACATATTTCGATTTTCCTAGGTGTTCCAGCACATTGTCTATACGTAAAATAGGTTGGTAGTCGGATACAGTGACAGCGTTGGGCTTACGCGAATCTATGCATAAACAAGTACGTCCTTCATCTTTTCTTCTCTGAAAGGATGATAGCAGCCGCGTATGTTGAGAAAGGTGGACGCACTACACCTTGCTTCAGAAGTGAGACCTCTTCCTGACAATTTTATCTTAGTCTGCTGAGAGTATCGCATCGGTATGGTGTTCTGTGAATAGGGACGTTGTTGCTGAGGACAATCAACTGTCGTTCATTCACAATACATCCGAAGTACACCCGAGAATGTCCTCGTACCTGTGAAGCAACTTTTTCAAAGAAGCTCGTAGCGATGATGAAAGCTTGTTGATGATGAAATTTAACAAACTCTTCATGAAATGTGTTTTCTATTCATATCAATTATGAACTGACAGTATGCAACAATCGTGGCTTAGATATATTTTTATAACGCAAGCATTGTTGTGTAGCACTTAAAAAACATGGTTCCGATAAAATAAAGTTAAAGGTTTTTTATCTTGTCCCGTCCAATCAAAGCTTTGACGGCGGTTCAACAGTGAAGCTGCATATGACGGCGAAAACGATTACCAATTACGACGTCACTTGAGTGGTGTTTCCACATTAGAATCTTACCAAGGTGAAATTGGTATCGAAAATTTATCGGGAGCAATTTTCAGAAGATTTTTTGTCTATTTTCCAGACCAGCCAGGCGTGTTTTCATCGTTCAGAATCATCTGTTTGGACGCATTGATAGTCATGGCGCTATGTTTTAGGTCATCGAGGTCACTGATGCCCATAAATCTCGTCGTAGTCTATGGTCCTTTCATCGGCGATGTGTTTTGAAATGCATGCGGGCGTGCAAACAAATGGTGGTGACCTTGCAGAGCAGCCCCCATGCAAAAATGTCCGTTAAGTTGGAATTCTGAACCCGTGTAACGCTTGATAATGCTTTATCTTCATCGCTTGCATTGAACCATGGCTGAATTCGCAAAGCGTGCGGTCGTTTCTTCTTAATGGCTTTCACTGTCACTGCAGACACAAAGGAAACGTTTATAAACGATGCAGTGGCAACTTCGCAGCGACCCCACATGGGTGAACGGCGAATCGAGAACAGCTTAACGCCGCCACACTATTGTGGTTAAAGATCGAATACGAGCGGCGTTTGATCGCCGTCAATGGAGGAGTCGTTCATCCCATGTCGAACAACCGACGCGCAGGTGACAGTGATGATCCTCTTAGGAGAGAATGCACAAGCGCTCAGCCTATTATATGGATTGATCCTAGTTTTGTGCTTTTCTTTATGGAATGGAATTCAGAGCTGAGAAATCTGGAGGCGTGGCTTTTGGCCATGCCTATTTCTGCCCACAATTGCGAAACCGTTGAGGGCTAGAAGTGCAGAGCTTGGCTGTAAAATGTGCTGTATTTAGCAATAATTAACCTATTTTTCTTCGTCAGGGCCGTCATCAAACTCAGCACCACAAAACATCTAGTTTTCAGATATACACGGGGTTTTCTCGTTCTGGTGCCAATGGCATGGGATATCCACATATTTCATGCATCTTTATGTGTGGGTGAAGATATCGTCAGTAAATTTACCATCAGTTCGAAAGGTTTTTGATGTAACTGACGGTGTCTTGGAAACATTTAGGTAGGTTATAGAAAATGTGTGACATATACAGGCTTAAACGAGTGCCGTATACATTTAATGAGTCATATGTTAGGTCTTGTTCTGACTATTACATGGGACGGAAGTTTCATTGAACCCTTTTCTCTTGGTTTTTCAGCGGTAACTGTAGACCTAAAAACTCACACGCCAACGTAACTCTGAGAGAACGAAGCCGAAGTGATTATGAATATTGCCTGAGACAAGTGAGTACCGAATATAAAGTTTCTTTCTAAAGAATTTTTTCGAACGGCTACATTAGGCTTATGACTAAAGAAAAAAAGGATATTTTCTGGTACATCATAATAAAATGCCTATGTCAGAGAGGCCAAAAGATATTGCAAGAATATCCAATGAACAGGAACAGTGCAGTGGCTATCGCTACAATATACGAATGGCGCAAAATTTAAGATTGTAAACAAGGATGGTCAAAACCTTCAGCTATTGTCAGAATGCTATACAGGCGTTCTGCTTAGAACTGCATTCTCGCCCATCGCTAGTTGTTTGAAATGCATTTCACAAACTTGAAGTCCCCAAAGTTTCATTAAAATAATACGAGTACTGACTATTGGGACTCGTATTATACTGACCACCTATTTCTTCTAAACAAGCCTGAAATTTTAGTACAGGCTTTTTTTTACACTCAGCCTTAATAGAAAAGGCAGTTTCTTAAGATTAGCATTGAAACAAAACCTTTCTGATGAACCGCAAGGAGTCCACGCTGTTGAGTCATCACGGTGCATAAAATGTTCAATTAAAATAAATGCTGGAAACAGCACTGACAGAAACTATTCAGTGAAGCGAGTTTCAAGCTTTGTTGTTGCTTTTGTCACTGCTGCGAGCTCTTTAGGAAACGCGCATAATTTATAGCATCTCTTTAAGTTTATTCGCTACTGCCCTTACATTCCCAGTTGGAGTGGCGGAAGTACCCACTCACGCACCCACACTAGACAATACCTCAGTCCATCACTCTACGACTCGTACAGCTGGAGGCGTATGCATCGTCTCTAAATTGCTCTAAATGCATCGATGGCATAGATCCGGGGTGCCCGCGCTGTGGTCATCCCGAATGCAGTTTCCAACACATGCTGTGGCAATGCTCCCTCTACGAGTCTCCCTCTACGGAGATGGACTTGAACTGTCTCCTCACAAGCCACAACAAAGGAGACCAGCTCAGGGCCATCCAGAAGGATCTCGACATAGCCGTGGAGTTCAAACTCACCGTCCCGTCGTTGGAGTGGCCCAATGGTGTCGCCCCCTTTGGGGGGTTGAGCGCCACCTCCGGATACTAATAAAGTTATTTGCCTATCCACCTGCTACTTCCCTCCACAGTGGGCTAATGGCTAGGGTATCCGGCTGCTAAGCCGCAGGTTGCTTAATAAAATTCTGGCCGTGACAGTCACATTTTTTGGTGGATGTGGTGGATCGACGGATCCGGCGATAAGCACATTACGCACACAGCCACGTCTAGAAGACACCCAGAGGCAACTACCCTTCGCTAACCATCGATCTCGCTAATGCGTGTTCACAACGCGTTTTAAAGATGCGCTGTCTGCTGGCTTGCGGTACTTTCTGTCTCGTGCCTGGAGTAGGCTAGTGGCGAGTGGTCTTATCGGTGATTCACAGTTCAAATATGATTGGCTGAAACTTTTCAAAAAAGTTCTAATTTTAAAAATATTTTGATTTTCTGTGGTGCATTATATCTCTAACTGAACGCTGACTTTTCAATTCATTGCGAGGTGACTAACAATACTATTCTGTTGGATGCTTTTCAGAGTTGAAACGTCATCTGTCCACCGCCTTGCGCATGCCCGAGCCTTTTCAATCAATGGCTCGGGTACAGAGGATGTACAATTGGGAACTGAAAATTTCAAAAAAAAAGAAAACGATAGAGTGAAATGAACTATCACAAGCAAATTTCATGCTTTGATTTACGTCTGCTGAGCAGTAAATCTGCATGAAATGTGTCACCCTTGGGCAAGTTTTCTGCACAGGTAAAAGCATTTCTTCAAATGGTTAGCGTCATCTGTTTGTTCAAAGCACTGTAGCTTAAACTTATTACTCTGGGAAGCCACAAGACATGTTAGACTTTGCCAACAAAAAACTAATTAATTTAATGCGACACTGTTTACGATAACGTAACTAAAAATTGCAGAAATTGCGAACAAACTGGCAGGGTTGAAACGCAAGTCAATGCCTATTTGACACGCTGATAAGGCAGTTTATCGATGTGTTGAAGTTGCACAAATAACATGCTACACTTCACTGAAGTGCAAGTTGTGATGTGTTGAATCACTTTCAATGTCGTTGTGCGAAATACACAGTCCTGGTGATGTCACTGATTTTTGGGAGCTCTTTTCGCACGACATAAATTGCACACTGTGTCACCGGCAACAGGAATCTGGTGGCGCTTATCGTTGGAGGTAGTGTTACCTAGACGAAAGTGCATACCACTCAGGTAAAAAAAAATGAGAAGAGAAGTTTAGTGCACTGCATTAGAGACCATTAGTGGGCTAGAAACGAAAAAACCCAGAAATTGCATTGCTTTCCAGACCGAAAAAAGAAAGATACCCACAGTGGAATATGGCATGACGCCATCTTGAGCAACTTGGATGATGTTATGACGTAAGAAACAGGGCGAGGTGGGCGCCATTACTTTGTGTTACCAATGCTTAAATATACGGCCTCTAGACAGCACACCTGTACAGCGCATGCGAATAAAACATGACAACTTGTCCCGGTACATCTGACGAAACAAAGAGGCGTACGCTATCCTAAAATATTTGATTCACACCTGTGAGATGACGACCATCAAACGACATACACAAATGACGAAGTAGCAAGTTGAAAAAGTGTTCAATATTGTCCCAAATATTATGCTGACTGTGAAGTGGATGAAAAGCTGAGCACATCAAACTAAATGTAATGCTAAAAACCCGAACGAACATTGCAAACAAATGAGAGAGTGTCTACAGTTATTGCACGGTCATTATTTTTGCTTAATTTAGGAGGAGCTTTCAGTGTGTTCAGGTCAGTTTTCATGTGCACAATCGACATAAGTACCTAATACAATCGCTGTTGAGTATCTATAAACACCTTTCTCTAGGGAGATTAAAATTCTGTGTGATACGATAGGGTGTCAAAATAATTTTGGCCCAAATAAACAAAACGAAACGGCAGTATTAAATTGACGCACCGTACTTCTCAGTTATATTAAACATATTGCGAAACGTTTTCAATCGGCCGAGCATAGGGTTTCGCAAAGATTGTTCAATTTTCTGTTTAAACATTACACAGCACTTTCACCTGATCATTACAAATCTTAGTGCGAGATGTGCCACAGTGAAGAACGCCAGAAGTAGAGGCAGAGGCTACACAGTAGGTTGTAACACGTAATCGGGCAAAGAAACTATTAGGAGGGTTCAGTCACATATTTCCGGCGAACATATTGGGCCACCATTGTTCCGCTACACACTCGATCGTGCTTGCAGAAAATGAATACACGTGGCCCGAACGAATTTGTTTCCATCTCTTCGAAAACTAGTGCACATAAAAACGTTGTTTGAAGCTGTAAAATAGTTTTGTGATAGCAAAATAAATGTCCTCTCTGGTACATCCTCCCTCTGGAAAATGTCTGTTAAAAAAAGGTGTCTCCTTCTCCGACAACAATCACCACCCAGCTGGTTCTCGCTTTCTTTCTTGAGAACTTGGCGCTGGCCACTTTTCTATAAAGGAAGCTGTGCCGTTCTCACATGAAAGCACTGGGCGCGTGGGGATAGTACAATGAAATAAATGCAAAATATAAAAAGATAATTGTTCTACAAAAACTCCTTTTTACTCGATGTTTTTTTAGTGTTACAGCGGAATGGAAGTGGTACTCGACGGCTAGTTGGCTGTACGTTAGCTTTAGGCAACCAGCGGCAATTTTAACAGAACATACTGAAAAACAATGACGCACACAACAAATGCCTCAATGTGTTGTCTATGTCCCTTGTTTATCTGTCCCCGTTTTGATAAATTTTGCGCTAGTTCTAACGGGGTAAGGTTTAGGCGTGTTGGTTATTCATAGTTCTTCATAGAACAGAGTGCACAAAATACAGAACAGAATAAGATCAGGAGAAGAGCTCATGAGGATAAGCGCTTGTCCTGATCTATTTCTCTCCCGTGTTTTGTGAGCTCTGTGTTATGAAGAACTTCGCACCAGTGTTGTTGACGTAGAAGTCATACACAGAAAAAAATTTTGACGCCGAGAAAGGTTAATGCTGAATTGTCGTTCGGACGGCTGCAGACTGCTCCTTCTACTGGTTCATTGATTTGTTTAGTTACAGGGCTTATTATAGCAAGGCCACTCATTCCATGACACGCCGTAGTGGGGGGTTCCACTCCAAGTCAAGGTTAGGTATGTCACTCCTTCTGTGCGCCCTTGCATATCTCGACGTTCTCAGTGTCACAAGTGCTGCAGCCTAGGACACGTCAGCGCATTATGCAAAAGTGAGGTTACACGCTGCAGTAGTGCAGTAAACCTTGCACAAAAACTGCAATGCTGCTCCTCCACTGAAGTGCACAAACTGCTCCGGTGCACATGAAGCGACATCGAAATATTCGGAGCGTCTTGAATTGGGTTGGTTTGTACATACTGGCATTCAAAGAAGAAAAAAAATGTTCTGGAACAGAACAGAGACGAGCGCCGTGCCTGTGTGTTCTCGTTTCCGCCCCATTCTAGAGCTGTTTGTTTAATCAAAGTCAGAATGTTTAGAGACAAAGAAGAAAACGCATGTCCTGCGCAAGCAGCTGAGACATAACTCGGCACACAGAGAAGTTCTTTTGTCCATTCGCCGTCACTGACACCCCATTTCAAGCATCCTCAGAACCCCAGTGTTCACAGGAGTGATCAATTATCCATTGCCTAATATGAATCCATGCATGTGCAACAGAAGGTGGCAGCGCACATCCCGAATGCATTCCACCGAGGAATGTACAATGTGGGCCAAGAAAAGCGACGCACACAAAAGCGTGATGTGATGCCTAGCCTTTGCCGTCTTTTTTTTTACGTTTCACGGATTCACGTCCTAATTAGCATAATATAAAAATACTATTTCATATACTTTGTAAATTCAAATTGTTAATTCAATTGTTACTTCAAACCCATGTTGTGTCTATCGAGAAAAAGCGCTCTTAAACTTCCCCTTCTTCAGCAGATAACATGAGATTTATCGATAACAGATGCTAATCAACAATGATGTTTCAATCAAGTCCGCCTCGGTGGAACAGTGGCTATGGTGATCGACTGCTAACGTGAAGGTCGCAAATTCGATTAGTGTCCAGTGCATAAATTTAATAATGATATCGGAACAACCGCTAACGTTATGAAGATAAGCGCAGATCGTCAGTCTTCAGGAGATAAAACACCAACACATGAATGTAGAGCGATACCGACACGTCGCAATATAATGACGCGGGTAATGTCACATCATGGTCTTCATTTTTTTATTATCTACAACTTGAGTGGCCTAGCATGGAGGCCAGGCAAAAATGACCAACAGGTATCATTTCCACCATTTTTGATGCTATACTAGTCTTTTCAAGATATTTTGAGAGTGAGGCAGTGAGATGTCGCACAATTGCGCCTATGGCCTCGTTTACACGCATTCCAAGGATTTGAACAAGGTGTAATCCCTGACTGCACTGGACATAAGTGTATATGTGCCAAAATAATGACTGTACTTTTAGGGGCGAAGCTCCTTAGGGCGTGGGCGGTGCGTCCCCTGTAGCCTGTATGTAGCCACCTCTAGTTTAGTTCTTGCAGTGTTCACTAGATGGCGGTACCGTCCCCTGTATGTAGCCACCTCTAGTTTAGTTCTTGCAGGGTTCACTAGATGGCGCTACCGTCCCCTGTATGTAGCCACCTCTAGTTTAGTTCTTGCAGTGTTCACTAGATGGCGGTACCGTCTCCTGTATGTAGCCACCTCTCGTTTAGTTCTTGTAGTGTTTACTAGATGGTGGTACTTCTAGCTGATGATGAAAAGATGCAAGATGTTATAAACTAGAAAGCGGTACTTGTAGGTGATGAAAGACGCGAGATCCTATAAAATAGGAATGATGTCACGTATGGCGCGTGTCATTGGTTGAAGGCAATCGTTCGATTTAGTGCGGCGACGTACGCTAGGGGGAGCGATGTAATAAAATCGAGTGGGCAAAATGTACAGAGGATTCATGGTTTACCAGGTTTACCTCCGGAGCTTCGCCCACTCATCATCATTCACTTCGTGGATATGGCGGAATTTTTTTTGGATAGTATTTACCTTTACCCAAGGTTCTCCGTAATAACTGGTGGGCTAATATAGTCTCAAGGGGGCAGATGTCAGCACATTTTGCAGCTTCTTCTTTCCATAATCTTTTCGTGTTTATGTGCGTATGAACAATTTATCGTCTTACTAACAATGGCTATACAATGGCGAAAAATAGCGTCATTTGTATTTTTCTTCTACGAAGAAAAAACCACGTCTTATGAGGCACAATATTTGTAGAACACAGAACATGCACTTACTGAAGACATTTCGCTTTCTTACAGTAAAGTGAGACTTGATGATCATTTATTGATGGCGTAAAACCACATGACAATTCAGGGGGAAGCGCAAACAAGAATATTGTGTGACAATAAATTTATAAACAAGCCCCAATATAAGAAAAATCAATTATTAGGCAGCATTTGGCAGACGTGATAGAAAGTGCACTAAAAGATGTTCGATGGGTAAACATGGTGTGTGTGTCAAATAATATTGCCTGTCCCAAATAAAACACGCTAGTAAGCTATATGTTCAAAGAAATATCCCACTTGATAGATATAAGGGATGCGAGCCAATACAAATTGTTCGGGAAACAAATGTCAGCAACGCCTGATGTGAGAAGCCACGTCGTCTGCATACTAATAGATTTGCTAAAGTGTAGTGAAGCAGGAGATGCTTACAGCTTAAAGATCGGCCAAATGAAATGCAGCTAGTTTTTGCAGCTAGTTTAATCCTGCCATTTTTTAAATCGTCAAAAATTATTCTATACCGAAAATCGCTTTCTGAACTTGCTTGGGAGCACAAACGTCAGTGGCTGTCATCTTCCTCGCGCCCACGTACAGTAATAATTATGTTTAAAAAATCATTGACCTGACGTACTACACGTGCGACTGTAAGTACGTACGCAGCCGTGGTACTCTCAAAACCTCTCAGCTCGCGGCAAAAGAGCAGCCTGAGGAGCTCGCCCGGGTTCAGTGGGTTCGCACTGGCACAGTCCAGCAAACCTGTGTAGTGCACACCGACCCCACACTGGAGTCTCCGATCTTCGTCAGAACTGATTCGATTCAGGCCTAGCCCGAAAGCTTGCGATTCACGTGGTCCAGCACCAGTGTTGCGGAGATGTATTTCTAGCTCGCTTAGAGATGGCATGTCCGTGGTTGCGTCCAGTATTCGTTCAAGCCTGTTGGAAATATTGGGGGTAAATGTATTAATTCACTGACTGTGACGTCTCACGCAGTGTTATCGATGCAAGATCAAGAGTCACTGCCTTTAGCAAAGCTACTTTGTAGGAAACAAACGAGCACACCCAATAATAAATAGTTTATTTTCGCTGGTTCATTAAAAGTACGTAAATTCATTCTCTGAGGGAAGAACACAACATCATCATCAACATCAGATTAGCCCGACTAAGCCCACTGCAGGGCAAACGCCTCTCTCATGTTCCACCATTCAACCAGGTCCTGTGTATTCTGCTACCACATTATACCTGTAAACTTTTTAATTTGATCTGGCCGCACTAGTTTACTGCGAAGCCGATCGTATGGATTCTCTCGTTTGATTTTCCCCTCACCGTCATGTCCCAGATATAAATGTTTAAAAAGGCTTTATTGGCGTGAGTAGCACTTGCACAGCAGGTCTATCAACACAAAGCGGGCGGCGACAACCGACACACGAATCACAGTGCTGGGGACAACAACTCGCGCTCAGCGCTTCTGCCTAAAGAGAGGCTCACTGCAGCGCATTGTTCTTCCTCCTTATGGTACACCAGCGACAAAGCGAAGCCATCCAAGTGAGTCAAAGTGATGACAGAAGGAAGGGCTCGTAGTATGGCTTGATGCGACCTGTCTATGAATGGTTTGACTGGCTTGATCAGATATGGTATTTGAGAGCGGCGTTCCATGACGTGGTAAGGACCGCGATACTTTGGGACAAACTTGGAGGACAGACCGGGAGAGCAGAACGGCAGTCGAAGCCAGACGAGCGGGTCCACGGCTAAACTCTTGACTTGCACGTCGCGATCGTGGCTTTCTTTTTCAAGGAGTTGTGCGTCCGACGTTATTGCAAGGGCCAACTGATGATACTGCTCAGCTTGCCGCACAATTTCAGAAACAAGACAGAATTCGGAAGTGTACGGGTGATGAGGCAAAATGATGTCAAGAGCGGCGGTTGCTTCACAGCCGTAAAAAAGATGGAGAGGCGAAAAGCCTGTCTTATGCGTTGCGATATTATATACATAGGTTAAAAACAGCAGCCCCACATCCCAGTTGACTGGTCAGAGTTAGCATACATAATGAGCATGCCTCACGGGGTTCGATTGAAGCGCTAAGTTAGACCGTTGGTCGGCTGGTGGTTGGCCGTATAAGTGCTGTTAACTGTACGGCATGAGCAAAGGAGCTCTCGAAGAATCTCGGATAATAACACGCGCTCTCTATCGCTGAGTAGTTCGCCTGGTGCACCGTTACACCAGACGTGTCGTCGTAAGATGAAGTCGGCGGCGTCCCGAGCTGCAGCTGAAGGTAGCGCAGTGTTTCTGCGTATCTTGTGAGTACGTCCACAGTGACAATTCGATTGCCAGCTGCGTTGTAAGGAAGGAGTCCATATAGGTCGATGCCTAAGCGGTTGAGAGGGCGTGCCGGACATAATAGAAGCTGCAGTACACCGGGCGAATGGGTAAATGACTTCAGTTGTTGACACAATGGACAGGTTGGAATGTATTTTTTTGGACAAAGGTGTACATGCCACGCCAGTAGTAAAGCTGGCGGAGGCGTTCATACGTCTTCAGCGCATTAGGCTGAAGACGTATGAAGACGCATTTTCACGCTTTTGGTCAGCATGAAAATACGCATATGCCTTGGTATAACCAAAAGCCATTCACGACCATGTAAGTTTTTTTAGGGGTAAAGCTCCTCATAGCGGCACTTGTTCGTCCCTCGTAGCCGTTGTAGTGTGTAACGAGTATAACATTTTGACCTCCAAGGTGGCGCTGGTGAGAGATTTCTTCTGTGCGTTGTTGAACAATAAAAAAATAGTGCTCAATGTACATACCAATGGCTGCTAATAAGGAATGAGAGACAGGAGCACTGGGCTTATAGTTAACGTGAACGCTGCGATCCCCATTAGCAGCCATTGGCATGCACATTGAACACTATCTGACAAGAAAAGGTTGCAACGTTATTCTCGCTGGGTGTAACCTACTTAGTTTTAGAAAGGTTCAGCGAGCGTTGAGCCGCAGTGCCATGAATACAATGAACTAGTATATGCCATGAACTCGAGGCGGTTAAAGGTGGGAAGTAGATACGAAGCGCAAAACGTAAGAAAGTAAAAGCCGAATTCTCGTTGACGTCGCAGGGGCTGACGCCGCCTGCGACATCAAGCCCTTTCCTGCAGACACGTGTGGCACATACCCAAACACCTTGGGCCGCGGCATGCAGGTATGCGCCACAGGTGTTCGACAGTTTATATCTACCAAGGAACGACGTGAACAGCCTTTCAAAACTCAAATATGAGAGAGTTACGAAAAATTGATATCAGTAGCGTTGAAAGCAAAGAAGAAATTTTGTCGTCGTAGCTAGATTCGAGCCCGACTGTTCTGCGTGGCAATCAAGAATTCTACTAACGAGCCAGGTCTCAAAACTGCTTAAAAAAGACCCTATGTAGGTGTAACGATGATGAAATACTCCTTGTGTTTGCAGTGCTACCTAAATGCTTTTATAAGCCTTCCTTACGTACACCAAGAACATAGTCATCAAGTCGGGTTAACGTCCTTTGTAGTTAAGTGCCATCCACTGATGTTTGTCTGCATAGCGCTATCCCGCCATAAAATATAAGCTCAACATTTCGCATTACTTGTTATGGTGTTAATATTGCTCCTGGCAGCGTTAAGAAGCTGTAAACACCTCATTACATAAAACATATACGATTGTTTAACACACATGCATGTGGGTGCAAATTTCGTAAAGATATTTAGCGTCATTCTGTAACATTTCGCTCAAAAACTCAAGTACCACAGTAACGTTCCCCGTTGCATACTTTGCATGAAATCGATATCCAGTCTACATGAACCTTGCCGAATTTTTCATATTTGCAGTGCATCATCGTTTCAGTTTATTGCAAACGCGATCAGCAAAATGTTGGAAAATATGCTCAAGGAATATAACCGACGGATTTTCTAAACTGTCTAGAGGTATAGTATGCTCTCAAACCTAATTCGACCAATAATTGTTTCTGGTGATTGTAATCTAAGTAGTTAATTACACTTAATATGCAAACGTGCCCGTATTATATATTGTAAATTGTTGTAATACATGCAACCTCGTAGCCTTCAATGAAAAAAAAGTGACATTACGCAAAAAGAAACGCCACCTAGCCCTTATTGCAGTGCACGGTCTAAGCATTGTGACAAATGTGCGGAATATTGCAATTTGAACGTCTACTTGGATTCTCTTCAAACCTGTAACGGTATTTCATCCACATAAGGAACAAGAAAGGACGACAAAATACCTGTCATTGTTCAATTGCAGAAGTCCAAGCGTCAGAACCTCTTCCAAGGGGACATCCTGCGGTAGGTTGTCACAAACTTGCGGAGAGATGTCGTGAACGCGTATCCCAATGAGCCTGTTCATCTCCAACCTACACAGATGACTCATGCACGGTAGAAGAAAATCTCTGATGGGGTTGGCAAATGCTGCTAATTCAAGGCCGACATGCGCGTTTCCGTTTCGCAAACTGAAGCCCTGGTAGAAACGCCGGGGTACCTGTGTGACAGCCGATATGCGCAGCGTCAAACGCACGATGCAGTGGTGCATGGTCAACAGTGACCTCGTAAGAGTCTCCCATTCGGTCAGATGATCTGCAAGTGATGAATGAATATCATTTATACCTTCTGAACAATTTCCCAAAACACATACGCCATCGTGGCAATGAAAAAGATGGTATTCGGGCTCTTTTTTTTTGTTCACATATTTTTTTATTTTTATTTCGAAAACACAAGGCCCTGTGGCCCTGATAACACTGTGGCCCTGATAACACTGTGGCCCTGAAACTATAGAATCAGTGCTCGGCGAAGCAAATTGTTGAAAAAGATCAGCTTATGGCCCAACCACATGCACACGATTTTCAAGTGACAAGATTTACTGTCGTGGAGGCCAATCTTTCACAACCACTTGTCGCGTCACGCGCTTCAGTAAAAAGAGAAACAATCGCTTCTGACCACGAAGCCAGCCTTAGTATTTAAGACAAAGCTCCTTACATTCACATCTCACGCGTAGAGTAAGACAGCAGCCGTATGCTGTCGTGAAGGTTCAAATGTGGCGCATTTCTTAGACGTACGAAGTCGCGCTTCGGCGTCGGTGGTGGCACATTCCACACTGCCACTGCTCATTCTCGTGTCTCGCACCACATGCTCACGTCTCGTGGCAGCCCAGGCATAGAGTTCCCCTAAATTGCTTAAAGGGGACTCTGGCTGTGCGATAATTCAGCGACCAATGAAGGATAGGCAGTATACGGATTTGCCTAGTATTCGCACTTGCGGGCGGCGAATTGTACTTGTGGCTTCGTTTATTGCGGTGTTTCGGTTTCGCTTCAAATGAAAGAAAGAACCCTTTTATACAGAGTCTTTTGAACTTTGCGAACAGATTTGAAATGGCAAGCCTAAAAGATTAAGATGTTGAAGCGCAAAAGTTGAACATTTTTGCTGATTTTTGTTTCATGAGAAAACATGAACAAACGCAATCTTTACTCCGCCAGCAATGCTGTTTTTGCCCGGTGAATGACATAATATACACGAACACATTTGTTGCTCAGCTTTGCACTGGTAATGTTATCCTCACGAACCACTGTCATTGCAAAGCGCGAAGAATCACTCCCTCTGTACACAGCTGAAATACCATGCGGCTGAAATGAATTTAGTTTAGTTTACTTTATTTTACCACATACAATTGTACAGTAAGTGGCTGGGACAGAGAAAGAAAGCTGTATAAAATACCGACGACGTATGCAATGCTATTTAGGAAAAGGGTCTTTGATTTTACGTACAGCTTCCAATCGCCACTTGGCATTCAAGCTGGTCTTTCTGAAAACTGGCAGGTCCCTGGTGTCACTTTCAAGGCGGCTATCGCGATGCGAGTACCCTTTCGCTGAAGGTATCATTCGCACACAACTTCTCGGTGATTGCATGTGTGGGAATCGAAATATTCCACGACGCACCACTGTCTTCAATTCTACATGGTTGATGAATACAGATGACCAAATGAGCATGCACTCATGTTCGCTTACAACCTTCGGTGTGAACATGCTGAAACCGATCGGGGACACCATCGTTGTTTACCGGGGCAGGAAAAAGGTAAAATGACGCCAGAAAACCAGAAAACTTGAAATAGCAAATAACAAAAATACTGCATGGTGTAAGCTTCCCAATATATGTGCGAGCAATCTTGAACATAATATTTCTATATTTTTTATATTTTCCTATATGCTACCCAGAATATAAAAGTTAGCGTTTGTGGACTACACGCAGAACCGTAATTAAACAGGGCGTTCTTGAGCTTCGCAGCCTTGGTTGTGCTACCGCAGAAAGTTCTCGCCGCCTATAGAACCATCAGGCCACATGTAAAATGCCAACGTGCCTTACAGCATAACATATTTGCTGATGACCTACGCTCTGTTCGACGTTATCAGAGTACCATGCGCGTCATCGTAGCCTGATTTTCTGTTTCCCAGCCTCAGGTTCAGCCAAATGAGTTGCACACGTCCCCAACTGTTTTCGCTAACGGCTCCACCACAATACATTGAAACATTCACTTTCATTTCTTGGTCCCTGTTTCATGGCCAGCATGTAGCAGTTCACTTAAAAGAGAAAATAAGCTGGAATTTAAGTGCGAGGCACGATAACATTTGCTAAAATTTATCTTATCACTATCCCGTCGCCCGATCGCCAAAGGCTCTTTCTCGCCTTCTTGTTAGGATGATGCTTCTTTTCACTGCATTTGAGACATCATGACTTATGGGTTATCTCAACAAAAAACCTTATATTTGATTGAATGATATGTAGGGCTTAACGTCCCAAAACCACCATATGATTATGAGAGACGCCGTAGTGGAGGGCTCCGGAAATTTTTACCACCTGGGGTTCTTTAACGTGCACCCAAATCTGAGCACACGGGCCTACAACAAACACAAACCTTATAGCTTTGCTGCCGCGCATCCTTAGTTCTTTCGGGATTATTCTGGTAGTATGGCCATTAAAAAGTGCCAAGAGTTTCACAGCTTCTTTGAGACAGGAAACACTCAGTTCGGTTGCTATTTGTGAAAGCAAGTTGTAACCCAATTGATAGCTTCCTCTCTTGAAGAATATCCTGTCTGGTTGCAACTTCCAAGAGCCCATCGCTTTATTCCTAGTCCAATAAAGAAAACCGGAGGCGTATCTGTGAGATAGTCTATTGTAAGAGAGAGAGAGAGAGAGAGTAAGAAAAGGAAAGACCGGGAGGTTAACCAGGCATTGGCATCTGGTTTGCTACCCAGCGCTGGGGGCGGGGAAGTAGGGGCAAGAAAGAGGGGGTAGAAAGAGAAAAAAAAACGCACACACACTCATAAAAAAAACGAAAACACACACAGGAAGGGCGTCCTAGCTACAACCGTTCAGTAAGGCTGGTCGAACGCAAAAAGTGCAGTAACGCTTTCAGGGCCCTCTTCTGTGAAGTGGCCTCCTGACGATACTGCAGAATTCCCTGCTCCGACAGAGGTTCATCATCTAATTTGTTGAGTTCCTTGCGAAGGCATAGTCGTTGTTTACTATACGCTAGGCAGTCACAAAGAATATGTTTGATTGTTTCCTCTTTGCCACAGTGGCCACAGGCTGCGGTGTCGGCCATCCCAATGCGGAAAGCGTAGGCGTTGGTAAACGCAATGCCCAACCACAGCCTATTATAAGATATTCTTTTAGGAGTGCGAAGCCAACGGGTACCCCAAATGAGTCTAGCGTTCTGTGCATTCGTACGAGTACTGTTTATGTCGTTGCGAAGTGGACACACTTTGGTCTAGTAACAGTTTTACATAAGGCCTAAAGCAACGCCTGCATTTTTTCATAGCAGTGGTTGATTTATTTCTTCAGAAACCTAATAAAATGGGGCAATCGGAAGTGGGGTGGATGCGTTCAAATTTATTATACTCTACAATATTGGAAACAAACGAGATTTATTGCGGGGGAGGCAGTCGTCCAAAGAAAAAGTAGAAAAGCCCTACCACACGTAATCTTTCCTTTCATCATTAGATTAAGTAATAAATAAAGACGTTTTTGCCTGAGAAATGAAGAAACTTTTATTTATAGAGCTGACAGTATAGGTTCTTCTGCATCGCAAGCAGCTCTATCGTTCCTATCGTGGCCTCCGCGATTTGTTTCTTAGCACGCTTCCGGAAGTAATCACGGAAGCAAAGTTTGCAACGATGCATTCTAAGCACAAGACGCGCACTCACATATTTTGCTGACCGAATTTCTCGCATAGCACCCATAGCGTTGAACCTCACTTTCGAAATGGGGTTTACCAGCTTAAAACCTCTTTCCAATTAATTGAACGCTGAAAACACACTCGAAGCGGCTAAGGAAAAGCCATACTCGCAATGAAACACGCCATTGCACCACCATCGTAAATCCACAAGGCGCGATTTAGCCAGCCAATTTATCGCCTCTTGTACAGGTATGACAGCTTACAGCTTACGTGAGTCTTGCCCCGCCGTGGTGGTCTAGTGGCTAAGGTACTCGGCTACTGACCCGCTGGTCGCGGGATCAAATCCCGGTGGTGGTGGCTGCATTTCCGATAGAGGCGGAAATGTTGTAGGCCCGTGTGCTCGGATTTGGGGGCACGTTAAAGAACCCCAGGTAGTCGAAATCTCCGGAGTCCTATACTACGGCTTCTCTCACAATCATATGGTGGTTTTGGGAGGTTAAGCCCCACATATCAATCAAATCTAATCAAATCAATCAAGCTTACGTGAGTCTTCGGGTTCAACGGAAGCAGCCGTGGCACCTTCAGTTTCTGTGACCTCCAGCTCGACGCTGCAGCGATGTCGATACAGGACCTCGAGATCACGAGGAACGCGCACTCTGACAGACTCTGCACCTGGCTCGCCCACCGTTGACATTCGTCCGTGTAACGCAACCATACGTTGCAGCGTGTCGCCAGCAAAGAATGCGCACGCATTCGTGGGAACCTCAAGCGCGTCGACTGAGATGTTGGATGAGAAGCTGTCGTCCGGAGCCTGTGAACTTTCTGCGCCCTGCAGACGCAAAGCATCCTTTTGAAAAAAAAAATAAAGTGACGCAACTGGCTTTGCAAGCATAGTGAGCCTCATGGCACTTGCGGCTTGGCAACTGCATAGCGAATTGCCACGCAGGTTTCTTATTTTACTTTTGTTGTACTTGGTTTACGCCTACAAAGGCTCTCAGCAATGGCGTTAACCGCGCCTTCAGTGTTCTAGATTCTTCACGGTTGTAGCAGATTGTGTTGTCAGGATTGCGCGCAAGACTTGAATGCTTGAGTTTATCCCAGAGCTTGTGCAACGGCCAGTAGTTACGCTGCAAAGTTCGATTAGTGATATTAGACAATGCGTTTCAAGGATGACTAGTTTATCGACGGCCGACGCTCTGCTCATCACTATAAGTTCAGTGTGAATCGTTCTAATCTGACTTTTTGTTTGCCAACCACAACTTTGGCAAAATAAACAGTTTTATCTTGGACATATAGTCTGCTGCGTCCGTTAATGTAACGACCACGTGACAATATTATTTCACACTTCTTGCTGAAATAAAAAAGACGTTCGTATTCAGACAAGGCATGCACCAACCACCATCAGGTGTAGTACTCCACATTCGCATTTAAGTTACGGGATTACGGCTCCCCTATTGCAAAAACCAGCGCCACTGGGTACCAGCGTTCCGCGCAATGCATGATTAAGGATTGCTGGAGCGGAAGCGTCCCAGTATCAGCGCTGGCGTTTGAAAACTTGACCAACATGTTGGTTCGATTGTCAAATGACTTTTTGTCCTTAGAACAAGCCGTTCGACTTCATGTTTATAAGTCGCACAGTCAAGATTGACGCAATATTCCTTCCCAAATAACAATTGCGTCTTGATTCGAGAGTGATGAACAGCTTCCGGGTACCGAATGGCATGCGGATAATGGCAAGAGTGTAAAGTTTTTTTTCAAAAAATTCGCACCTTACCTCTGAAAAAACTCATATTGACTGGAGGAGCAGTCACAGATCACCGGTGGTTGCTGCCAATATTTTTTTTTCTATGATAGTCGCTTCTCGCACTTGCTACTGGTCAACATGTAGAGATGAATTAAAATGATTTGTTCGGTACATATGCGCGCACATGATTAAATGTTGCGTTTTTTTTCGAGCAAGTGACGATATACCCGTATACATCCGGTGTGCCAGTGTACCGATTTGCAGTTACATCGGTACCTGCAACTGAAAAACCGCCGCAGAAATTACTAATACAATCCAATGAAAAATTTTGCCAGTGTGTTCACTAAAGCGTACCAAATTACCAACTCCAAATTGCATGTTCTTACATACGAGTCAGAGAAGTACCGGCTACGGCACTCGGAAGGAAGCTTTCGGTGACAGCCTACGTTGCTGAAAGCACGATGCATCGATTGTCGTCGTTCCTTGTGTGGGCACCGCACACGCGGACAAGGGGTTGATTTAGGCTCAGGGATGTCTAAACTGTAGTTTACAGTTATTCGCACACTTTAAAATTGTGTGGATACGAAGCGAAAAGCGCCGGTAACATATACACCGACGCGGCTGGCATCATCATAATGCTCGCTGGGCCGGGTAACGGGTAAGGCCGCTCTCGGCGCGGTGAGTTGGGATGGTTGGAGTCGTACAATCCGTGCCGTCGAATCGAGCGTTTTATATTCAACGCCATCGAAACACACCTTGCCACACGCTACATAAATGTGCACGCTGCGCTGGTAGAAACAGTGCGTGCTCCAGTATTCACCAGCACTTGTGTTTATCCAATCCAATTTCCAGTGAAAATTCCCGCCCTTCCAGTGCTTCCCAGTGTGCACCAGCATCACAGCGGTTAAGCCAGTGCCCCTACCAGTGTGACACAGCTATGTTCCAGTGCCACCGCCCAGCAAATTACCAGTAAATACGAGCGTGTAACTGTGTCTTCAATATGCACCAGCGCCAAAGATTGTACTGACATCACGCTGGGGATGCCGTTTTTTGCAACAGGGTCACACAGATGTTCTGCACCACTGTTCTCGTCATTCTTTTTCGTAATATGATCAAACAGTACAGCTATCGCATGCCTATTGCTAGAATTTCTTGTTGATTGTTCGACGTACGGGATGGCATGAGCGGCAAAATTTTGGTAGCTCAAGGACTGAGGAACTTAGTCTCTGCGAATTGCTGTAATGTAAAAACATAACACATCGTAAATTCATGCCATCGTATTAATAAGTGACAACACATGACGTGGTTCTGCTTGTTAAAACGCAAGCCTGTGCCTCTTTCAATGTCTGCTGATAGCTTGAGAGAGAAAAAGGGCAGCGCCGGAAACCTGGCATACCATGTCTACCCGTAAACAGTTCGAACGATTTCAGATCCGAATATTGCGTCTATCTGTGCTCGCGTTCATATATCTTCTACTGGTCATATGTCTTCTGCGCCACTTGTCTTTTTTATGTAAGGGTAGCCTAACCGGTCACATGCAGATAAAGATAAAAAAGCTGTAACATAAATTTGCTTAAATTCTGCGAAAAAAAAATGGCCCACAGTAGATATCAAAAGACGAAGGCCCGAAGCACACACACGAGCCACACACCTAGTTCTTTTCTGTTCATCTTCAATCAATGGCCGATTTCAAGACTGATTCGTTCGGCTTTTGTGAGATGCTCAAGGCCCCAGAGTGGCTATATCCCTTGAAAATGTCGTAGCCGTAGTATACCCTAATGTCGATTAGCCAGGGCTCTGAAACATGCAATTACCTCGTAAAATACATGGCGTCCTACCACATTGACCAAGTCTGCGTCTTTCGGGTGAGCTGCTAAGCACCATAACCAATAATCCACTGCGACAGCCCATTCGCGAGACGCATTGTTAATGCACAGGGGCTAAGAACCTATACGAACACCCGCTGAAAGTGCCGCTTCATAAGCTCCGACGAATTGTGTTGCCGTGGTAGTTATTATGACGCACCCAGATATTAGTGTACACGGGATACCTTGCAATTCATATTCACCAAAATGATATCCCCATGACCCGCGATCGCAACCGTGTCCATGAGCTTCTGCCAAAATGCCTTAGCCTCTGATCATATCGAACACAGTGTAGGAGTCATGCACGAGCACTTCCTTATATATCACTAATTGTCATCAAGATTTTTCTTGTATTACACATACTCTCGTCAAGATGTAAGGCTCTCACAGCGGTAATTACAGTACAAAAGAAAGCTTATCAAATGCTAGGTGAAAAACATGTATAATTCATCACAACGTGAATGTAGCGCTAAAAAACATGACGACCAGAAAGCGAACACCGCAAGCGCTCGTGGTGTTTGTTCTCTTTCTTGTGCTCGTCTTTTTTGTTCTCGCCCACCGAAAACTATGAACCAAGACACGTGCACTAAGGCAGTCAAGGGCAAAGTGTTTTGAAGCATTAGCACTTACCTCGGTGTTCGATGGCTCTACCATAGACACATCGTCGACTGCTTGCGGGTGATCTCCTTCCATCGCGATCCGTGCTTTCCGCAATATGTCCGTAGTTTGAGGCGTTGAAACTGTTATTCGGTGCTTGAACTGGATTTGTCACTGATACTACGGTTGAGACGGGCGAGTTGGGAAAGCCACGTGCATCAGTAGTTATGACGATACGAATATAGTCATGCGATGGAGTTGCGCAAATGTTGGTGATAAGGTTATGTCTTTTTTATAATATTGCTCATCAATAATCCAATAATTCAGATATTGGAACAAAAGTGGGATGTGTCTTTATCTTCGCACTATTCAAACAGAGCATTGTTATTATCGCTGACAAACTACAACATCACGGAAGTTTGCGTTTCCGATCGCTGTATTCAGCTGCAAACTCTAAATATTCGGAACAAATGCTGAAAAATTACTTGCACAAATATTCCGAAAGCCCGTACGACACCATAGTATATGGCACTAATGTTTCAAGCTATCACATTTTCAAACCCAAGAATTAGGGGCGTTGCTTTTAGATCACCGTTTTTCGCAGCACGTGGCGTACGGGTCTCAATATTTGAAAACTGGCACGGTGACGTATGACGCACGGCAGACAAAACCAGGACGCATAAAAAATGAGCAGGACGTTATCGATTATCACCACCGAGGTTTCACAGCGTACACCGACTGATAAGTGCAGTGCGTTTGACGGGTGGACGGGTAGTCAGCTGGCTATATGATCGTTCATCAGAATGAATGCACACAAGTCATACGGCTCTGCTTGAAAAACGCCAAATTTTGTAAGGACACGCTGCGCTTCCTCCAGTCCTTTTGCATATTCTTCGCCCGATTGTATTTTCGTCTGACCTTGCGGGTTTTTTAAAAAAGTGAGGACGTACTTTCGGTGCTGCCGTTTTCGTATTCAGTTCTAAAAAGCTATCTTCAAAAAAAATATTGCCAGCCCATCAAGAAGTATTCATGGTTTCTTAGTGTGCAGATAGAGACTTGACGTCACTGCTATTTGGTGGCGTCAATATACATATGAACAGTTTTGAGCTAGTGTATAAGACGTCCGGAAAAACCAAAATCACTGCCAGTGATAATCTTCTTAGGTGCTCAAGATTCAGAAGAAATTGGGGGAGAAATAGATTAGACAGGCTAAATTGCTAAGAGACTTTCTGAACTGAAGCATCTTAAAAAAGTCAATTTAATTGAGGCAACGCTCAGTACGTTTCTCAAAGACATTTATAAAAGGCGCCCGAGATCAAGTATCGCGCATAATGCATGTTGCACAGCTTGAGTTCGCATCTTTGCAAAGTGTTTGTGAAAACCTACATAAATGGATAATATGATGTACACGACCATCCACTGCGGTGGTTTAGCCATCACGGTACTCGATTGCTGGCCCGGAGGTCGCGCTTTCAATCCTGGCCATGGTGGTAAGATAAACTTTGATTAGTTATCACAGTTTGCAATAGCGTCAATGAAAATTTTCAACAGGATAATCAGAGTAATTTTGCTATAAGAAAGTTTGCGACTTGTGAAGCTGTGTGGTGCGAAATGGCGATATCGCTGTACGGTCGGCAAGCCACTAAGAGATGCGTAGAATGTGTGTCAACGGTGACGCAGGGTTTTCGCGTAGCCAATCGTAGCTAAGTTCTTCTGAAACCACATTTGCAAGTTTCCGAAAATTTGTACCATTTATCGCTTGTACCTCGTCAATGTCTCCCCTTCTTGTCTGACCTCCATGGACATCATCACATGTCATTGAATGCCCAGGTTTTCAGTGCGCTGGAAGAGGTTTACACCCTTAAGGGTGTATGTTTGTCCCATGGGCAACACCCTTGTAGAGTGTTTAGAAACACCCTATAAACTTAGGGTGTAAAGAGATGTTAAACCCTTTTTAAAGGTGTTTATGAACACTTATTGACTATGAGTGTTAGGTCAAGCTACACCCCTGCGAAGGCGGTGAAACACATAAAAACAGCCTTGAAACAATGGTAGGTACAAGTATAAGCATACTTGATCCAATGAAGCGCAATTGCCGGGAAAACAAAGGGAGAGACACACAAAATAAAATGGTTATTCCTGTGTGTCTCTACTGTTCTATAGAACAGTTGAGGTTTGGACCAGTTGGTGATGCATATTTGATGGAATGGAGTGCCATGAAAGGGACAACAAAAAAGAATACAGACAGGATGAATCATTTCCTCCTTTGTGTCTCTCCATTTCTTTTCCTGTTAAGTGCACTTCATTTGATCAAATGTGCTTATACATGAACCTGTCATCGTTTCAAGGATGTTTTTATGTGTTATACTCCACTCGCACGGGTGTAGCTTGATCCAGCATTCATAGTTAAGGGTGTTCATAAACACCTATAAAAGTAAAGAGTAACGCCTCTTTACAAACTACGTTTTAGTGTGTTTTTAAACAGACCATAAGAGTGTTGCCTATGGAACGAAAATACGCCCTCAAGGGTGTAAAAGTTCTTTTTCTTGCAGTGTGCAGTATTTTTGAAACTCTGCTCGTGACGTTGCAGTTGTTCCAAAATTTAATCTCTAACGTTGCGACTACAATAAGTTTCTCTCATTTGCATGTTGTCTAATATTCCGGGATCAATATGGGAATAGTGGATGAGATAGCAGAAATTGCCTGCGAAGGCGCTTGTAGGCAACATTGGCAAGAGATTTGGTAGTTTGACAAAGCCAGTGAGAATAACACACCGGAATGTGCTGTTGCTGCAGCTAGAGATGTGTAAGGTGCTAGTGCATGGGAGTGTTGGTACTCATGTGTGCAGCACGACGGCAGCGATCTCGTGCAAGGTGGGCCCTTGTTAGAATCCTCTGATAATGAAGCGACAGGTTGTAGCAGCTTTTCTGCCGTGTTTAGCGGGAAACACATCGTGCACAAGCTCTCTTCGTTTTGGAACTGTCTGCCTGTACAGTGCCCAGCATAGATGAAATTGTAAGCTTCTTCTTTATTTTTTTTCTAGCCTTGTCTCTGGTGGTTCGCGCGCGTTTCGATTGAATACTTCTTCAAAATCTCGTTTAATTCGCGCTAGTGTCTGCATGGCTTCATGGCTGTCATTGGCTCGACTCTGGTCACACGAATAGATAGCCTTTGGTGTTTTTCATTGGCAATACAAATGACTTCACTAAGATGTTTCCAAGTGTTAACTAAAGATATTTGCTTTTGTGCTGTTATCATTTTAAATTGTTGGAGAAACTAATGCCAGTAACCAGAAAAGTCATGATTGATTTGTGGGGTTTAACGTCCCAAAACCACCATATGATTATGAGAGACGCCGTAGTGGAGGGCTCCGGAAATTTTGACCACCTGGGGTTCTTTAACGTGCACCCAAATCTGAGAACACGGGCCTACGACATTTCCGCCTCCATCGGAAATGCAGCCGCCGCAGCCGGGATTTGAACCCGCGACCTGCGGGTCAGCAGCCGAGTACCTTAGCCACTAGACCACCGCGGCGGGGCTAACCAGAAAAGTCAGCCAGCTGCGCTTTGTGAATACTGATGAAATAGCGAATCTGGTGGCCTTTTTGCAGCCATGACTTCTATAACGGCTTTGCAACAAAAGCTGTCGTCGATGTGCCACGGTACAGAACAGTGACCCTACATGAACAGCAACATTCGAAAAACATCACCCCCTTCAACAGTTCCTTTTCTCGGTTCACAGCTGACCTTTTTGCAGCCATGACTTCCATTACGCCTTTGCAACAAAAGCTGTCGTCGATGTGCCACGGTACAAGACAGTGACCCTACCTCAACAGCAACATTCGAAAAATAACACACCTTCCACTACTCTTCGCGGTATTAAAAACAAGTATATTCGTGCCCAAGCCTGTGCTCCGGTCAGCGGAAGAAGTAGGGCTCGCGATGGCATTGCCGAAAATCTACTTTTCAGAACTTTTCTAACTTCCTTGGCTTGTCGGGTGCTCAAAAAAATAGATTTAAGACGTCATCCTGGGTGGTTTTTAGTGAAGGTGGTTATTTCGGTTGGTGGTGTATTACAGCGAAAGCTGGTAAGCGCCCCGCCGCGGTGGTCTAGTGGCTAAGGTATTCGGCTGCTGACCCGCAGGTCGCGGGTTTGATTCCCGGCTGCGGCGGCTGCATTTCCGATGGAGGCGGAAATGTTGTAGGCCCGTGTACTCAGATTTGGGTGCACGTTAAAGAACCCCAGGTGGTCAAAATTTCCGGAGCCCTCCACTACGGCGTCTCTCATAATCAAATGGTGGTTTTGGGACGTTAAACCCCACAAATCAAAGCTGATATGCGATCAAAACAGAGGCCACGTGCGGTGCCGTAGTTGTCCGCCGCTGCCGCTGCTGACTTCCTTAACTAATATCGCAACAAATAAAAAAAACTCAGTAAATAGAAAATACTCAGAACAAAATTGAATTCAAGTAATGGTCCAACGCGTGCCAGCCCAGTATTCAACAACTGAGCCGAACCAGTGCTTGAATATTATTGCAAAACTTGCCTTAGGCCAACTTGATGTCGGAAAAAGAATCGCGCTAATATGAGCAATAAATGTACTAGAACATCAAAGCAACAACCAGGCATCACACATTACGAATTGAGTATAGAGTGTGTTTTCCAATGATCCAATCTCTTACAAAAGCTTGTACTTGTTCACCCATTGGCTGCAGTGCATACTGATTTGAGGCATAATTATTCCTTGTTGTCAGCCGCTGCATAGAAATACTGAAAACATTCCTAACAAGTGTTTAGTGGATACCACGCTTCTCTGAAGAATGATGAAGGATAGCACAGTGAATGACAGCCTACTACGACAAATTGTATGTATGGCGTAGTGGGCACCCAGTAAGTGTGCTTGTATGAGTTACTCGAAGATTGTTAAGAAAAGGTTTTAAAAAGCCGTTCTTCGAGCATTCGCTGTGACAGTGTTCTACTGTCAGAGCGAAACACAACAAAATACGAGGCTAGTGAGTAGAGCAGCACAACATATTAGCACGTGGTAGATAAGCTAACAAAATACACGTTCAGGTTCTTCCGTTATCCGGATTCGCAGTAGCCGTGAAAGGCGTAAAAAATGTTATCTGCGATTATCACATACAGCGCGTGCGTAAAATTGTTTCCATTTAGCAACAATGAAAAGACGTGACTCGCTTCGAAGTGGTGCTGCCTATGCCAAGACGTAGTATTCTTTATGTCAAGAAGTGTAACCTTGCGGCAGCAGTCCCAACAGCAAGACCAGCGTCAAGCAGCGAGCGTGGCATCGTAATGGGGGGACGGTGGAGCTTCAACAGGAACACGGAAGCTACAACGTCCGCAAGACCTGAGGTTAGTACCTAGACTTTTACCTGCCACGAATGCAATTACAAGCCTTTAAGAGGCTTGTAAGGACGTAATATGACCGTTTCAGACTTTTCTATAATGCCTATTGCAAATAATGCTACAAATGCTACAATGCTATAAATAGTAATTTGTTCAACCAGAAATAGGCTCACCAGGCATCCGTAAGGCAACAAAAGCTATTGCGAAGCTGTAAACATTATTTATTCTGCTAATGGTACTGATCATTGTCAACGCCTTGCTGATTTTCAATGGTGGACCTTGAAACCGACCACTCAATGCGTAATTAGCGTTCTTTTTTCATATGATGTGATTCTTCAATTCATCCACGCAACATGTCATGTGTGGAAGATTTCCTGCATGACTCGGATCACATAAAGGGTTACTCTCTTTCGAAACACGAGTAGTACCACTAAGCAACTGCGTAGCTTCGTTCTTCAGCTACTATTTGACACTCAGTATTGTGATACACGCGATTTCAATTTGCACCAAGTATTTTATTGTTTATTTAAAAGGATACAACTGGAAATCTAACTCCCGGCTAACAAAACCGACGCTGACACCAGAATATCCGGAAACCGAAGTATTTAACTATTCCGTGTTAAATAACCATTTCGTGTCGATTTGTGGTACCGGGTAGTCGCAGCGACTCTTCATTTCTCGGACGGTTTAGTCAATTTTTTGGTTTATTCGTAATTTACCTGGACTAATGACTGTGAATTTCGCTCATATCATTATTTCATATCTATCCTCTCTGACGAGTCGTTTTCCTCGCATCAAATCATTGGCTGTTTCTTTCCTCGGCAGTGAATGCGTGTTACTGGGTGCGATGTTTATATCGCCATTTTCGTTGCGATTGAACTGCCCACGCTTTCATCTCCAGGGCGAAGAAAGAGGACGGGCACTGGAAGCTGGCGTTTGTAATGAAGATCTGGCTGATCTCCACGCTGGGCAACAGCCGCAAGAAACGGAGCCAGCTGAGACAACTGCAAACCCACCCACTTGTGCTGTTGTCCATACATTGGAACGCCTGGTCGCATTTCATGCGCGAAGGATAAGGCTCGCGCAGCGAGCTGAAGCACCAGTAGAAGTACACATGCCCCGAGATATCGTTGTCCGTGTTCAGAGGCCATGCCACCTCGTGTTCATTCGTGACTACCAACAAGCCATCCTCGGTCTTGCTGGTGCCGCTTATGAGCCAGGTAAGCAATTAGAAAATCTTAAGAGGCGTTCAACCACCAGTCAATTCTTAGCGCCGCCACTGCACAGTTGCCAGATCTGAGAGCCAAGAAAGAAAAGCCAAGAAATAGAAAAAGCTAGGTCAAAAGCTAACCGTCTTGAGCCGAACACAGTAAAGAATCAAATGTTGCATTCAATCAATCAATCATCGAACGTAATTTTAATTAACATACTAACGGAAATACCAGTATTATTTAGTCCAACTTCACAGACTGACTAGTGGCCCTTGTTAGGCGCGGCGGACCTCGGGTGTTCTCAAAATTCGCGGTTCATCTACACAGTACAAGATCCACACATTGCGAAATTTGTGCTTTGTGCCCCACCACGGTAGAGTAGTGGCTAAGGCACTCAGCTGCTGACCTGCAGGTCACGGGATCAAATCCCGGCTGTGGTGGCTACATTTCCAATGGAGGCGGAAATGTTGTAGCCCCGTGAGCTCAGATTTGGGTACACGTTACAGAACCCCCTGTTGTGGTCGAAATTTCCGGAGCCCGGCATCTCTCACAATCATATGGTGGTTTTGGGACGTTAAACCCCACATGTCAATCAAATCACTTCCACTGGTGTTGTGACAATCAGTGATAGGTGCAAAATACCATATCATGCCTTTGAAAAACTTTATCAGGCACAAGCGAAGCACTCTGCATGTAGTTTTATTATTCTCGTACGAGTAATAACCTCACCTATCAATCAATAAATCAATCGAGATCCGCGCATTGTTTCAGGCGGATCGCGAAACATTCGTACGAGGGGAAATGCGTATGAATGGCCTAAATTCCTACTAAAACTTTTTTTCTTCATCTCACATGGTGTCTTGCTTGGTGCCTCCAGAATTGCTGCAACTTTGTCTAATCGAGGACGGTATGTGATGGCGTCATTATGTCACGTCATGTAGCAAAATGATCATGTGATAAGATAACGCATGAGTCTGTTTGGTTATACTGCCGCACCCATTCCTCATTTCTTCACTTTTTCCGTCTCTTTTTTTGTTTCTCCCTTTTGTCCCTTCCTCTAGTGCACAACAGTAAACCGGGCATGTGTATTTGGTTAACCTACTGGAGTTTTTTTGCTTCTCTTTCTCTCTCACTATGCAGTGAAGAGGTTTAGCCATTACTGATGCCAGACTTTACTGCTCAGCACAAGACGCGCGTTTAGATATAAGAACCTCTTTGATCGTACTGTACCGAGCTAACGAAATTCCTGCTTTATGCAAATAGCATGAATTTACTTCACTGCTGAGCGTCCTGCACACAAGCAATTACTATGGAATGCCAGGTCATGCATGCGAGCATTCAGTAATGTTAACCGTGTAGCAAATAACTTCTTTGCACCCAAGAGATGGCCGCCTCTGTTGCATTGCGATTGTCTTTTCTTTTTGTTTTGGTGCGTGTTTTCTCGCATGAGAAAATCGTTTAACGCATAGACATATCTTGCAATGTAGCACTGCAACAAAATAAACCTACCATTCAATCGCAAACATGTCAGTTTATTTTTACGCGCTTGCATTGACAAGAATCAAGCTGTTGCAGGATTAACAAAAAAATCAACTTTCACTTATTTTCAGAGCCTCTTGTCGAGTGGGAAACATTTACAAGGGCGTTGTTGACCGCGCACCACTGTATATTCCGCCTAGCTGTGCACATCTCGGCTGTCCAACAACCTCGTGGCAACTTCTACCAGGGCTTCAGTTTGCAAGACGGAAGTGCTGTGATCTCGGTTGAAATCGAAGCATTTGAGGACCCCTGGAGGGACTTTATGCTGCGCTGCTTACAGTACGTCTGCCGACTGTGGAATCCCCAGCAGACTTCAGTACATTACTCTGAGCACGGCTCCACTCCACGTCCGGACGATCTAATCAATCAAATCCACGCGGCTGTCGTCGAAGGGATAGACCTTCCGGAACTCAGCGACAACAGGTGCTTTATCGGTCGTTTATATTTGCTGGGTACAGTAGCAGCCAACACAGTTTTCTTTCATTATGAGTTAACAGGGACTATATTAAAAGAATGGTACGAGCATTCCAGCAGACTCTGACGCATTGCGGGATTCGATTTCATGCGAATGTACTACCAGTACGAAGCTCGAAATGAATTTTCTTTTTGTGTGAGCCTGGTGCTGCAAACTTTACTCGCGAACTTCGAGACAACTCGGTAGTCGGGTGCGGCGCATCGCTGCAATAAGTAATGAGACTTGCTGTGATCTACAGCGGCAGGAGAATGTATCATCAATAATGTCGGTTGATAACACGCTTCTACGAAGTTGCAGGGGTGTAAGCTGTCAAACGCCATTAGGCATTGCGCAGGCTTTTACATATCTGTGTACAGTGAACAATCAACTGCATCTGTAAAGACTCGTTTTACTTTTGTGTTGTACCAATGGCCATGACGGAGAGATCAACAACGTATTATATTTTAAAAAAGTGTAGAACACAGGCGTGGCTCTGCGGTAGATTATTCGATTCCAACAGATTTTGCCCCGAATTGTGGTGTTTATTCTTCTATCTGATCGGAATACTTAACTCATCGAAAATGCCGACCCATGCACCGAAATTTGCGTGACACTAGTTTTTTGTCGCTGTTGGTTAATCTTTTACCAAAGATTTGGGTGCACGTTAAAGAACCCCAGGTGGTCTAAATTTCCGGAGCCCTCCACTACGGCGTCTCTCACAATCATAGAGTGGTTTTGGGACGTTAAACCCCACATATCAATCAATCTTTTACCAAAGTACGGGTTTTTAGACTGCGTAAACACCCATGGGATGTATTATCACATGGAATCGTGTGATAATACATATAGAATCACATTGGCTGAATTAGCCAGTAAGAGGATTACACCAATTTTGTTTGTATGTCGGCGTGCATTGCCATAATGAGCAGATTGTATAGCGAAGTCAAAAGTTCAACTATACAGACGATATTAAACGTCTTGTTAATGGCAGTTAACCACTAATTTCGTTACGTCATTACTTACCATAGTAAGCAAGTATCGCAGCAACGTTCGTTGGTGCACCGATGAACTTCAAGAGAAAGTACACACACATGCGCAATCACACACATATTATCGAGAATTTCATTATTAACATGTTCTCTGAAATTAGCTTCACAACTATTTACGTTCATAAATTGGAATGGCACATACGACACCATTTAGGAGAAATAAAATTAAGTGAAATAATGCACGTTTTTGCGCAGTACCTTGCATTTCGTTAAGTGCGTATACGTAGCCATCACGTAGCATAAAACTGTTATTGAAACATAAACTAGAAACTTGGTTTTGTTCAGGTTTTGCAGAAAACGGAAGCTATTGCGGAATGATGTACGGCATCTGCGAAACATCGGGCAATACAAGTCTAAGTAGCTACCTTGTAAAGACACCAAGGAAAGGTTTCTTGGTTAGTGAGGGTAAAAGTGATCAGCTTATCAACTGATCTCTGGTGGAGTGATGCTGCGAAGGTAGCATTATACTCTGGGAACTTGTGAATGCATAGGTATAATACCAAATGTTTAACAACATTTTATAAAACTGCATCAATGCTTTGTGCTGTTGATCTAGGCGCTCTCCTTAGGAGGCACCAAAGAAATGGTGACTGGCGCTAAACCACTGCTCTCTCGTGCAACACAAGGATATATGATGGCATGATCAAGCTATTTATGATAAACAAGCCTTTTACAACAACTCTGCCAGTGTGATGTTGCTGACAACAGTGCATAGACTTATGCGTGAGGTATACGATACGTTGTCATAACTCTCATGATTTACAAATATTTACTCGTGTTTAGTCTTGCTTTATTGGGCTTTAAAGTTTTGTGATAAAGAATATTACGAGGTCGCCTCAATCGCCATTTCCTTCACCCAAATATTATTCGTTAAACAATATCTGGCTAAGTTCAAAAGGAACCCGCTATACAAAGTTTAGTTCATTATTTGACACATTTACTGTTTAAACAACCAGTACTTCAGAACATTTTTCGCGAAGTGCTTCGAAGACATTCTTGTAAACTTCTGTAAGTGAACAGAAACAATAAAATAATACATTTTTTTCAATACTTACCACAGGCTTCCCAGATTACTAGAATCAACCATGGACATGCCGTATCTGCGGCACATTGCAATCTACCTCAGCAACGCTGGTGCGGGCCCGGCGGAACCATGGGAAGTCTGGTTGAATCTCACAAACCACCGCCACTCCGAGCGTAGGACATTCTCGTTCGAGATCGATGGAAGACTACACAACCTCATGAACTGCGAAGGAGTCCAAACGTCCGGAGTCACGGCAACGCTTGATGTTGACAGCGCCGTGCCATTGCCTAGGCTAGTGGCGCGTCGTGAACTAATGGGTACCTTTAATAATCATTCCCGATACAGAATAACACTAACACACGATGCGCTGGAGAATACTTATGTTCTCTACGTTCTGCCAATGGTTTATAGGCGCTAAGGGCATCGCCTGACACTGAATATCACAGCAGGTAATGTTCGGGAAGAACATATTCGTTAACATCAAACGGAAATGACTCCACGCTATCTTTTCAACGCGTGTATTCAAACGCGCGTATGTTCAAGCCATCGCTTCCACTTGCTATTAAGGTTTTATTTTTAATGATGAACGGACGGGCTTTTGTGCCTCAGAAAAACCCGAAAGAGTGACTCTTGTTCAAACAATAGGTTTTAAGTACCTAGCAAAACACAACCGACAAAAACAGTGAAACAGTGTTGCAGAACTTTAGTTGCAGAACTACGTCGGCATGGTTCCTATTTTTCCAAAGGATGTGCGAGTCCTTATTATTATATTGTAACTCGGGGAATTACAGGCATGCTGTCAAATGCCAGTGTACGTGACCCTAGTCTTTTGACTTGTCAGTAGCTTTCGCATTCAGTATTTAGTGGCATGTGTGATGCGTTATATTTGTTAGCATCTACTTGCCTTTTAAATGGACTTATGTCATTTTAATGAAATTTTATATTTTATGCGTTTTAGTTTTCATAAAGAGAAACTAAGAATATCCTGACTATTTTGTTTGTCCTAAACGAGAACACTGAACATGCGCTTGTTGCACTGAACATGCGCTGTCAGTGAGTCGATGGGGTTCTGAGAAAGATTGTATATTTGGTAGCCCCGCTCTCAAGGAAATCGTTCGTAGTGAATGTATTGAAGAAAGATACGATCACTTTCACGAGTATGTTCCCCTGTGCAGCCGACAATGTATATGTCATTACCATAAGTGACTATGCGTCACGGATATTGGGCAAATCGAACAACTCGTCACTGATTCACTGAAAATGAAGGCAATAGTTTGCCCAAAAAATGGCTTCGAAGTGACGGTGGCGAGCTGAAGACCCCAGGTATACGTAGAATGAGAGAATGTGAGGGAAGGGAAACAAAATGGCACCAGCGAGAAAAAACCAGAGCAATAGAAGGTCTGCGCAAACGTGTAAATATCTAAAAGAGGCCCGAACTCTTGGGCTCAGTGAGAGTTTCTCTGTAGTTTGAACAACTCTGTCTTGTTTATTTTATGACTTTCTGTAGTTTGACTCGAATCTCTGTGTGCTGAGAATCTACCTTGAAGCGAGCTGCATCGCTTTACTTAGGTTCTAGTAACAGCCCAGACACAACCCAGAAACAATCAGATCAGTCTTAAAAATGGTCATTTTCGCTGTGTTTAGCATTCTGCAGTTTAAAAAAAGCCTCGCCTTTATTTTCTTTTTATTGTCTGAACCTCTTTCCTCGTTTCTTGTCCAGTAATCATCTACGTGTCACCATTTGATCCCAGCAGGAGAGCAATAATCGATCACCCACCACTGTTCTCTTGCGATGACAATAGTTTATTGAAATGCATTTTACGCAATAAATTATTTTCAAACACGCAGTGGCATAGAATATTGACAATATTGGCGACGACTTGTAGACAAAGCCGACAAAAGCTCAATGGTAATCACAATGCTGGTTGTGCTTCGTACGTGTATGAGCTTGAATAAACCTAACCAGGCCACATGCATGACCAGCTTTTAGGAACTGACTCGATGACAGACACAAAAAGAACATTGCGCGATGACCGAGAAACACGTACGAAAACTATATCGCCAAATCGTTTTCGTATATACTAACAATAATGTAATCAAGCATGGCGACCTCCCGCAGTGGGCCGGTCACTGCAGCCGGTAACAGTGCTCGGCCGTGACTTCATTCCCACACGTGGCTGACGCTTTTTGGCGGAGGCAAAGTGCTGAAGGCCCGTCTATTGTGATACAACTGAGCCTGTTAAAGAACACTATATGGCGAAAATATCCGTATCCCTACGTTACGGAGTACCCCACAATCATGTCGTAGTTTTGGGGTCCGAAAATCCACATATTGTAACCTTGAAGTCACATCGTGTACAAATGAATACGCCATATTTAATGGCGGGTCACGCAACGCGTGTTTCTCTAAACGGCTTTGAACTTCGTATGCAAGTTCGTGCAGACCTCCTGAGTAGATAACTAGTAATAATTTAGGTTCATCATGCGGCGTATTCCTGCAGAGGATCACTTTGTGGCATGCACTAACGTTTAGATGATTGTTCAACGTGACGCATTTGACGAGCAACGTGAAAAGTATCGTTTTTTTCACCCAAAACAGATGCAGCTAAAAAACGAACTCTGCATGCATTTCAGGCCTAATATCAGATTCTTTTTATGCAAGTACTGAAGTTGACTGGTGTCGAAATTATAATTTCATTAGTTACACACTCATTAACTTTAAATACGAGAACTTGCACATAACAACGCTTCCCTTCATTTTCTTACTTGGAATGCAATCCTGAGTGCCTCGAAATTATGCCACGCGTATCAGACGCCTTTATGACAGCGCATCATAATTCGTGACTGAAGCGCAGCGTAAGGTGCATTGCGAGGCAATGCACGCACCAGTAACCCTACGTGTGCTTTTAACATGTTGCCTAATGCCACAGCTAGCGACAAGCAGCGGTATTTCTTTCAAACGAAGCAGCGCGGTGCGTTGCTGTATATTCAGGTCCTCATAAACAAAGATGTTTTACAATATATTGCGATGGGTAGAAAAGGCGAAAGTTAGAGGCAAGACGGAATATTGAAGAAACAAGACTGTTGAACACATGGTAATGCTAAAGCCTACACTGGAGTTTGCAAGAAGCCATTTCAGCTCATCGAAACGTTGTCTTTGGTGAATCCCCACGCACACGACTTTTTGCCACATTATTGAAGCGTAAATTAAATACGACATTGTTTGGAAATGAATGAGTTTAATATTGCAGGCTGACGGCTAAAAAGATTCGAAGGGAATGGCTCTTCCTTCATTAGGTGCCGACACCTTGCCCTACGTAGCCCTCTAAAACCTCTTTTTGAAGCGGACACTAATTAGCACCTTTAAGGTTGAAGTTAAAAGCCGCGCACAAAACTTTTTAAAAGGCTCAAACCCAGTTGTTGCGTGGCCCGACTACACCGCTCGTGCTTGTCGGCATCGACAAACACTGACAGCTGGACCTCCATGTAGCGACAGTATACTGATCCGGTTATTCCTAGATAAGCAGGGTACTTTTAGACAACATAGATAATTACTTCCGGAAGGAAACATCGAACATGCCAGGAGGAGACCATTAACACTTGAGTTATGAAAGTAATAAGTGCCAAATAAAGAAACGACATATTAAAACGAGCCTCACCATGAAAAATTTTTCAATAAAGCAAACATCTTCGGCCATCTTAGTGAATCAGTTTCGTTACAATTCGTTTTAACTGAAACAGTTCGCAGGACACCATTACACAGTTTAAAGTGGGTGTCACGCTTGCCGGTATCTTCTTAGTTGTCCTCAATGACGTCGTTACTGAATACAATGTACTAGCTACGTAGCAAGTAGCGGTCCATCTGTGTGTGGTATTTCTCGTACCCTCGTCATTGAACGTTTCACAAAAGCAGATCTATGTTGGAGTGAAATGCAATTTTATGAAACGCATCTTGTGGAATAAACAATCTTCAAAGATGCAGTGGCGTAGTTTGGATGAGTGCGTCGGAGCTATTGCAATGCTGCTTGTGTTCGGTGTGCGTAGGATTTTATATTCGCCTGACGTGAGCACATGCAGCACCTGGTAATATGACCTGACACGTTGACAGAAACGAAAGGTGCATTGTGTGATGGTTGAGAAGCACGTATAGAAGCCCTGGTGGCAATGACGCAATCAAGCATGATTACCCGCCGCAGTGAGATAGCCGTTACAGTGTTCGGCCGCTCAGCAAAAGGTCGCCAGTTGGATCCCAAACGGGGCGGTCGCATTTTGGTGGAGGTGAAATTGTAGAGACCCATGGATGTTCTGTTGGATGTCAATGCACGTTAAAGAACAACAGATGGTCGAAATTTTCGGAGTGATCCGCTAAGTCATACCTAACAATTATGCCGTGGTTTTGGGAGTGAAAGCCGAGATATTATAATAACGCACTGTGACACCTAGAACTGCGCCGCTTTGCAAGGCAATCCGCGTGACAATAATCCCTACGTGTGATTTCGAAGTTCTGCCTTATGCCACAGTGGTACTACAGCTAGTGACAAACGGGCATGTTTCTTTTGAAGTAGCACAACAGCATTCAGTATATTCAGGCTCTCAAAAGCAACGATTTATTACAACTAATCGACGTATCTAGAAAAATGAGAAGGTAAGGGGAAGAAGTTTGAGTGAAGAAATAAAATATTCGTGAACCCGGGGTGTCACTGTAAATCTGACGCAGAAGTTTTGATCAGCTACTACTTGCGCAATTTTTTTTAGATGACGGATTTCACAGACAGAAATAGGCGCAAGCATTCTGGCTAAATTATCCAACCGAGGAATAAATATGTTAGGATGGGAAACTAAATAGCCAATGTCACAGGTGTGCAGCGCGACAGCACGCATCGGCCCCTTCCTTCCCCAGATCTAGTCCTCTTTCCAAGAAGGCTGTTTCTTTTTGTGCCAATAAATTTGCATTATGCGCGCGTAGTTACTGCATCCTCGTTGCACATGAGCCGACACCAGAGTCTTTCCTGTGCGCTGATATTGGTCATGAAAAAAAAAAAGCAGTGCAACGTTGGCAGAGCGCTTTTCAGCCACACTCGTGGGAACTAATAGCCAAATTTTCATCGTTCTTTTCACACTTTTGGCGTGTTAACGCAGGTGGTGGCTTGAACACCAGCCTGTTTGCACAATGTAGAGCCGTCCACACGAGAGTGACAACTTGTCGACAATCTTGCAGTCAACAAACTTGTCTCGGTTTTTTCCTTCAGCGTTGATATTGAAGACCAGGCATGGGCGGGCCGTCTCGCAGGCCAGGGTGATCGCTGGGGATCTCGAAAGATGGTTCTAGAATGGTGGATCTCTGGCAGTCTTGCCTCAGGCACAACAATTGGGCCAATAAAGTTTATTCAACTCAACTCCGCATTCTTCTTTTTTACTTATACGTGGACTTGTGGGGATACAATGTTTAGATAGTTTTTGCGGGCAGACATAACCACGCGTACAAAGGTATCACTTCTGTTTTTCATCATGATGATCAGCGCACGTGATAGGTTGTGGATGCTCCGAAAATGCCATGGGAGGGCAGCAACTGCATCAGGGTGACATTACTTAGTGTCTACGCCAAAAAAGCAGAGCCCATGAAGAGAGCACTACATATATCGGAGAGGGAGTATCACTGATTCACGCTGTCGCGGTGCGCACCAGTGACATGGGTGATTTAGTCTGTCATGCTTACATATCAAAGCCTCTTTTCAATAATCGATTCAGATGGAAGTTCGCGCCCGTTAATGTTTGTTTCGTCCGTTGTCTGAAAAAAAAAATGTGCATGAAGAAGCTCATCATAGAGTAGTAACTAGCTAAACCCACACCTTGTGGAGCTCTAGAGAAGACCATTCCGCTTGTTGAAACATTGACTTCAGTGACCACCTATGTTCGCTTATTGTTCACCTCTTCAAGGTTGGACGTGTTTTTAGTGTAACTCACGTGTTGCATGTGCCATTGTACAAGCACAGATACGTTCACGTGATATTGATTGTGACATGCGGACGCCTTTGACACCATGTTCCCAAATCAGCAGCATTCATCTCACGTGCTTCCTGTTGCACCTCCCAGTATCAGCAACACGAATGTGGAGATACATGCGTCTCATCAACTGAGAAATTCTACGCCGGCAAGTACTGTGATGTCTGTGGCACCCTATGGCAATAGGTACAGGGATTTATACAAAATTCAGGCGTGAACAAACTGTGAAGACTGGTTCAACTGGCCATAGAAGGCAAACACATGCGTCTACCTGAAATAAGTACTGATTGCAATGAACGTTCGTTATATATCTATACCTATCACCCTTCTCGTTTTTGTTTACGTATTTTCTTCTAGTTTTTTTCAGGTCATTGGCTGGTGAGAAAGCAGCTGTATACTAAAGAAAGTGCTATAAAACGGACACTAATTTACGGAAAGATTAATGTGCGCACGTATTTGTCACGGCAGTAGAATGCTTACATATGCTCGCTCGATCGACATGTGCACATTCATTCAAAAGTTGAACCATTGGGCCTTTCGGTTTGCTCAGATGGAATAGCGATTGATTCATAAAGACATTGCTTCCACGTTCGAATCAAGGCCAGAGAACCATTTTTGTCAACTGTTGAAACAGTTTCTGTTTTGTGAAATTCATGTCAACGAGCTCTGCATCTTTCCCTTGCAAGAAAGAAACTGGCAAAGTTTCCCATTCATGAACATTTCTTCAGCTTGCCGTAAGTGAAGGTTGGTCTGCACGTTCTTATCATTACACTGCGCTGTTGTTAGGCGTATCGTGAAACAAGGGTAATAAATGTCGCGTATGGTAAAAAACGATTCCTTGTATCGTGATGTACGATGCTTTCTAAAAATTGGCTGGCAACACTGGCTCGAGTTTCTTGGACCCATGCGGCTTTTTTGCCCCGCTGAGTGACCCGAAGGAAGCATATCATGTAATTCTAAGCAATATTACTGTCCAGACCAAAGCAGAGCAACACCTCTGCTATCTAAAAAAGCTTAACAAAATTTTGCTTTTCATTTTCTATTCTATAAATATTTGGTGACCATGGAAGCGGATAGTATAACCCAAGTATATCACACACACACAAAAAAACGCGTGCATTGGGTTTTGTTGGCACCGTGACAAATCTTGAGACACGTGACTTTTCTGAGAATTGTGTCAAAACAGTGTGTCAGTGCTTCGAGTGCCATGCTTAGTAATTTTTCTAGTGAAGCAGAGATCCATTGGAAGTGGTGCCAATCGCCTTTACGTGCGAACCTTGGACCATCATGCCGGCACCTTGCAGGGAAGCCGTAGCCGACGAAAATACAGTAGCCCCACCGTGCTCGAGAACTGAGGCAAGTGTGAATACTATTCAATGCTGCATATGCGCACCAATGCAGGGTTATTCACTCATGCTCTTGTTGGATGTTAGCTTTCTTCTAGGTGCAAGTTTACTTTGCATGAGAGGGTTAACACAAACGTAACGTAAACCCTGCTCTGTGTCCCCTGCCCATTACCCATTAATGCTTAGAAATGAGCTTGAAGTTTTTTTTTTCTCTGCCCCGCCGCGGTGGTCTAGTGGCTAAAGTGCTCGGCTGCTGGTCCGCAGGTCGCGGGTTCGAATGCCGGCTGCGGCGGCTGCATTTCTGATGGAGGCGGAAATGTTGTAGGCCCGTGTGCTCAGATTTGGGTGCACGTTAAAAAACCCCAGGTGGTCAAAATTTCCGGAGCCCTCCACTACGGCGTGTCTGATAATCATACGGTGGTTTTGGGACGTTAACCCCCACATACCAATCAAATCGCTTAGCCGTGTCTCTTCACCTGTTCTCATATCTCGTGGTTCCATTCAAAATGACCGAATGCTGCGCATGGTAAGCTGGATCAAAGTGTTTGCGGCTTGGCGTTATTCTGGCCGGTTTTCTCCGCATCAATGTTTAGGCGAAATTTTGACACCGTAACGCACAGCTCGTCAAGCTCCGGCTCCCTTGACTTTCTTCGGCCTGTGTTTACTGTAACGTCACAAGTGTCACGTAGCATAGCATTTTAAGGTATCTCTGGCTTGGCCATGATATTGACGCACGGGTGACATGTATACACCCATTATCAAACTTTTCGTTAAATTCATGTCACTTCTAGTGTTTAAAACCTTAAGGGGCTGCGTGAACGAATAAAAAGAATCGCAGCCAAACAGAGCTACTCGTTTCATTGTTCAAAACTATAGTTATCGTTCAACTGTGACAAAAATGAAACTCTCTCTTTCCCTCGAGCTGTTAAGTAATCATCTTGATATTTTGAATCATCTTGACATCTTGAATCACCTTGTTGTCAATACCCATAAACTCGTGTACCATCTTGACCATCATGTATTGGATCTGCATACATCAACAATACACATCTCGTAGAATACATATTAATCGAAGTTTCACGCGACTTAAAGGTTGTACTGACGGCTTCAACTATTCCGCAGTTCCGCGAGTCATACGCCTACGGAGCAGCTTACCTGATAATATAGTGGCGGAAACTAACTCGGCGAAATTCAGACAATCTGTTAACCCGCATATCTCCGGCAGACCACGTTCTGCCTAACATGTCGCACGTAATAATCAGTCCTTTTGTTCGGGTGTTTGCGCAGTGTCATGTGCAATGGGTTACAAGTTGTAGTCTCCCCCCCCCCCTTTTTTTCGCGCAAAGTATTTATTTAATCATGTGTATTACTGTTGATATTTCAATGTACCCTATAATATACGACACAACTTGTATTTCACGTTTTATTGTTACCCTTTCTGCTGGTTCTTTTATTTTTACCCTATGTAGGATATTGATCATATTTCTTTCACATTGTTCTGTTCTACCGTATCATATTTTGCTTCTTCATGTGAATTTGGGATTGCACCTTTGGTGTATAAAATTTTTTTGTAAAGTACCCCTTACTCAATGCCCATGTGTCCATGTAAGGTATTTCAACTAAATAAATAAATTCAGTGGGTATGTTGCTCTATTGTCCAGAACATCAATGAAAAGCAGCAGAAAACGAAGCGAAGGAAGGTAAACTGAACGTTAATTGCGCCATTTTGAGAGTTTGCGGTAACTATGATAAGATGTGAGAAAGATAAAGCGTACAAAACAGCAACTTGGCGTCGGCAGGAACCGAACTTGGAACCTACGAATGACGCACGTCATGACGCTGGCCAATCCGGTTATGGAGTATTTATTTCAAAGGCTGTGGGTTGCGACCCCATCGACAGAATTGACAGTTTTTCGTCCACTTTATCTTTTTTTTTCCTATTTTAACTCTCAAGCTTTAAAATACAGTTAAGAAGCCACAAATATTTCCCATGCTTTCCTTATATCTTGTCTATTGGTCTTATTTGTTGTGCGCGATTTATAAAAAAGGACCCCTCAGGTTATTTTTCTTGTTTCTTGTCTGTATACGTGAGTCGCCAGTGACGAAGGCGATAGATAACGCGGACACTGATGACCTGCCAGGAAAACAGAAAGTGGCAACATCATGCTTGTCACCAGTGACACGAAAACATTTTGTAAGCATGGGTGTTTTGAGCCTGGCCAATGGTATCACCCACGAAAAATTTACCGCGAGTCTCTGGTGAAATAAGAGTCCGAAGTTTCAATATATAACAGTTGGTTAATACCGTATAACAGCCGCCAGCCTGTCGCTGTATTACACTAGCTCGAACTCATTCAACTGCGCGTAACTGTTGAATAAATAACACTCTAGGTGTCGTGCGCGTAATAATAAAAAATAAGCAATATGTGTGGTTTAACGCCCCAAAACGCCGTAGTGAAGGGCTCCGAAAATTTTGACCAAACAGGGTTTTAGGGGCAAAGCTCCTTAAAGCGGCACCCGTTCGTCCCTCGTTGTCATAGTCGTAGTGTGTAACAAGTGTTACATTTTGACCTGCAAGGTGGTGCCGGTGGGAGATTTCTCCTGTGCCTTGTTCAACAATAAAAGTTCGCGGCGTGCGCGTTAACTAAAAGCCGAATGCTCCTTTCTCTCATTCCCTATTAGCAGCCATTCGCATGTTCTAGTAGGAAACGTTAGTAGAAGTGTGAAAAGCCGACTTCTGCTGTCTCATTCCCAGTAGCAGTCATTGTTTACCTCCAAGGTAGTGCCTGGTGAGATTTCTCCTGTGCGTAATTAAACAATAAATTTTTTTTGTTCAAAACGCCGTTGATTGATAAAATAAACTAACGAAAGACGCCACATGTTTTCTAAAAGCAAAACGAAAAGACGCCAGATGTTTCTAAAGCAAAACAAAAAGAAGACGCCAGCTCCTTAACGAGGTGTTTTCTAAAGTAGTGGTTTTTATCGGGCGAATTACGGAAGGAAATATCACGGTATTATTTCCAGGAGCTTCGCCCAATCTCATCATCATTCACCTCGTGGATCTGCCGTCAGTTGTTTTCGACATGCACTAAAATTTGAGCACATGGTCCTACAGCATTTTCGCCTACATAAAAAATGCAGACGCCGCAGCCAATATTCAATCCAGCAACTGGTGGATCAGCAACAGAGTACCTTAGCCACTAGACTACCACCGAGCGTGAATAATAAATATTTAAGGGACCCTAGAAGAGTTTTGACAATTTTTCGAAAACAAGTTGGACCGGTAGACCGAGCCTAAATGGTCATTTAAAAACCAATTTAAGCTCACTTTGTTAACTGTGTTATGCATTACAACCCTGTAGAGCTGTGAATTGCTGCAGATCGCTGAGACTCGGCCAAACGCGTTTTTAAATACCCATTCAGAGAGCGACATGCTCTGCGTCATTGACGTCACCGTGGCTTCTCATCTGATTGGCTTTCAAACGTGTGGCACAGGCCCTGTGAAGGTAGAGCTTAGCTCCAAGCGCTCGAAGGAATTCAGTTTGTTGAGGTTGAAAGGTAGAGTGGAGAAGGGTACCTGTTTAATACCCGTAGCTCCGTCAATAAGGGCTGCTTTTATTGAATTATTGTGCCAATGATTTGCTTCAGTAGTGGTGCGATCAAAATTGAAATGCGAAGAAACTGTTGCAGCGACCTTAAGAGTGAAAGGGGAGAGAATTGCGAAGCTTGTTGCATACTACAGCGCCCTTAGCGCCAAATGGTTCTAACCACGATTCTTTCTCAAGGTAAAACAGGAATAAATCAAAATTAAAAAATAAACATGTGTGACAGTGCAATAATAAATCGCACCTCGTCCACAGTTCGTGACGAAACTTTAGTGCGAAGTCGTCGTGCTTACACATAGTAAAAACTTGATGCGCTCGGCCATTGATGGCATGGGTTCTATCCTGGCCATGGCGTTCGCGTTTTCAAGCAGATGGAACAATAGAGGCCCGTGTACTCTGCAATATCCGTGCACTCTACACGTTTTCCGTGACCACTAGGTCCCTTTTTCTGTGGTCTAGTGTTCACTCTCGTTCCTGACATGTTTCATCTAGGCCAATGCATCTTTACTATGCCTCAAAAGGAATGTATATAACAGCTTCATGTTACGGGTACCTACCTATGAAGCAGATACCTGGAGGATTACAAAGTGGGTTTAACTTAAGATCAGAATGACGCAGCGGGCAATGGAAAAGAAGATGACAGGTGCAACCCTAAGGACAAGGAGGAGGAGGAAGGACAGGGAGGTTGGCTACCTAAGGACTAGAAGACAACAGAATGGGTGAGGGGAAAAACAGGTATTAGGACATCATAGTCAAATTCAAGAAAAAGACAGTCATGAGCGGGGCGCGTAGCACGCAGTCATCATATCCACTGGTCATTAAGGATGACAGACTGAATTCCGAGATAAAGCAAGCGGGTGAGAGGGATAGAGGAAGTTTGGTGGCAGATGAGATAAGAAATTTTGCGCGCGTAAAGTAGTTGCAGCAAGCACAGGACCGAGTTGAATTGCGAAACATGGCAGAGGCCTTTGTCCTGCATTGGGCGTAGTTAGGCTGCTGATGATAATCCCGCCGTGCGTTGTGTACCGATAATGGCACCCATCTGCTAAGCTTAACGTCATGGGTTCAATCCTAGAGGTGGTGGTACCATCCCGATACAGACGCAGTGCCATAACCTGTGCAGTATGAGCACATGTTAATAAATACCAGATTCCCAAAACTCGTGAATTTTTTTCAGTGCAGCGTGCGTAATAGTCACAACGTGACCTTGACATACAAAACTCCGACTATCTTTTTTATAGTGATGAACTGGATTCAACCAATAGGTGGCGTCAATATTCATTCCTCTGCGCCTACTGTTCAGACGGAACCAGCTAAGCTGCTTTCAGATCACCGAAAACGGCTCAAAAAGCATTGTAGTGTCGTATAGACTGTTTCCATGAAATTGAGTGTAGCCTCGAACCGAAGAACTTTCGTCACTCTCTCCACCGGCCATTTGGCCACACTGCTGGTGCGTTGGGATTGCGGCGTTTTACAAGCACGGCGCGTGGAATATCACTGTTTTTTTTCCTTTTTTATGCGCTTAAGCAGTTGGACTAGCAAAAATCAAAATGTTAAACAAAAACAGGTTCACAGGCTACCACGTCGCTGTGCTTTGCTCCTACATCAACAATCGAAAACACAATAGGTGGCTGGCAGCCGAAACATGTGAGGGGCGGTTTCCTTCGAAATAGCTCACGGGCTTTCTTTCCCGACAAATATTTTATTATAAGTGTGGTGTCTATTCTTACAGCAGCTGTCTGTCATTACACGAGCTTGTGATTCTGCTTGCGTGCTTGTACTCTTTATCATATGCAGCAAGGAAGAAGAAGTAATGCAAAGCTGAGATAGTGTACAGAAAATACCTTGCCCAAAATTCTTTTTTTGTAACATCAACATCCCCCATTTCTACGCAACAGCACTCAGGTTACAATGTCTGCGGCAACCGAAACGTAGGCGCATGTAAGTTGAAGATTTTGAATGAGCATTCTTCAAACCGCATGGGACAAAGGCTTGCATCACACAAGTGTTCTTCGGCTCAGGAACATGCCCCTTGCGTTTTTTCGACGGCCCGTCATTTCTCGACTTATCGATTTTGCTATGATAAATTGGGAAATTTTAGGACACCAAGTTTCTTTTTTCGTGGCTGCTGGGGTGTCGTGAATAATCAACCGACAATCGTTGCAGCCAGGTCATTGCTGGAACATGCTCGCTCGCCGTGATACATCACTAAAAAAACAATGTTAGCAAAATAGACGTGCAGTTTCGACGTATCACCAGCGGGGGCTGCTCTTGCCGAGGCGAACTTACGTCATGGCATGCTAGCAGTTGTGCAAGACATTCGCTTTAGTTTTCTCTTTGTGTTATCATGTGCAACGTGAGGAACAAGCTTTTAACTATAGGACGACGACACGACTCAACACAGACATTGGTGCTTGTGCTTCCTTCTTACCATAAATTTTGCAATGTGACGTTCTGAGCAGAACCCGGTGGTCTCATAGCGAATATGGAGTTACGTTAGCTTAACCTAAATAATCACAGCTAAAAAACCAGGTAGTAATTTTCAACAATAACGCGCGCACCTAAAGCGCAGCAGGACAGTAGCGTACGTATTTGTTCGTCTCAATTACGTTTCACCTATTACTTCAAGAGGTACAGAAGTTTTAACGCTAGTGCATAATCCCAGAAACCCACAAGGAGAGCAAAAAATAGACATGCGCACCAATTACCCATTTACAAGTTCTGCTTAAAGAATGCAGTGAAAAGCTACTCACCTCCTATATCATCGGCACGGCTGTGGGAACATCTCGTGTGTTGCCGCTGCTTTCAATTTCAGCCATTTCGAAGCTTATAGCTTAGCGATTACTTACTAGTACCTTTATGCTCGAGAAGCGTTGCTGTGTTGCCACGCCGCGGTGGTCTAGTGGCTAAGGTACTCGGCTGCTGACCCGCAGGTCGCGGGTTCGAATTCCAGCTGCGGCGGGTGCATTTCCGATGGAGGCGAAAACGTTGTAGGCCCGTCTACTCAGATTAGGGTGCACGTTAAAGAACCCCAGGTGGTCGAAATTTCCGGAGCCCTACACTACGGCGTCTCTCATAATGATATAGTGGTTTTGGAACGTTAAACCTTTCATATCAATCAATCAATCAAGCGTTGCTGTGTTTTGATCGTGTAGCGCGAAGAACAGCTATATCATGCGTGGTGAGCGTGTACGCCACCGCACATCCAGACGCAACGACATGGAGGAGAAACAGGGCCGACGCTAAAACGCGCTGCGGCGAAAAAAAAAAAGGCAGCTTCTTGTCAAAATTGTTTACTTTAAGGTAGTAAAACTTCGTGTCTTGATGTCATGACCGGTACTTATTATTAATTGGTTTCATGGATGTTCATCGTGATCGGCTTGCTATGCAGGAAACGCAAGGGGGATCCTGTGAGGTCACGTCAAGCTCTCCTCCAGGCGCTGCTGTCCTGACCTTGGCACGCTTAACTGCGTTGCACCAGCGAAGAATAACACAGCGGGATGAAGCAACAATACTAGTTCATGCTCCCAGAGATCTCAAAGTGGAGTGGCGGTCAAACTGTGCCTTCCGCTTCCGGTTAACTGAGCGAGAAGCCACCGCAGCTTCTGCCGCCGAAGACCCGCGTAAGCACCTCGGTATTCTTAAGGAGGCAACTGTGTCATGACAATCATGACATGCCATGCTCCTGGTACGCACGCGGGTATTTCGCTAGCCTGATATATATACAAATGCATGTGGCGCGCCATTCGACAGGACTACTGTAAATAGCTGCTAACATCAAAATCTTGGCACGCATGACACCTACGGCCCAGCTGGTTCACACGATATGCTCTTGGAGCGGCCTCAACTATCTCACTAACTAGATGTACGTAATAGTTCGTAAGATATGACCTAGATTCTAGCTCATGCATGTTACAGGATATGTTTCGTTAAGGTAGTATCCAAAAAAAAACAGTATAGAAGAAAAAGATGGAAGCTTGAGAGGAAAAGTCCGTAAAGAGGGGTTATGTCAAGCCGAAGTTTCTACGAGCGCACTTGTATTCCTCAGGGCTAGAACAGAGCAGAGCATAGTGTGCGTCAATTTCTATAGACAGATATACATGCTGCCAATTAATTATGTGATAGTGAACGACATATGAAGACATTAACTTTGCTGGCCCGAAGCCCCTAGAATGTGGTGTATGGAGCTCCTCAATCATAGTTTTGCATTTCATTGATTCCCACAGCGTGCTGTGAATCTGACGGCATTGTTTTCTTATGTCGTCATCTGATAGACTCTAGTGATCTTCTGGAGCATATGCTGCACGAAGTTTATAGTTTTAAGCAACTACGCATGCCTTTCATTCATAGTGTTAGAGTGTGTTCGTTACTATTGTACTGTGCGAAACAGTCACGTTTCTCCACTCTCAGCCGAGTGTCTCAATGTACTGTTCGGTCGATTCTACCGAAGCTTCTGTTCTCCCTCATCATTCTTCTCGCTGCAAGTGTGTTCAGTTGTACGTCGAATCGAGTGCCATCTGTTGAAACTGGAATCAGATAACACGTGAAATTATAAAAAAATTAGCTTCATTGATAAGCTTGGAGATTAGTGTGTTAGCCCTCCTTCGATAGCTCTCCTTCATAAAGAAAGAGTTGGTGCTCAACTTGCAATTACCTTTTTCTTGTGGTGTGCAAGTGCTACAAATTCTGTCTATTTAAAGACAGGCCAGTTCGAAGTGAGAGCTTGTTCGTCTGTGTATTCTTCCATCCTTTTTTGCACTATTATTTTGCGACCAGGAACTGAAGTAATTGAAACCTAGCAAAGAGTTCATGCACATTATTTTGCGATTTTCTCACTTCATTGGGCACAACTTCAATGTTGCTAAAATAAAAAAACACTGTTTATTTTCAGTTCACTTCCGTGAATGGGAAACACTTGTGAGGACAACGTTGAGCTCGCACCTTTGTCTCTTCCGCTTGAATCTGGAGGTATACGCTGTCCACAACTCGGTTCGGTGCTTCTACCACGAATTCTTTCTAGAAGACGGAATCGCTCGCATAATTGTTCAAGCACCTACGATGGAAGACCCGTTCAAAAGATTCGTACTTCCCAATCTCCAGTACTTGCGTGGAAGTGCAAATCGACAGCAGACTTCACCACCGGCTTACAATAGCCCTCACTCCCATCCTGACAATTCGCTCCCAGAGAGGTGTGCCGCTCCAATTGAAGAAAATGGACCTCTGCAGTTTCACGACAACAGGTACTCTATGGGCTTCTCACGGCACATGAATAAGGCTGCATGAGGGCATCTTTTCTCTCTCAAACTCCACTTTCAGTCATGATACATGGTTTCCGTATACGAAGGGTAGAATGGAAAAGTCATAGCTTTGTCGCAAAGGTGAAGCAATGAACGCGATAGCAACAGTTTGAAAGGATACGCGCAGAATGGAAAGCAGATCGAAACGTGCCCCGTGTTTCTCGCGCACAAATACGCACAAAACGTACTCGCATGTATTGATGCACGCGAATAAGCGTCTCATTTGTTACTTCGTTGAGTGTGGAAAGCGTGCGCGTTTCGCGAACGGAGCCTGCAATGATTGCAGTGACCCTTGTGTGCCCGGTAACTACAGCATAATTGTTCCACGTAAAGCTCGGGGCCAACCAAGGCGTACGATCCTCCGCTCCTCACCACCGCGAGATAAGGGCGCGCGAGGGAGCGTCGCTCTCCTTCTCTATGCCGAACAAAGTATCCGTAGGATATTAGAGCGGGTGCCGCTGCGCGAACTGGCGACGTGCGCTCATTGCGCCATCTTTCTGGTAATGCTGAAAACACAGCAGCGGTAAGTGGTAGATATAAATAGCTTGCCGTTTGAACGGTCAGAGCGCACCATGTCTTTGATCACATCTATAGTCTACCGAAATGGCGCTCTTTGACCATCAAACGGCCTTTGCGCCATAAAATACCACACGTCATCATCAAACGTTCCATTCGGCTCGTTTGCGAAAGAAGTGTAATACTGCACCCGTGTCGCACCGGGCGGTGAGGGCTTCAGTGAAAGCCTTACTCATAGCACTCATCCACACTGAAATAGCTCTGCGACGCTATATTGACTGTCAGAGCATGTTCCCCACTCGAACAGTCAGGAATGCTAAGCTGCAGGCCAGATGAGAGACATATGGCGCATCGCGTTACCACTCGCGTTTACAACTCCACAATCGTGAGCACTGGCTACCAACATTTCAGTTATCTCAGCGCGGTGGAGGCTTTCACCACCTTTTTGCATAAAGCTTAATGTTCAGCAAAATGTGCCGTACTCAGTTCCGTGGGTTCGCATCATGTCTGGCACCAACTCGCCCACTTAGCACCGCTTCCTAACGGAGTTGCAAATGGTGTTTCTCCACCTGCAATTGCTTGGAGTGCACTGTCAACAACTACCAGTTAGCGCTGCAAGTTAATCTTAGATAGCTACGCTTTGACAGAGCGCTTGTGAAGTTGGTTTTAATTATATGCATTTTGAAGTTATCTGCGTGGTATTCATCGTGTGATGTGCACAACTGTACATAAATTGCCACAGCAACCACACAGAATTGATCAACTTCATGAACGTTAGTTAGAGGGACGAAGATGTGCCACCAGCCGTCACCGCAAGAGTGCCCACACCAAGTGGGTCTATTGCTGCTAAACACCAGTACACCTTGTACAAGCTCTTGAACGTAGGTGCATAACAGACATTCAGCTACATAGACGAGCACGCGTTTCGGCTTTGCGTTATACTTTTTCTTGTGAAGAAGGAATGAATCTATCAGCTTCTCTCATTCCTGCGTGCGTCATACGCCAACTATTCTATATCAGCCAACTAGCCTGCAAAACCTTGTTAAAATAACGATAACGATTATCTCAGTGTGAAGCTATCTGTGCCGCAACCGTGTAGCAAAGCGCATGCGATAGGCCTGCGTTCTCTGAGGACATCATTCGACTTGAGGTATAGAGAGAACGCCTTCTCTAAAAGTCATACAAAACTAATTTAATCTGCTCATTGCGCATCTGACGATTTCCTGATAACCATCATAATTAAAAAGTTGTCTTTATATGTTGAACTGTTCTTTGTGTAATATAGGAAGTGAAGGTAATGTTTCTATTCCCCTTTTTTTGTGGACCGTGAATGTATGTTAATATTCTTGTGTATTAACGTTTACAGCGTTAAATGGGGCAAAAGCTTTACATTACTGTATAAAACGCATCGGTCTTCTCGTAATATCGTTTTTCGTGTTACCATTGCTAGGTCCATTCAGTTCAAGGTAAAAAAAAAACCTCAGGCATATCTTTTTATTTAGTTACTGTGGATGTTGTTGCCCGCTCATTGCTTTAGTGTGAGATTCTGTGGCTTACTATGGAAGCAATCAGAAAACACAAGAATACTTCAACTTTAAATTATCTTTGCAGGTTAATCCGGATATTGGAAACAGCAATGGATATACCATGTCTCATGGAGATTGCAATATACTTCTACAATGGCATAGTGACCGTACCATCCATAAGACGGGAATTCTGCTTACGACTGACCCACCGTGGTCCATCCCACGCTCGGAGTTTGACGTACGACGTCGACAGTAGCTTGGCTGAAAGCCTGCAATGCATATGTGACAGCACTTCCGGCTTCAACACAATTGGTATTGAAAGGGCTGTACCACTTCCTATGCTTCTCGCACGTCGTGAGCTGAGTGGTTCTGCGACCAACCTGGCGCGCCACCTAATTACAGTTACAAACGAGCCGTCGTTGAGGGATATCGATATCGACGTTGTAACATCGCTGCACAGGCCCTCAAACAATTAGCTTTTTTTTATTTCTCCAAGAAGCGACTTCACAAGGGTATAAAAAACATAAACCAGGAGACGAGTCACAAGTGGTGCAGCGCTATTGTTTCTGCTTCGTAGCTTGAAATCATCTCGGAAATATACCACAGGCCTTATCGTCAAAATAATCATTCCATTCTTCATAATCTTTCTCGTGCAATGAACAACTTATTTTTAGTGAACAGATTTTCTCAAGCATTGTTTGAGCAAGTATTATATTTGTGTTTGTCTATGCGCTGAGCATTAACAAGGAAATCAGATGTATAGTACATCGAATGAAAAACTGCGAAAACGTTGGCTAGTGGATGAACGTAGCGGACGTTTCGGTGTTGAAGATGGTGCTCCTTTCAGTGCATCGTTCGTGGATAACTTTAGGCATTTTTTGTTGTTAATGTTCTTTGCACGTGTTGCTTGCGTATTTTATTCAGCTATACAGAAGCTGAGATATGACGTTGGCTCAGTCACCTTGGCAGACGAGTATAAAAATGCTTTACATATCTCGCGTGGAAGAATCTGTCTGGAATTAAACAATTCATAAAGTTGTGAATGCGCAGTGAAGATGGCGCAGTTAATACACTATAGGCCTATACCACCTGAGTAGTTTTCTTGCGAGATAAATAGTTCGGAATTTTCTACAGTCGTTTTGGCCCATGGTGCAGTTCGAGATACGTTACTTTCTCTTATGCGTCCCGGCTGCGGAACGTAATCATTCCCTAGGTGCCTAAGAAGGGTGACCCTGGTTGAATGTGCTTGTCGGCACTTTTAGCAGTCGAATTCATAATTTTATGTATTTCATATTTAGCCCATTCCAATGAAATACACTTTAGTGAACCCCAATTGGTCGAGACTTCCGCAGCCCTCCACTACAGCGTCTCTAATGAACATAACAAGGTTTCTGACCCTCAACCCAGATACTATATGAATAAGTAATTTGCTTTTACAAAAGTATTCGCGCGTTCACTGCAGTAACAGTCGTGTGTATATGCAGTCGAAGTACAATTTTTTTTAATTTGCATCACATAATACTAATTCAAAATATTAAGTCGATGGCATCATCCCGCGCATCGTACGCTTTATGAGCAAGCAAAATTTTCGCGGATAATATGAACAGTGGAGCCTCAAGGAGTCGTGATATGCGCCAGGCGGCTCCGTGAAGCAAAGACGCGTGAGGGGCGCTGGTGAAGGGAGCATCCAACTGGCAGCCACTGCTGACATCCAGCACAGAGGGCGTAGTCACGCGCTTTCTCTTGGAGTTACTGTATATGCTACCCTTATGTAGCATATACAGTAACTATACTTTCTCTCGGCAGACATTGGTAGCCCCTGCCTATGTGAGTGCGGTCCTTTCAACACTTCTTTTGCAACCAAGTGACATTCTAGTTTGTTTCTATTGGCATGCCAGGATAGCCGAGTGGCTACGACGCCGTTTTCTGATCGAGTTTGTTTCTGTTGCTTTTATAGCTTCGCCTTTAAGCAGACACTGCTGTCTTTCGCTGCGTCGATTCTACATTTGCGACAGTTTTTAGGTTTTTTTTATGCATCTTAGTATTTAGTAGCGTACACTTTATTTTTGTAGGAGACTTCCACTTCGCTTTCCTTAAAACAGTAAATATGAGCTTCTGCTGAGCTGCTGGCATCGAAATTCAGGGTTGGGTCTTGATCACGGCGGTGGCACTTACTACTAATACTAGAAGCCTGTGTACTATGAAAGTCGGTACGCGTTAAAGAATGCCAAATGGCAGCGTCTCTCGCAGCCTTGTAGTAGTTTGGGGACTTGGAGCCCCCGATGATATTGGTATGAAACATGTGCTTGTACACAGTTAACCAACATTAAAATTAGTACGGTTGATTTGTTCCACTTCATCGTTTTTAAGCGGCAGAATAGACAAGGTCCATAGAGAAATGTTCATCATGGTATCGTGCATCTGTCTTGACTGCCACTCCTTCGCGATAGCATCAATTTTATGGATTGACAATGTTACAATTAAATATGTCCAAAATTGCCATTGTCCTGATTATCTGGAATAAAAAAGTTTTAAGGGCTCACAGTGTTCGCAATGTCATTGCTTCATGTTGTAAATTTCGTCATGTCATCCTCTGGCTCGAAGAGAGTGATGCATTCATTGAAACAGGGCTATTAGCAAAACTGCTCGTTAATGACAGCAAGACTATGACTCAGGCATGCGTGATCAGGGACCGAAGAACGTGAGTTTCATTTTGGCCCCAGCCATCGAAATTAGACGTTGACGGACTATTTGTGGCCCTTGTGTGAATCCTGTAAAAGGAAACCATGTGTTGATATTAGGCAGCGGGTGCTAACGCTTACACTAGCGATGTTGACGCTGGCGCTCATCACGGCGTTGTGCAGGAGAGAAACCCGGGGAGGCGCAAAGCTTACTGTAACATGTCAATCGCTGCTAATGGGCAATGAGAGACAGAATGCAGGCTCTGATTGGGCACACATATGCGCAACCTGCTTTTAGCTAACGTAATACGCTGTGATTTTTTTTATTCTTGAACAATGCACAGGAGAAATCTTCTTCCGGCCCTACCTTAGAGGTCAACGCTAAGTGCCTTATTACGGGTTGACGAATGAACGGTTGTGCAATGAGTGCAGTGCTTTTTTTTTTACAGCGAAATTTATTTAGGGACGGCTTACTGCTCTCCCATTGTTGAGTACCAAGTACTGGAAATCGTTAAACATTTTTTTTTCTAAACGCTCCCGCCCTCCCCTGTTATGAGATCACTTTTCGGTTTCCGCGCAGTTGCATGTTGTCCGCTGCTGCCGCAGGTTTCCTAAACACATCGCTAAATTACAAAAAAAACTTGCATTAATGACATTGTGGAGCTCGCAGCCGAGTCTGCTGGGTGCCAGCCCAATACTCTACCACTGAGTTACGACGGTGTTTGTAACCTGTTGTCAAACTTCCCTTAGGCAGGCATTACCTAGCACCAATTGCACAGTGCGGCTCAAACCCGGGTCATCTGGATGCCAGCCCAGTGTTCTACCACTGAGATACACCCGGGCTTGTCAGTTGTTGTCAAACTTGCCTTAGGCAGGCTTGATGTGGGGAAACCAGTCACGTTATTACGACTTATAAAGCGCTTTACAAGAGTGAAAGAACAACTAGTCGTCGTTTAATGCGAATAGCGTAACAAGTGGGTCGTCCAATGCTCCAATCCATTACAAAATCTTGTTTCCCTATTAACTGTGGCAGCCCTGTCACGGTGGTCTAGGGGCTAAGGCACTCGGCTGCTGACCCGAATGTCGCGGGATCAAATCTCGGCTGTGGCGGCTGCATTTCCGTTGGAGGCGGAAATGTTGTAGGCCCATGTGCTCAGATTTGGGTGCACGTTAAAGAGCTTCAGGTGGTCAAAATTTATTGAGCCCTCCACTACAGCGTCTCTCATTCATATGGTGGTTTCTGGGCGTTAAACCCCACATACCAATCAATCAATCATATTAACTGTGACACATACCCACTTCAGCCTTAATTCCTCATCGTTGTCAACCATTGCATGGACAATCGAACCCCAGGTGGTCTAAATTTCCGGAGCCCTCCACTACGGCGTCTCTCATAATCATAGAGTGGTTTTGGGACGTTAAACCCCACATATCAATCAATCAATCATGGACAATCGGCACATACTTCCTTGCAAGAGTTTAGCGGATACCACGCTTCTCAGAAGAAAGACAAAAAATTGCATAGTGAATGCCTGCCTACTACCCAAAAGCTTATTATTAATGCCATAGTGGGTACCGAACAAGTGTGCTTGCAGTAGTTACCCAAAGAGTGTTTTGAAAAAGCTCTGAAAGGGCGCTCTATAACCTTTCACTGTGACTGTGCTGCGCCTACCGCGCAGGCCTGGCGTTTCTTTTTTTTTAATTTAATAGAGACACTCGTTAGCAGACGCTGCCTGCGTCGGCGTTGTGATGTGAGGGAGGGAAAGCGTAGAATTAGAGAGAAAGGGAGAGGGACGAGATTAATCCGTGTGTAAATGCCTCAGTGAGAAATGCCTAGAGGAGAGAGGGAGAGGAAAAGTATGTGAGCAACCCCTCCCTGCGTCAGCGTTGCGAGGTGGGAGAGGAGGAGCAGACACGCATGCGTGGTTAGGGTGGTCACGCTTCACACCGGATAGAGCTCGACCCTTGCCTGTTTGGCATCTATAAAGCCCTGAACTTGAAACCGTCCAGAACCCTCCTGCATGGCCTCAACGGTAGCCCTAATTACTTTGGTACAAATAGTCCATGAACCAAGCAAGCAACGTACTCTGTAAAAACCAGATCTCGGACAGTTTACCTGGGTTTCGGTACGCTGCTGAATTGAAGCTAAAAATTGACACGAAAACTGCGCAGTTCTTGATCTGAAGCAGTAACGCTGTACATGAGCATGATTAGAGAGACTTGAGATTGCGTTAAGTCGCGTTCCTTCCAGTTACAAGAAATTGCATCAAGCAGAGTAGTTTACGATCATCGTGAAAAATAATGGAGGCTGTTTAGATCAGGTTGATCAGTTGTCCAGATAAACGGCAGTCTACAAGGCATGACTGCATGCAAATAACTGTGAGCTCTTTTTTACATAATGTTTGACGAATTAGATTAGCAGCGCTGAGCATAAGCACTGACAATGGCTCAAGTCTTGCCACAAAAGTCTGAAAAACATTGAGTAATATATCTCGCACGATAGAAGGATTAGAAAATAAATGTTGTGGGGCTATTACATCGAACAAACGCGTATAAAGGTAGTTCCTGTACGACAATAATGACGTGTGGACCATGAAGTGGGGCTACTGAGATTACTGTGCAAGAAAAATGTACACGAAAAGTCGAAGTTACGGTGTAGGTCATCACTTCGTCCACTTTATAAGGTGTAAGTATGCGTTTGAACCTTCGAGTGATCCATAGGCACATAAGCAAAGTATGCTCACTAGCAGCACACACACATACACAAAAAGAGATCTCAGATACCAACAGGCGTCACCAAAAATGATACCAAAGCATCTCTAAGTATGGACTCACATTTTAAATATGTAAACTACCAAACAGGCTTCTGATTTCCAATTCTGACGCTTGAAAATACGTCAGAGCGTGTCTGAAAGCTTCAAGCTATAAAACTTTGTTTCTAAGCTAGATTCGCAACTTTGTCGAAAAAGCGTTGCAAGCGGCATTTGTCCGGTTGTCAATGTGGTTGTCCTAATGGGGGTTTTTCAATTTCTCCACCTCGTCAATCGGTAGGATTTCTTCCGAATGTACAGCAGTGACGACATGTGTGCAGAGCGCACGAGCAGCTGGTTTTTCGATTGATATGTAGGGTTTAACGTCCCAAAACCGCCATATGATTATGACAGACGCCGTAGTGGAAGGCTCCGGAAATTTCGACCACCTGAGGTTCTTTAACGTGCACCCAAATCTGAGCACACGGGCCTACAACATTTCCGCCTCCATCGGAAATGCAGCCGCTGCAGCGGGGATTCGATCCCGCGACCTGCGGGTCAGCAGCCGAGTACCTTAGCCACAAGACCACCGCAGCGGGGCAGCAGCTGGTGTTTCCTCTGCGGGGCGACACCATGAGGAACTCTCAGGCTATGTCATGGTGTGCTAGAAGCATGCGCGGCCTTGTAGGCAGGTTGACGACGTCAGAGCCCAAACGTGCTTCAAGGAGTCGCCCTGCTGAGCGACAACCACCTTTTCACGGGCTCTACACCGATAAGAACGCGACCGTACCTTTAATGCGATAGCGTTGAAGAGCTCGTGTCGCAGAAAACCCACCGCCGGCGTCAGCCTCGTAGGTTGTGAGCGAAAAATCGTCTGTGCGTCTGTGACCGAAAACTCAAGTTACGGAGATAGTCACGAGAGGCCGCTACTTGTCCACGCATGCACGCGCGATCACAGTGATAAAGCCATGCACTTGAAGAAAAACAAAAGTGCTCAAGGTCATGAGGCGCTGTGTTTCTTCGCCCTGCCACTCCTCCCTGCTTAGCTTCCAGCGCTTTCGTCGGGATGATAGAAGAGAGAATAGAATTGCAGCATGCGAAAAACCTTTGTAGCTCCCCTCGCACTGGATAGATTCTTAAAATTGTTTGTGGCATTGATTTTGTAAGGCAATAAACTCTTCTAGTAAGTTCATTCCATGGTTACCTTTAAAAGTATTTCAGGGCCCGTTTAATGCCCTTTGTTCTACAGGTGTCACGACGAGAACAAGCCCAATCGGTGATAATAGCGCGCGCTGGTCCAATCTACTGTGTGCGTGCGTCTGTGTGTAACAAAACACGTGAATAAGTATGCACTTAGCAGTTGAAGGGTGCACTAGGGGCCGGATTTCGCTATCGCGTTGCGCTCTTGAAGGCGAAGCTTAAGGGTCCCCTAATATTTTAGTGGAAGTGTAGGCGAGGTAGCCCAATGATACTTCCACAGGCCATCATGCACACAAAATGTATCTATGTCATCATGACCATACTATATGAACAATTAGGGTCGCAATGAAACAGCGTAGGCAGGATCTGTAACCTCTCATGCTCAGTTTTGTTAGCACTGAACCCGTTCTTGACATCCGCACGGAAAAAAAGGGTCCGGAAAATGCATATTTTCTATGTGAATGGTAGCGCTTAACTGAGCCACAATATTATGAAGTAACAATCGGGTGCCCTTTTTTGGTCTTAACGTTACTCGCTGCTGGCTGAAGGCAATCCCACCAAATTTTTACCTTATACTCTTGAACACATTTGAAGCAAAGCCTATAAAGAATGCCTATAGACCTATGACATTTGAATCGTTTGACATGTGAAATTTATTTGTTGCTACCCCCCTGGCAGTGGTTTATTGGCTAAGGTACTTTGGTGCTTACCCCCAAGTCGGGGGATGGAATCGCGGCTGCGGCGGCTGCATTTTCTATGGAGGCGAAAATGCTGTAAGCCTGTGTGCTTTGATTTGGGTGCACGATAAAGCACGCTAGGTGGTCGAACATTTCGGAGCCCTCCACTACGGCGTCTGTCATATCCATATGGTTGTTTCTGGACGTTAAACCCAACAAAATTCAATCAATCAATTTGATTGTTGCTATCGAAGTCATCGCTTTGGGCGAAAGTGTAACTTTTTTATGAGACCCTAAGAAATAACACGGCTCATACATAATGTGTGCAATACATCTGCTGCTCTTTTATTATATTGTAACAGAATACACGTTTTGCTTTTCGACTTTTAGGATACCATGGGACGGCATAGTATTATCTTAGGTTACCATGAAGAGTGCGCGCATGCGCACATTGTTTGACGTGTCACACTCTGAAGACACGTGACTTTTCCGAGACGGGCATAGAAACATCGCTTTAATATCATATTATCTCTTATTAGAGCGAACAAGGAATCTGTTTCAAGTGGTCCCAAGCACCTAGCCAGTGTTTGAACTTAGGAAAGTAATGAAAACACGTTGCCGTCGAACCGCGGATGACGAAAGTGCAGAAGCTGCTCCATTCTCAAGACAAGAGGCAAGTACCAACACTACTTTTTTTTCACATGGGTCTTTCTTTTGCACGTTCTTTTTTCTCGCTGCTTCTTGTTGGCCGTTTAGTTTCCGGGTCGCTCTAGTACGCCCTCCATGTTCTGACCTAATGTTAACCCATATGTGTGTCCCTAGCCGATTGCTGTCGTAGAATTCAAGTGAGTTTCATGGTTCCAAGATTTTTCCTCCCACAAACTACAGGTAGGGGCGCATTCTGCCAACTTAAGGACATTCCTACACTGCCGTCCAGCGGAAAATTCCGAAATGTTATGGGTGCATTTTCACGTTTCTTTTTGTGCACATTGATCCAAATTTTCATTTGTTTGGCATATACAGTTTTATTTTTCACCGGCTAAAACGTTAGGAGTAGGATGGCGTTCGGCGCACACTGATCGTGTTCTGCATTTCCGTGAAATTTCTGTTTCATCTCGTGTCTCACGAATTTCATGTCAGTGCAGGCGTTCTAAACGATCGAATGTTAAGCCTCTGAAGTTACAGAAGTTTGTTGGCAGCGTAACGTATTTATCTGTACTTCTCGTTAATCTGTGTGGGGTATTGTTTTTACAACCGCGACATGACCACTTGCTGAGAAGCAGTTGGTTCAGAAGACTGGTAGATAAACGCTAACTTCGCGAAAAAGCTGTGAATAGGTCGTCCGCCTTCAGTAGCGGTCAAAATCGGACTGCGGGGAAACGATGTACAGCTCGGCACAAATGCTTCCATATTGCTTGAATACTGGCGCAGTCGCACGCTGTATGATTGCTATCGCGCGCGTGTTGACCAGGAGTTACAACAGTGTCACGCGGCAGAATATTATTTGAAAAAAGGGTGGTATCATGCAAACTTCACTCAGTCTATCTATCTATCTATCTATCTATCTATCTATCTATCTATCTATCTATCTATCTATCTATCTATCTATCTATCTATCTATCTATCTATCTATCTATCTATCTATCTATCTATCTATCTATCTATCTATCTATCTATCTATCTATCTATATAGATAGCTTTCGTGCGTGATCACCCCTTTAATTTGGCGTGAACCAAAATTAGCTTGGCAGAGTAAGATGGTTTCACGAATATGACGCACTGTTGAAGGCAGGGTAATATCACAATCTCGTCGCATACGCCATCAAACACTTCGCTCCAGACAGAGGCACATACCCACGGGTGGGTATGTGCCGCTGGTATCCGGGTGTATGCCACAAGTGATTGACACTTAGTATCTACCCAGGAACGACGAGAGCACACCTATCCGACATAGGTAGCGTCGACCCGACGAACGCAAAGAATAAACATCAGGGTCCTACCTCAAATTGAACCTAGACATTCTGCGTGGTATTGAAGCATTTTACCACAGAGCTACACTAGGTCTCGGAACTACTTTTCATATAAACACTAATTTTTGTGAAACGTCAATATTGGTTGCAGTGCGGCATATCCAATTTTATAAACATTATGTAATCGTTCGATACAGCCGTCACGTCGGGTTAACGTCAATTGTGGTTAGTTTCTATGCGCTGAAAATGATTTACGCAGCAGTGTGAAGGGCCGGCATTCTCGCGACCATCAGTGCTTCATATCTGCTTCTGGTGTTGCTAATACGCATGTTCCAGTTGGCATCATTGCGAAAATGCAATCAACTGGTTATATAAACGTCGGCAACACTGCAACATATTGTGAACATGCAACATTTGTACATATATTTAGCGTCATTTGATGACATGTCGCTCAATAAAAAAATTGCAACATGGTCACCTTCCCTCCGCACGTTTCTCATAACGTCGATTCCCGGGTACGTGGTATCTATCGATTTTTTCGCTGTATCTTAAGCTGGGATAACTGCCGTCGTAGAAAGCTGATCTGCCGAAGTAGTGCCAAGCACCAGCTCAAACACGTCTTTCCCGGCAATTTGTAATCACCTTCGTTGATTAGAGCCGACAAATAATACTCTTGATCGCAAAAAATGAATGGCTCGAAATAGAAAAAAAAGTTATACGGTTCTCTGCAGGAGCGATTGTTCCAGCATGGAACAGCCAACGAGGGAAAAGAAAATGCGCAATCTTGATTTTCCCCGTTAGAAAGCGTGCCGCTTCGCCCATGGGACGTTAAACATGTGGACACTTGTGCGATAAATATATGAAATCGTGCGTGATTCCCAGGTGGTCCAAATTTCCGGAGCCCTCCACTACAGTGTCTCTCATAAACATATCGTGGTTTTGGGACGTTAAACCCCACAAATAAATCAATAAAATCTATGATATCGTGCGCTACTCTTCAATAAACATATATAGCATATTCTAATCATGTAACTAGTCATGAAATTCCCAGTTGTTTCACTTCAAAAATTTGGTCAGTATGAAGGGAATATTCTTGGTTTTAGGAAACGGCTCTACATCAAGAAGAGGATAAGTTGCGGCCTGCACTCCCGTTATTGTACACAACTCGTCCTTAAAAAGGGTTAGGCACCATAAGGCTGAAAGCGACTTGCCTGATGAATGCATTGCCAATAGACGAAGGCACAAAATAAGAGTGCTCCATCCGTACTTACTTTAAACATTCCAGCTAGCCAGAATTTCCATCCTACTGGAAGCGACTTCTTGGCCCAGTGTGTTGAGTTTTACTCTTTCTATTAATGCTCAGCCTGTACCATCTTTCGCAGAACGAACAACGAGAACTGGTGGTCGAAGTCAGCGGCCCCTCTACAGTACTTGGCGATCAGCATTCTGGACAGCAGGAACATGAGGAAAAACCCTACCAGATCACTGCTGGCTCATCCGTGAGCACCGGAGTCGAGACCTTGGCCCATTTAACCGCGTTACATCCGCGGACGATAAGGCAACGTGATGAAACACCAACGCAAGTACGTTCTCCCCGCGACGTCGAGGTGATGGTGTGGCCGATCTGCGGCGTGGAGTACCGGCTTACAGGGCAGGAAGCATTCGGAGCTCCTGCCAGTGCTGCAGAACACCCACGTAAGGACCTCCACCTTTTAACAAACAATCCCCTTGCTCTGACGGAATAATTGCCCGAGAAACGGTGCCTACAGAGCTACATTAACCAAATTCTACCACTGTCTCATTTTCGTGGAAGCGATTAGTAGAGGTCCGTGCGCTGAGATTTTGAGGATTTTTTTTTGAGATTTTGAGATTTGGAGGATTTGAGGATTTGACTTGAGGATTTCTAGGTTGGCGAAATTTGGGGAACCAACCACTACGGCATCTGTAATAATTATACCATGTATTTGGGGGGCAAAACATTGAATAATATTACCTACGTTATTTGTGGAGTCCTGTTCAATCTTGCCGTTGGGGAAACGTTAAGAGTGGTTTGTCGCGATAGTATCCCTATGGCATGTGCGGATTGCTGGAACATTATTTAACACCTATGCGTAGCGATATTTCTTCATGTCTTAATTCGGCAAGTTTGACTCATGTTAGACGACATTACTGCCATATCCACAAAGTGACAGATGTTAGAAGAACGTGCTTGGTGGTGCACGACACGTCTCTTAGCGAGACCAATCCTGTAGGGTGGCTTGTTAACGAGCCAGCGCTTGATGCTTACGTCGAACACAGCATCGTTGGGAACGTTCTGCGATCGGCACTTCACTGTGTTCACCACGTCGATCAGCCCGTTAACCACCTGCCCCTCTATGCCATACTGGCCACAGCCGTGAGTCAAATGGCCAACGCTCATGAATGGCAGACGTGGAGATATCATCCATAGAAGACGTCGAGCTAAAAAACATTGCGTAGTTTGCCAACGTTCACTGAGCAGCAATGTGTGCCACATTACATAGGAATTTCGAACGCGGGTAGATCACGTGCGTTGCATCCACTAAACAATCATAAGCCGCATAAAAGTAGGCATAGTTATAAACGGAGAAAGGCGTAGTCATAAACAGAAAAAGAAAAAATGAACATCATGTTACATTCCACAATTCATTGTCATCTTCCTAACATTCAAGAATGAAGTCTTCTTCAGTGTGTTACTGAGACATTCTCTTAATAGGCTTTTCAATGCGAGGTGTTTGTCATTTACTGTTGCCAGAGTTTCTGCCATTTATTGATGTTGACGACGCAGATAGAGATAACAACACTTCTGGCGCACTACACGTCCAATTTTGGTTCAAGTTTGAGTGACAGGCGTCCTGTTATAACTTGAAAGATTCATCCAAGTGATATACGTTCCGTTGGTTGAATACATGTTGAAGGCTTGGTTCAGCTGAACTCATGTATATGTATCTGCCCTAGCTTTTTAGCAATTGTTTTGAATGCCTCGGAGCGGTTTTATAAAGGGGCCCTGAAGCACTTTTTTGAGTACCCATGGAATTAATTCACTTCAAAAGCGTTTCACCTCATAAACTCAATGCTTCTAGAAATTTAAGAATCCGTCCAGTACGAGCGGAGTTACAAAGATTTGTCACACGTTGCAATCGCATTCTCTCTTCTCCCTTCCCGACGAAAGCGCTGGGAGCTAAGCAGAGAGGGATGGGAGAGGCAAATAAAAAACGTCACGCGTGCATTGTGACCTTGAGCACTTCTTTTGTGTTCTGAACTCAGCCTGAAGTCATAGAGCCTGTTTTGTCATATAGGCATTTGTCAGCAAAATGAAACAGCAGTGGACATGCATTTCAGTTAGCTCACATGTGTTATGATTGCATGCCCCCTATCGTAAAGAACTTCAGAGTAGCTACAATAAAAAATCTTCATTCATTCGCAGTTCACTTGGCTGAATGGGAGACACTCATGATGACGGCATTGACCATGCACCAATGTATCTACCGCTTGAATTTGGTGATATATGCTGCCCCTCACGTTCACGGGTTCTTCTACCAGGAATTCAGTTTGGAAGATGGAATCGCAATGGTCCTTGTTCAAGTGCCAGCGATGGAAGACCCCTGCAATGAATTCCTGCTACCCTACCTGAAGTATTTATGCCGAATGAGGAATCTGCAACAGACTTCATCGGTCATTTACCAAAACCCTTACTCGCATCCTGACTATGCAACCAAAGGGAAGGACATTAATCCAGTCGTAGATCAAGAAGGACTTCCAGAACTCAATGACAACAGGTACTTCCTCGACCTTCTTTTCCCCCTTTTTTTTAGTTACCAGCATTCAAAAAAGAAATTTTATGAGAGCTCACGGGCATATATTATGAAATACTGTGGGTCATCTTCGTGGAGAGAAATGCTAGCAGGATGGTATCTGCAATCGCTGGAGCTTTCGAATTCTGTCCGTGCTGTTGCAACCTGAATAGAGATAAGAAGGCACCGGTAGTCATTTATAACACATCCAAGAGCCATTGTAGCACCTTTCACTCCCACTAAAGTCAGAACGCCCGTTCGCGTTCCCTTGTGCTAAAAAACTGTGGCCATTTGGACCGTTTGACAAATGTATACTGTAAACAATCAGCGAGAAGATAACGGACAGGCCACTTACGGGCAAGGCCCTGACTTCAGCACACAATCCTTATACACCTTCTGAATGGTTCTAAACCACCTATTCAAATTTATTTTAGAATCTAATGCTGAATACATTAAAACGTCTCCACCAAAGTGAATATGCTCTTCAGTCTATTGTTGTTTTAGAGCTTTAGTTCTGTCCTACAGAAATCCTACGCGTGAGCTCTTCTGTGTAATTGCAATAGATGAAACAGTTAAATGCCAATTTTCACATTAAAATAACTGTGTTGTCTAACGTAGATTTAGTGGGCAAGATATTTAGTGACGTACTAGAACATTTACATCATTTATTAGGTGTACCAGTGACTTTTTATACCACATATAAAGAACAAACTTTCGGAAAGAACACGACGTCATGTTGACGTCACGAAGCTTTCTAAACTCTTGACATAAATTAGAAAACCGGAATGTGTTTCGCCGCAAGAAAGGCTTCCTCCAGAAATCCGACTTTGGACGCACATCTCGGAGGGCGTGCATAACCTCTAATCAAGAAGCACTTAAGTTTAACACATCCGACCCCCATCATGATGCACCTCGGTTTGCTTTCCCGCATCAATATTCAAACCCATCATAACATTCACACGCAAGTTCAAATGTGTCAGTTTTCTTTAAAAGCCCTGTTACTGCATATTTCCCCCACTTTCCTTTTCCTAACGCTGGGAATGTGCGGCCGGTTTCGGTGCGTCGATGCGTTCAAGAGTGCCGTGATGTCACAGCGCACCACTATTCGAGTAACTCAAGGCACTCCATCGAATGAATTACACGAAAATCATGAAGATAATTCTCCTGGCGGCCTTCGTATTCTCCCTCCGAGCTTCCCTCTGCCATCCCATAGACACTATACATAGCTGCGCTGCGCTTCAGCACCTCCCCTAATAACTTTCGTTCTCCTCACCCTCGCATCAGCCGACTCCTCACTCTCACATATTTAAAACAAGGTTTTCACAGGCAGTGCACACTACCTGTACGGTGCATTCACCTACACTGCAAATGATCACTGGGGGTGTTCAAGTAACACCTTCTAAAAATTCTTCAGGCCTCTTCACATCCTCCTTTTTACACGTGTTGCGTCACGCCAAATGTCTGACAGGAAATGGAAGAAAAAAAAGACGTCTGCTTACGCTCTCATCTGGCTACACGTGTGTTTTCAGCATGCTTGCACACGCAAGTCAGGATGTGTGCAAGCCCTGAACATTCTGTGCTGTTGCCCATTTTGTGCTCTTCGTGCTGTGTAGGCTCGCTCAATTCGATGTTCACGCCTGTGTGGGCGTTATTTTTTCGGCGTACGCGAGTTAATCCATGGTGTAACGGTTGGCTGAATTGTACAGCATCACAACGAATGCAAGCTCGTGACATGTGTTGGTGTTGTGTTCTTAGCTGCTGTGGAAACTATGACAATAAGAATAAAGTGCGCATGCATTCATTTGCAAGTGATGACGCGCAAAAAAGCGTGTCTTTGAGCTGTCTCACGGAATGATTTGACGCCGACAGTGCATTCGAAGGTAAAAAGTCGTACGACAAGAAACATCGCTTCAGCAGGCGTGTGAAATATTGTTCTTAGTTGCAACAGCTGTAATGGTCCAGAAAGAATACTCTTTTGTACATAATGAGAATACGTCAACACAACGTTGAAGATGCATGTATTTCTCGAGAATATTCAGTGTAGCCCTCGACTAGGGGCTCCACCCAGCAGCTTCTGTTCGTTATTTCTCTTTTGCGTCTTTAATAAACGCTTTACCATTTCATTACAGTGAGCAGCGGGGTGCCGTTGTAAATAAGCAATTCTTAGAGAGATACATTTTTCACAGTAAAATTCAAATTACTTTTATTTCGAACTTGCTGCCATAAACTCGGCCTGGTTTGGCTTATGTGTTTTCTTTCATGCATGTTGATGTGCACAGCCATCCTTCGACGATAAGCATGTTATGCAGCAAACCATTCCGACAATAAAAAGGGCATTCTCATGCTGCGATAAAAAAAATAAAACATGGGTAGGCAAAAGTTGTAATTTCCGTTTATTGCCAATACAGAAACCTGCATTCGAAGGAGGTTGACTTTTTCTTTTCTTGCATTCTTTATATTTTAAATGAAGAATCGTACACACAATACTTGAACGGCCTATGGATAATATGCGCCATAGTGTCGTTTTAAAAACAAAGCTACGTTTAATTGCTACAGTACGTGTATCATTGTGGTGTTCTTGTTTTTTTCATTTTCTATTTTCAACGAGTTTGTGCGTATACTGCAGTTACGTAATTATGAACAAACAGCTATTTTCACCTTATATCTACGCGCAGTGTGTTTCATGTGTAGCGCATTTATAAAAACCACCTTTTTAATTGCGCATTTACGCATGCCGGTTTAGGGCTTACGTGGTTTCGAATGGTTTGTTTTTACAAGAGCAATAAAACTACACGCAGAAGGCTTAATTCACTAGCGCCTGAGAAAGCTCTTCGAATACATGACGTAATATTTTGCACCTATCACAGAGTTTTGCGACACCAGTAGAAGTGAGCGTGATGCTCCAAATTACCGAAACGCAGTGCCCGCGCGAACACATGGGTTGAGGTCACGCAACCATGGCAAACGCCTTAAGAATCTAGGGGGTGTTACTTGGAGCTTTGCTGCACCCAATGAGAGTAGGGTTTTTTCAGCGCTACGTTGCGAGGCTGGCAACACAATAAAATGTTTAATCGATCTTGAATGAACCATACAGTACGGCAGCAGTCCCTTTTAGCTCGTTGGACTTTATTTCTAACCAATATGGGTTTGCTCAAGCGGGGACACAGATCTTAGAACTGAATACTCTTTTTTCCTTATGAATCATGGATGAAGATCAACCCACTTGAATTCGCGATGACGACTTCAATCACACCTTCCAGTACTGCTTGCACAGAATAAACTGGTATGTTCCTTTTTACCATCAAGTCGTCATCGCCGTGTCTTAAGTCACTACGTGCAAAGCTGACACGTATACTCCATCAGGCGCGGTTCTTCCATGAACAACAATTTTCTTATTTCGTTTTTCATGCTCGTGCTCTACCTACCTTGACCGTTTGTTATAAACGAATGGGTGCGTAGTATGTTCTTATTACATCGAATAATTTTGCATTTATTTAGACATGCACAACCAATCACTTTTTCTGTCATGCTATTCCACTGCACGAGATGTTGCATTGCATATGATATCCGCCCTCACTTTCTGAGAATATGCTTTAGAATAAGTCGGGCAAAAGAAACTTACTCTCAATGTTTTCCTTCGCTGTTTTTATGTGCACACCACGTGGCGCACAACGTCCAGGTGATGATCGCAAAGGAAAGGCTCACATAAGGAGTAGCGCTGTTCGATGTATTCCTTGACTCCTCTTCCGCTCACCGTACAAATATGTTAGCAGAGTGTTCGCGCATTCAAATTCGAAATGTGAAATGAAAGACTCAATATTGCAGGATATAACCCTGCAAATAAAGCGCGTTGGTATTTTAGAGAGAGACAGTCTTTAATAGCAAAAAACAGATATTGGCCGTCGTCTATATATCAATGGCATGTTAATCTGTTTAGGAATGGGGAATGGGACTAAATATTTCAGAAAATAGGTAAAATACAAAAAGGTCGCGATAAAGTCAACCTGAAAAAATATTTACAATTAGGGTATCAGGTCAATAAAGGCTATCCTACGTGAGATATCTTATCGTTGGATCGTTCCGACAATGCTATTTTCAGACAGGCAGGGCCCGAAATGTTGCGCAAAGTGTAGTAATTTCGTTTTGCTTTTATCGTATGTTGAGAAACCGAGGCTGAATGTCACAGCTGTGAGCTTTGTTTTCCACCGGGAGGTCTGCGTAGGAAACCTCTCCTCAGGTGGTGTCAGCTGTACTGCCTGATCCCGTTAGCAGTCAAACGCCACGAAGTAACACGTTCACTTTATGCATTCCTCGCAGGTTCATACGTATATTGGAAGCGACGATGGAAATTCCCTTTCTCCAGGAGATCGAAATATACTTCGCCAACTCTGCGTCAGCAGTCCCTTCTGTGACACGGGAGTTTTCGCTGCAGCTGACCCACCGTGGTTCTTCCCAGCTTCGTAGTTTTACGTACGAAGTCGACAAAAGCTTAGCTGAAAGCCTGGAATGCGAATGTCAGTATACTATCGACCGTACCACACCAGTTGGCAGTGGCAGGGCTGTACCACTTCACGACATCCCCGTACGCTCTGAAGGGGCTGGTTCTACGACCGACCCAGAGGGGTGCCTGATTATATGTACGCAACATCCGTGGCCGCACAATCACGTTATCAATGTTGAAGCAAGGGTGCGCACGCCCGCAAAAATGTAGCTTCATTTGTTCAAATGTGAACCCGGGGTAAGTTAAAAAACATTCACCTATTATATTATTCCCAACGTTGGGCACTGCGACACTACTGCTTTCACTACGTACCGTGAAACTGACATGGCGAACGCCCGTAGAGAAGGCGTCCTCGAAAAATATCAATCCGGTGTTTGTAAGCTTTCTCGTTCAATGTTCTATAGGATTTTTCTTTCAGTTGGGAAGCATTTCGAGGGATCAAAAATAGATCCCTCGAAATGTTTAAAAAAGGCTTGCGTTTGCACCTATTAAATTCTTAATGCATGATACTATATGAACTGAATGTTATTGCATTTTTCTGTTAGTTTTTTGTGCTCATCGGTACACCTTGTATAACTTATGTTCGCTATTTCGTGTTTATCTGTACAATTTGTATATCTTAAATTTTCTATCCTTACCGTAATAATGCTTGATATTATACAGAGTGAATGTTACTGCATTTTCGTGTTAGTTTTTGCATGCTTAGCTGTACATTTTTTATAACTTACGTTCGCTATTTTGTGCTTATCTGTACATTTTGTATACCTTCAGATTTCTTTCCTTACCACTCTTTACTATTACGTTGTATCGCTCATGTATGATTTTATAGGAGGTCTCACTCACAGTCTCACGACTTTGAGACCTCCTTCTGTATTTGTACATAGCACATGCACTTGTATCACTTGTATTTCGATTCTGAATAAATTCTGAAAATTCTGAAAATTCTGAAATCCTGCAGCATTGCTTCTGACAGTGTCATTACCACGCCAAGCAATAACATATATGCAATTTTAATGGCATGCACGTAGAAAATCAACTCAGGGAAACCACTCACCTGTCGACGTAGATACTTGTACATGCGCTTTATTTTCAGGTAGATGGTCGCCTTTCATTCGGTGCACCTCTCCAGTACGTGTCATTTCTAAAGAAAAAAAACATATTACACTTGGTCATGATCACCACGACACACTGAGAAGTACACATTCTAAGCAGTGGCTATAGTTTTGCCCGTCCACATGAAAATCGCTCCCATTCATCACATTGAAGAGAATGCCTGCGATATAAACAATAATTACGTTAAGAAACGTTGTCAGAGTGCCGGAATCTTGCACGACGTGACCATGGTTTTAATGAGGCATTTATTTCAGCCATGGTACAGCCATGGTTGCATACAATGCTGGTTTTATTAATTAACCTCTCTTGTCGTCTTTCATGTCCAATATAATCATTACGCTCGCAAATATACTCCGTGTTTTTAATATGTACGTTTTTAGTACTTTATTGCTTTAATACTTTTGAATATTGCAGCAATGTTGTCCTTATTGTTGTGCGTGTTTAATTAGATAATACAAACAAAAGACACTGTAAATTCCAATGTATGTTCGAGAGAAGCCCATGGACCTTTGAGTGACTTGGATTGTTTTTTTCTGTGATTGTTTTTATTACCACTTAGTCAGCAATCACGTGACTACTGAGGCAGTGTAAGGGCGAGAGGATGTAGAAGCCATGGTGCAGCTCTTGCTACGCGCTGTGTGTCATCGCGCGATTGCTGAGAGTGTGTAATGGGAAGAAGCCACATTTGCCACTACTCCAGGGCAGAGATGATTGGGCGTACGGGAGAATTGCCGGTAAAGGCGTTTGCCTTAACGTGCCTCGGAAGCTACCTTGTCATTGAATTTGTGCAAAACTATCCACATTTATATTATGTACCTCCACTCATGGCATATAATGAATCACTCATTCAACAGACTGCACCACTATGTAGCCAGACAGGCTGAGGGTTCAAATGCTTGCAACCACTTTTTAAATTAGTTAATGCAATGGTACTGATCGAGTGATTCACTGCGAAATGTGATGTTGCTGACTCGTGTTGACTCGTATGTGTCGGCATTCATTAGCATTCACTTCCATGTTTGTACGTGTTACCAGGTTTGTGTGTTTACTTGATGCTCTTTGTGCTTTTAAAAATATCAGCGCATTTCATGGCAAACAAAATTACGAACAAATGCAAATCGTGTGAATATGCTCGGCTATATCTATATATGTATATATATATATATATATATATATATATATATATATATATATATATATATATATATATATATATATATATATATAGTTAGGAATAAAGGAGCACACTTACGAAAATTTGATAGTTGTTTACTATTAAAATTGATAGTTGAGTAAACAACTATCAAATTTTCGTAAGTGTGCTCCTTTAATCCTAATTTTATTTTCACCAGACCCCCAAAACTTTTTTGAATCCTATATATATATATATATATATATATATATATATATATATATGAGGAAAAATTGTATACCTAAGGGATTGTTTTTCCGTGTTTTGACAGAATAATAGTGAGATCTAACAGACAATATTGCCAAGAAAAGTATAGGGGAACTTATCAGACCAAATCGTAATGTAAATGTGAAGAAAGAAAAAAGAAAAGTGGGTGAAAAGATAACTTGCCGTGGGCAGGAATCGAACCTGCGACTTTCGAAACACGCGTTCGGTGCTCCACTGAGCTACCACGGCGGCTATCCTCCTAGCCACTTTATTCGGTATTAATGTGAATTTAAATCTGTGAGTATCAGTCAGCGCTACCTGTAGCCACGGCTACGAGTGTCGCACTCTTTATGATCCACGTATGGCGTCACGTATCACGTGAACTTATTAGGCACTGGCACCTGACCAATAGTCCCTCATATACAACCTAAAGGCGCCATGTCTGCCAGTACCAGACCCTCGTAACGAATAAGGGGGGGGGGGGGGTAAACAACAAGAGGGAAGGCAGGGAGGTTAACCAGGCACATGCCCGGTTTGCTACCCTACGCTGGGGGAATAGGAAGGGGGCATAAAGATGAGAGAGAGAGGAAAGATAAGAGAAAGAGAGAAAAAAAAGGGAGGATTGTCAGTCAATCAGCTGGCGCGTATACAGCGGTGGCACTACACAAAAGCTAAAGCTGGTCACATAGGCCTGTAGTCCTCAAAAAGCACAAGACAGCTTTGACTGCTTTTTGAGCCGACGAAAGGCGATGACAGTGTTCTAGTAGCATCTGCACAGAGAGTGGCCGATCGTCCAATTGTCGCAATGCGTCCGAAAGCTTCTGTCTTTCAGAGGCAAATCGAGGGCAATGGCATATCAGATGGTCGATGTCCTCTTTGGTGCAGCAGACGTCGCATTCCGCATTGTCGGTCAATCCGATGAGGTTTCTATATGCTTTTGTGAAGGCAACCCCCAACCAAAGGCGACAAAGAAGTGAAGCTTCACGTCGACGAAGTCCGGATGGAGGTCGAAGTTCCAGTCGAGGGTTTATTGGGTATAGTCTCGTATGTCTTATGCTTGGGGTGTTCCACACCTGCAGACTCAGACTACGTGCCAGGTGACCAAGTTGCTGTGCAGCGTCAGTCCTTGACAAAGGAATCGGAAGGGTGTGTTCTTCTTGGTGCGATGTGCGAGCCGCGTTGTCTGCGGAATCATTGCCACTGATCCCACAATGGCCAGGAAGCCACTGAAACTTGACCTCGTGGCCTGTTTCTGTGACGTGGTGAACGAGCTTGACAACTTCGTAAGTTAATTGTTCATGGCAACCTCGTCGAAGGACTGACTGCATGCTCTGTAGGGCTGGTTTTGAGTCGGAAAACACAGCCCATTTACTCGGTCTTTGGGATTTATTGTACTCTATGGCGCCACGCAAAGCCGCAAGTTCTGCCGCTGTGGACGTAGTGACGTGTGACAGCTTGATTCGCAGAGTGATTCCTCTAGCTGGAATCACCACCGCACCACCAGAACCAGACGCTGTGGTTGAACCACCGGTGTATATGTGCACGTGGTTGTTGTACATTTCGTGCAGATGGCTCAAGCTCAATTGTTTTAGGGCTGATGAAGGCAAATTTGATTTTTTCTGTATTCCTGGAATTGAAACACGTACTTGTGGAAGTGTCAGGCACCACGGAGGATACACCAGTTTCTCTGCAGGCGTAAAACCTGACGTAAACGACGCACGATGAGCACACACAATTGCACTAAATTTCGTGCGGGGCCTCTCAGTAGCAAGGGTTGCCAAGTGGTGGGAAGGATTCCTTGCATGTTGTCTGAGGTACGTACGCATCGTTTCAATGGTGATGTGCGTCATGATCGAGTAGTCCTGTGCAATGGCAATTGTTTCAGCTGTCGATGCGCAGCGGCGTAAACCAAGGCATATCCTAAGCGCTTGGGCCTGAATATTTTGGATTGTGCGCAGGTTAGTTTTGCACGTGTTAGATATAACAGGTAGGCTATACCGCAGGAATCCAGTAAATAATGCCTTGTACAGCTGTAACATAGACTCGACAGACATTCCCCAACTTTTCCCAGCAAGAAACCTGAATAAGTGACAAATGGCAGTCAGCCGCTTTTTCACGTAGTTTACGTGGGGTGTCCAAGACAGGTTTCGGTCGATTACGACTCCCAAGAACCTGTGACTCCGGCTGTATGATACCAACTGCCCGTTAATTGATATGCCGTAAGCGGACATTGGTTTTCTGGTGAAGGCCACGACTGCACACTTCTCACTTGCGATTTCAAGCCCTTGTTTGCGTAAGTGGCACGATGTCACTGATGCTGCCTTCTGAAGTCGAGCGCGAAGTTGAAGTCGAGTCACACCTGATGTCCACACACAGATGTGATCAGCATAAACGGAAAGTCGTACACTGCTTGGTTGCTTGCCAACTATAGTTCAATGAGTGTTAGGTTGAACAGCGTCGGGCTTAGCACTCCGCCTTGCGGGACTCCTCGGCTGCAGTAATACTCGTGTGTCGGGCCATTCTCTGTCTGCACGTGAAATGATCTATTCTGTAGGTAGCTCTGAACCCACGTATATATCCTGCCACCGAGTCCCACTCCTTCTAGTGCGCTGAGAATGGATTCGTGGGTGACATTGTCGTAGGCCCCTTTAACGTCAAGAAACAGAGCAGCAGATAACCGTTTGCAGGCCTTCTGGTGTTCTTCATATGTCACCAAGTCAACTACATTGTCAATTGACGAGCGACCTCGTCTAAACCCGGACATGGCATCTGGATATATTTGGTAGAACTCTAAGTACCATTCCAGACGCGTTAAAATCATCCTTTCCATAACTTTTCCCACACAGCTCGCGAGGGCAATCGGGCGGTAAGAGGAAATGTCCAAGGGTGACTTGCCGGCTTTGAGAAGTGGAATCAGGCGACTTGACTTCCATTCCTGTGGAACAATGCCAGTTTGCCAGGAGTCGTTGTACAGCTGCAAGAGTGCCTGCCGAGCTTGATCTCCTAGGTGACACAGAGCGCGGTAAGTGATGCCGTCAGGTCCTGGCGCTGAAGAACGTCTACACAAAGCAAGCGAAGCTTTCAGTTCGTCCATTGAAAACGAAATCTCCATTCGGGGATCACGTGAAGATACAGAAAAATCGGGCGTCTTTGTCCCAGTTGAATTTGAGCCGCAGGCAATCCTTCGACAGAAGGAATCTGTGACATCAATCTCTTCGCAGCGTAAGTAAGTGCCAGAGATTTTACTGGGTAACGCTGAGTAATGGTTGTACGAAGACCCCGGACAGTTCGCCAGATTAGTGACAGAGGCTTTCTGGGATCCAAAGACTCGCAAAAAGATACCCATCGTTGCTTGTCCAACTTGTCCATGTGACGCTGTATTTTCTTTTGTGTGCGTCTGGCCACTCTCAGATCAAGTGACCTCGTGCGTCTATAACGTCGTTCTGCACGACGACGAATCGCTCGGAGTTTCTCGAGATCAATGTCCATATCAGTGCGAGATGAGCTCACCGGAAGCGAACGCGTCGTTGACTGTAGGGCACTCTTTATTGCGTCCTCTAGGTTGAAAGGTGAGGTGCCAACATAGTCTTCCATGATTACCTTTTATTTTTGCCAATCGGTGCACTGGACGGCTCTGGAGGACTTGAGACTTGGAAAGCCGTCAATCTTCAAGTATGTTGGGATGTGGTCACTACCCCTTGTTTCCAAATCCGAAAACCAGTGCACTCTGCGTGTGAACGAGCGTGAGACGAAAGTGAGATCCAGGCAACTGCTATAGGCCGATCCGCGCAGATAAGTTGGGCTGCCGTCATTCACGAGGATAAGTTCACATTCAGAAGCGAAAGACACTAACTGTCTACCTCTAGTGTTTACCCTGGAGCTTCCCCATAAGTAGTGGTGGGCATTGAAGTCACCAGTTATCACCCATGGCTGGAGAGTCGAATTCAAAATTCCGCGCAAGCGCTCTCGGTCTAGACGACTTGATGGATGTAAGTAGGCTCCGATGATGGTGAATGTGGTCTTCTTGTTTTTTACTGTTAGGCAAACGTACTGGATTTCTTCGTCAGGGGGTACAGGGTGATGAACATAAGTTAGGTCGCGCCGTATGAACACAACGACCTTGCTGCGCTCTCCGTGGGTAGAAGACATAAAGCACTCATATCCAGACAGTCTCATCTGAGCTGAGAGGTTCGGTTCACAAATCACAATTATGGAGAACTGGTTTGTGAATACATATTGCCGGAACTCGGACATACGCTCCCTAAGTCCTCTGGCATTCCACTGAAGGACAGATGCGTTCTTGACCTCCTCGCGAAAGGATAACATGTTGCGGGCCATCATTTTACCTTAGAGCTGCAAGCACCGGACTCAAAGTGTCCAGCACTTGGAGTGCGCTCTGCGCTGTTGGGGTGTTCATGTTGCTTAGGAGCATGCGCATTTCGCTCATAAGGGTCTGCAACATGTTGATGACCTGGCGATCCTCAGTTGTCTTTTCATCAGTGGTTCGTGATGGCATCGAAGTTGGCGGGGATCGATGCACCTCTGAAACAGGCTGTGTTCGTGGAAGTGATGGCCACTCTTCACGAGGTGGGAGTCTTGACCCTGATTCTGTTTTCGGTGTATTCGTCTTCGCAGAGCTTGACGATGGGGGGCCAGTTCTTGCTTGAGATGACGGGTCTCTATCGGCAGATGCCACGTTGCGTGATGATCTTCTGTGGTGACGCCGACGTCGCCTGACAGTAGCAGCGGCTTCCCTGTGCGTTGAATTGTCGCGCACCATGCGTTTCAGCACCGCGCGTTCATTTCTCACTCGTGGGCAATCTTTAGACGACGCTTTATGAGCGCCGTGGCAATTGGAGCATTTGAACGCAGTTGCGTGGCAGGTGTCTTCTGAATGAGGTTCGGCACACCGCGGGCACACGACATTGCTGGTACATACTCCTTTGACATGTCCCATCTTGAAGCATCTGAAGCATTGTAGGGGCTTCGGTATGTATGGACGGACCTGATGGCGAACATGGCCAACTTTGACGTGTTGGGGAAGACTGTCTCCCTCAAAAACAATCTTCAGGCATCGTGACTGACCAAGCCTTGTGATGTGCTTGATGAGGATGTCGTCTGTAGTTGGCTTTATCAAGATTGGGAAATCGTCAGCGGGAATGGAAATGTCCACGTCATAAATGACGCCAACACTGCCCTTACAGTCAGTGGTGATCACTGATTTAACTGTGACTCTGTCGATTTCCGAGATGTTCTGTAAGCTTTGCAGCGCACTACGGTGTAGAACATCAACTGCCAGAATATTCTTCCGTGAGTTCATCCTGACATCTTTAATTTCATTTGGAGCGAGTCCTTCGAGGTATGCAGAGAGGACTTGCCTGTTAAGCCGCCGTAGGTTGGCTGAAGGGTCCACAGCCATGAAGAGTATAGTGTGTGGCCAACGCTGCGCGGTAGCCCGCACGGTGGATATACTCGTCGTCGACGATGTTCGTAGCAGTCTTCTTTTTGCATTGCGGCTCATGACGACTGTGTAGTCGTCATCTGATGACTCGAAACCGTCGGAATAGAGCTCCGTTGCCTCGCTGTCTGTGCCACTTGAGGTGGTCCCACGTTTCCTAGCCGCTGCCAGACGTAGCGGTTGTCCACCTCGAAAATCCTGAGAGGCTTCTTCATCCATTCTCGCAAGGAGGGAGCAGCAGCTCCCAGAATTTGCGGTAAAACAAATAGAAAATTTGAGACAAGGGTACAAGCGTTCTATGAAATAGACACTTCGTCGTCCTTTTCTCCTATCCACGAATAAGGGAAAGAAGTGTATACTTAGGGGCCCGTTTTTCTGTGTTTTGGCAAATATTATTGAAATTTAATAGACAATAATGCCAAAGAGAGTATAGGTGAAGTTACTATACCGAATTGTAATGTAAATGTGAAGAACTAAAAGTGGGTGAAAGGATAACTTGCCGTGGGCAGGAACCGAACCTGCGACCTTCGAATAAACCTTCGAAGGTCACAGATTTGGTTCTTGCCCACGAAAATTTATAGCTTATTATTTTGTTAACGCGCACGCTGCGAACGTTTCTTGTTCAATAACGCACAGGGGAAACCCCGCACTGGCACTATCATGGAGGTCAAGACCCAGTGCCTATATTCAACCATTCTAGCGACTATAGGTGGCGCAACGGTATGCCGAAATGGCAGACGAGACGGTGATGTCGCGAGCGTGCATGTCAGCGTCGCAGAGTGCGAAGACGCTTTCATTGGATCATTACTACTGAGAAACCGAACTGCGTCGCAGATTATCACCGTGTCACAGCTTCGAAGCATGGCTGCATGGCACCGCCTGTGTCACTGGAACAAACAATATCTGGATGGTTTTGCAGTGCGAGCAGTCGGTTTTTGAATGTGAATGCATTTCTTAGTTGAGCTATGTCAGGCGTCCGTCGGGATCCATTCATCACCCTCTCTCATAGCAACAGCTGTGAGCGCGCGCGTCCCTAGCAACCGGAGCTTCCTACATGCCACGTTTCAGCGTCGGCAACTCTCAGACAGCGGCGGGCGCGCACGCTTATCCTCGCCACTTGCAACCGGAGCTTCCACCTCCTTGACTTGAACGTGTTTTGCCACCGCCTCAATGCAGTGCGTTTGAAACGCGTTTATGGCGTTCGTGCTCCCTTAGAACAGCCTCAAAACAGCGTGTGCTCAAACGCTTTTTAAGCGTGCACACTAGCTGCTAGAGCCGGAAACGCGCACCATGTTTCTCACGACATAAAAACGCGCCCGTTGGGCGTGTGGCGCCATTGGCTGCGCTGTGTAAGAGACAGAAACATTATTCTTCTAATGCTGGGTTCTCACGTGCGAAGCACCGTTATGGACCCTACGCAATGCATTCACCTTTCCTCAAGATTCCCTTCGGGGAAGAAGGAGAAGTTTATTCAAAATGAGTGGGGACATTTTTTTTTTCAATCAAGAAACTCGCTAGCAAACGCTGCCTGCGTCGGCTTTGCGAGAAGCCGCAAGGAGGAATGCCTAGAGGGAAGGGGGACCACGGGACGATGCGGAGCATCGTGAGAATTTTCAACACATTGTTCACGCTATGCGTGGGAAGGAACGAAGTTAACCGTACAATATGCAAGGCTCACCACAAATGTAACACCGCAAACTGGTGAACACCGCCTTTAAAACACCGTTCAAACTCCCCGCGAATCATTGCATAACCTTATGGTCCCCTTGAAAGAGACGGTGTAATCTAGTTTTATAGGGCTACACTGTCCGTGTCATTTCTCTTCTTTAGTGAGATAGCGAGGTAATTGGCACATTCGTTATGCTAGATGTGCTGATAGCAATGAAAATTCATGGCCGAGTTTTTATAGTGGTCGAGAAAGATTAAGCTATATACTCGTTGCACACTTATCACTCCATAAAGACTGGTTCCCATTTTGCTTTCATGCCACGCTATACTACCTGGGTTAACACCCTTGCTTGCCCGACATGATGCCTGCATAAAGTCTTCTTGCAACCGTCAAGCACCGATGTGGCTGTGTGGGAGAATGTTTGACTGCCTTGAAGAGGGACCAGATTCAAGTCCCATTGGAGGCTGTGTATTTTTTTTTCATTTGATTTTTGATGTCTATCGTTTACAGCATTGATGACAACAGCAACAACGCTATACGCAAAAACCCTCTAAAACTCCTTTAAATGCAGCTATGTCTAAAACCCTATGTCTAGCCCTCTAAAACCAGCTATGTTAATTGTATAAAATCCCCTGTTCTAAAACAATTCCGGTGCTACATCTCTGATTGGTAAAATACTTGGCGCCCCGCCGCGGTGGTCTAGTGGCTAAGGTATTCGGCTGCTGATCCGCAGGTCGCGGGTTTGAATCCCGGCTGTGGCGGCTGCATTTCTGATGGAGGCGGAAACGTTGTAGGCCCGTGTGCTCAGATTTGGGTGCACGTTAAAGAACCCCAGGTGGTCAAAATTTCCGGAGCCCTCCACTACGGCGTCACATAATCATATGGTGGTTTCGGGACGTTAAACCCCACAAATCAAATCATAAAATATTTGGCGGCACCTTGGAGTATTTTGTTTTACGTCTAGGACTCAAAGGCTAACTCCGTTGATTTTTCGAGGTAGGGTTTTGGTTAGGTATTGTGATTTTTCGGTAAATAAAAATAATTCTGAATTTCTTTGAGCATTTCAATTGTCGGGCACGCGAGAAGAATGTCTAAGGAACATAAAAACACAATTTCCTGACATGGTAAAAAAAATTGCCGTAGTTAGCCTTTAACCGTGTCAAGTTAAATATAAATAATCACAAAACATCGAAGCGACCGAGTATTTCCAAATAATTTATTGCAGAAGCATTGTTCAGGGTTTTAGAAGAAGGCTTTCATCAAGCCCAATAACAATTTGAGTGCCGAGTCACTCTAACAAACCAACTTGGACATTTGCAGTTTCTAGGGCACCATTCTTTAGAACAATTCTGAAAGCAAAAGACGCTAGATCAAGTGAGAAAGAAACAAACATTATTCAGAAGAATTGTTATGAATACGTGTCCAAAAAAGTAAAGTCCATTCCCGATCATGTGGAAATTTTTATAAATCTAAATAGGAAAATTTTGATCTCCTTTATTCTGCTGCTTTTAAAACATAGCTTATTGCAAAGGGACGTTTTCATTTTTGATGAAAAGTAACAACTCAATGATGGAACTTTTATGTAGTAATAAACTATATAAACAATACCAAAAGCTATGCAATATTCACAACATATTTCATAGTGTAACGCTGTAGATACAGACGAGACCTTGCCACTTTAATATGACTGTTTTTGGTGTTTATCAGTATATACTAGTTGCATCTCACTACATATTTTATAATATATTTTGATAGACACAAATGAGACCTTGCCATTTATATTATGGCTGTTTTTTTGGCGTTCATTTGTATATACTAGTTGAACCTTTAGATTTTTGGCAGTATAAGGAGCATACGGTAAATGGTGTTCTAATGCTTCATAGCATTTGAAATACCGGAGCATATTCAACCCTCTTTATTGATAAAGCTTTGCGTCAGCGCCGACAAAAGTGATCTAGACTATACGTTTTACACGCTACTGGTCATGGAAACGACCTCACAGCTCTGAAAACGGCGAGTTGATTATCAATTTAAATAAAACGTTCAGCATGTATTCTCAAGAGCACACCAAATGTTGTGATTTGTATTATGTATATGTATTTCCATGCACGCTAATCTATTTATTTTCGTTGTGAAAGAAAAAAAAGACTACACGCAAGACATGAATAACCGAGTTTATTAACAAGAGCTTAATTTGGGCGAGTTGCTTCATCAAGATTGTAATCTATAGTAACAGCGCGACAACTGTAGGAAGAAACGAAAAGGGCAGAAAATATATCGCTCACTGTCAAATGAACTTTATTGAATGTGCTATGACCGCTTTTATACCGAGTGCAAGAACAGTGCTCATGCACGACAACACGTGTGTGACCTTGACCAAGTAATCTTAACTGAGAAAAGAACACTCTCTTTCGTAAAGGAAAAGTTATCGAGTACTGGTGCATTGATTCTTCAACTTCCTGATAAAAATTGATTATATAATCTCTCTTTCATTCTTTGTACTTGCTTTTTTTTCAAAATCCATGTTTTATGAAACATAGTACTGTTCTAACATTCTTTGCAGTGTACAGGTATGAGACTACCATAATGATTCTTGACCTTTAAAGCATTCTATCTTACTCACTCATCGAAGGGTTGATCATTTTGCCCTATGTTTACTTTTCCGCATGTAAACGGTATCTCATACACAATAAATCAGCCTTCAGTAAACCTAATCTCGTCACAAATGGTGCAAGATTGACTACTCCTGTTGCTGTTTGGTACTCACACTTTTGAAAGCTTGCAAGAGGCAGAAAACAGCAAGTTTATATCATATATACTCGCATACGCATTGGTTCATCATTGGTCTCACTTCTTTGTGGCATCTTTTTATCCATTATTGCAAAATGCATTTCTGGTAGCCTTGCATGTGTACCTGTACGCATAGTGCATCGTTATAATATTGTGCTTATTGTGATATTGCATTGTCCTTGTTGAAAAAACTGGACAAAAGTGTTCTAATGAGGATGTTGAAACTGTGCTCAACGTCTTCAAAGAGCACTCCAGGGGGCTAAAATTGCCATTGTAATTGCCCAATGACAACGGCATTCCGTACATAAACGTTCACCTTTCGTTTTCTGATAATGCTCCTAATTTCTAGTGCTATCATTCCAGGAGCGCTAAGAAAATACTTTCTTTTGATAGTGGGCATTCAAAATTAGGAGAAAGAGGGATTTTTCTGCGTGTATTGAGGCCGCCCTTCAGAAGTCATGTGAGCACAAGGGTGAGGTCATCCTTGAAAACCAGAATAAAAGACTAAAAGATGCTGGATATCCCAACAGCATCATCACACCCATTTGCGAAACCCTCATGCAGAAAGTAAAGTTAAGCAAAAGAGGACCAAAAGAAAATGGCACATCCCACGTACAGTGGGAGTCGATTATAAGCGAAGCACGAATGAGAAATGTTGATCAGTCACTTTAAAATCAGCACTTTAAAATCAGTACAAGGTAAATGATGCCGTGCATGATTTCCGTGTCATGATTATTATGTTTGGATGTATCGTTCACCTTCGTCATCTATTCACGTAACGTGATACAGAATTTAGTATATGTGCAGCTAGCGAAACAGCCACGAGCACGCTATGAGCACGGTATGTTGTGATGTTTTTACATGACACGCGTGTCAGGATTATCATGTTTCCACCAGTCATATATTTAGTCAACTATTGACGTCACGTAACACCAAATTTGGTACATGTGAAACTAGCGAAACGGCTGCGAGCGCATCATGAAAGGCCCAATATACTCCAATGTTGCATTGACGAGTGCGCACGCTGGACAGAGCGACGCTACGTTAGCAAAACGCGAGCACTCTATAGTCTGACGCCAGGCGTGATCAGCGTCCGTCAGCGCGGCCCGACACCAATCAGCGCGAAATGCTATATGCTGCGTTTCGCGCTGATTAGTTACCCAGACAACACTGCGTCTCCCTCTTCTCGTGACGGAGAGACACCGGACGCGCTGAAACGCGCATGCGCCAAAGCAACGCAGCGGGGCGCGTGTCTGCAAGTATGTAGCAGGACCGGCGCCTGGCGTGGCAATGGTGGCGTGACGCGAAAAAATGAACACCGGCGAGCACGCGCAACGCGTCACGTCGAAATGTATTGGCGCCTTGACTGTGGCATGTAGTCATGTTCTCAAGTGACAAGCAACTCATGATTATCATGTTTGCACCAATGGCATGCATTCGTCATCCATTGACGTCACTTAATACCGAATTCGGCATAAGGGAAGCTAGCCAAACGGCCGCGAGCACATCATGAGCGTAGCATGTAGTCATGTTGTTACATGACACGCATATCATGATAACCATGTTTGCACCAGTCACATACCTTCGTCGTCCATTCACGTACCGTAATACCAAATTTGACATATGTGACGCTAGCGAGACGGCTGCGAGCGCATAATGAGCATGACATGTAGTCATGTTGTTACAGGGCATGCATGTCGTGACTTTCAAGTTAGGGTCTGTTGCTTGTGTTCTACATGCAAGCATGCCCCACCAAACTATTTTTGCAATCTGCCATGTGAACGAAACCACCGCAAGAGCTGCAGGACCATGAATAGTAAATCATGACATTCATGACATATTATGATTTTCATGTTACGACTAGTCAAATATGTTCTTAATACAGTCATGTTATGCCATACCAAGTTTGGTATTGATATCATTATCGAAACGGCTAGGAGAGCTAAAAGTGATAGATAGATAGATAGATAGATAGATAGATAGATAGATAGATAGATAGATAGATAGATAGATAGATAGATAGATAGATAGATAGATAGATAGATAGATAGATAGATAGATAGATACGCTCAAAGTCGCCGAAGTTCGGTAAGAAATGCTTCGCATTGAAAAACACTGACCAAAGACCTTCGCATGGTATACCGCACGTACATAAAGTATCTCACAATTTATAGAGGGGGGAAGTGATTTTAAATGAAAAGGAGAGTAAGGGAGCAGTCCCGTAACTGTCCCTCAGGGGGAGGAAACCTCAACAGCAGCTCAGAGGGGTGGGGTGAGAAGGGATTAGAAGGATATGGTTAAAACGTATTGAGATAGAGAGTGGGAAGGAGAGAGCATAGCGCAGAGGCAACGACAGTACTCCTAGATAGATAGATAGATAGATAGATAGATAGATAGATAGATAGATAGATAGATAGATAGATAGATAGATAGATAGATAGATAGATAGATAGATAGATAGATAGATAGATAGATAGATAGATAGATAGATAGATAGACTCGAAGTCGCCGAAGTTCGGTAAGAAATGCTTCGCATTTAAAAACACTGACCAAAGACCTTCGCATGTTATACCATACGTACATACAGTCTCTCACAATTTAAAGAGGGGAGGGGGTGATTTCGAATGAAAAGAAAAGTGAGCAGCTTCGTAACTGTGTCTCAGGGGCGGGGGACACCTCAACAGCCGCTCACGAAGGGTGGGGGTAAGGAGGGATAAGAAAAGGATATGATTAAAAAACTTCCAAGCATTTCCCCGAGGGTGAACATGGTTAAGTGCGAATACACGGGGTGTGCTATGAGGGGTATTTATTAATTCACAATATTATATTTATTATTCACACTATGGTGCCTTTATGGTGTAATGGTTCCTGGGAATCGCAATTTGATCACACGGAGAGTTTACGTTAACTCACTGGCGAATGCCAACGGATTTTAACTTTACTTCCCCTCACGACCCGCTCTCGACGGGAGACTGAGAGAGAAGGCGGGCGCGCGAGAGAGAGGGGTGCGCGCGCAGCTGCAGCGAGCGAGGAGAGCGGAGGAGCGAGCGAAGGGGGAGGGGGTATAAGGCGCGTTACTGACACCGATATCAGCGTCGCGTCCGTGGCTTATTCGGTAGAGCGTCGCGCTGCGGCCCGCCAAGTCCTCTTTCTTTTAAAGATAGAGAGAAGACTGCGGACGCCGCCGACGGCAGTGGATGGTTTGGGGTCGCTTATAAAGTGTATTCCCACTTAAAAGTATACAGATAGAGAGAGTGGGCAGGAGAGAGTGTGGCCCTGGGGCAGTGACATCCGCAAGTAAGGAGAAGATAGGAAGGATGGACACGGCCGCAGGAGTCCGAGGACGGGGAACCACTCGGCGAGAGATTTTGTCGCTGTCAGGAGATGGCGTAGGGCGAGCGCAGTCGGGGAGAGCTGCGCTGTTGTCGGATATCGCGGGGGCACAACCAGTTGGTACAAAATCCAGAGAGTGAGTCCACTTTAAAGAAAATAGTTAGCAGATATAATACTTTGCTATATATCACCCCTTGCAAGCTTTCAAAAGTGTGTGTACCAAACAGCAACAGGAGAAGTCAAATTCGTCACGAGAATATGTTTACTGAATGCCAATCTAATGGTGTATGTGAGATACTATTGACATGTGGAAAAGTAAACAAAGGATAAACAGGGCAATGCTTCAATGGCCGAGCAAGACACCATGCTTTAAATTTTAGGAATGTCTATTGTAGTCTCATGGCCGTACACTGCAAATAATTAAGTGCCGCCCCACGTTCCATAAATTACGGTTTTTGAAAAAGGAAGAACAAGGAGTGAAAAAAAATTATAGAAGCATTATTTACTAAGAAGGCCAAGGATAATTGCATCAGTACACCATCACTTCCCTTTTCCGAGAGAAAGTATTCTTTTCTCAGTTAAGATTAGTTTGTCATGGCCACACATGCGTCGTCGCGCATGAGCACTGTTCTTGCGCTCGGTATAAAAGCGGTCGTAGCACCTTCAATAAAGTTCAGTTCACAGTCAGCGCTTTTTACTGTCCTTTTGTCTCTTTCTATAGTTGTCGCGCTCTTACTGTAAAACAGAACGACGAGTTTATTGAAGCAAACGAGAGCACCAGCTATAACGCTTCAAAGTTCAATAGAGCATGTATAAAAGCCAAGGCATTTCAGAGATGAGGTTTTTCGACACCTGAAGCCCTTGCTTGGCGTTAACACTGTAGAGTGAGTGTTACTTGTCCTTTGGTTCATGTTTTTACTGGATCTAGTTTGCCCTCTACAGTCTCATTACTACAGATTCCATCCTGCTCTCTTGACGATCACTTGCTCTCTACTTGAAAACTAACCAACAAATGGCGCAGCAGGTGGTTTCATGTTATCACCTGCGATTTGCGTATGAGAGAGATTACCGGTTAGTTCTACGTCTGCTTCAGCCGTGTTCGTTACCAGCGCTCGCAAGCTTCAAGTTGAGGGCAGAATGTACTACGAGCTTAGCGAATTTATCGACTTGGTGTATATACAGAAAAAAAAAGATGGTGGTGGTGACGTCTACACCAGCAGCGATGACAAAAGCCCTTCAGCAGCGGTAACATAATTTATACGGTAATAAAAATACTCGTAAAACTGAAACCGATGAAGGGACGGTTGTTGTCCGCCGGAATAGCGAAACTACTCTGCCGACGGGCACGTTGTTCGCATGAAATCTTAAGAATACATCATGAGGAAACGAAGTCCTGACGACCAGACTTCGCCACAGGAACATCTGAAGACACCTCGCAGCAGTAGCGGAACAATCAGACGCAGGCCTGATGTGAACTCGCGACCTAACCCTCACGCAAGACAACGATTTACCGATATCAGTAGATGGCCCAAACGTCATCGCCCCGGGCGGCATGAAACCAAACTTTTGTCACTGAAATAAATCATTAGAAATAAAGTTCAAGAAAGTAACTGCCGCTATAAAGGTCCCTGGAATCCGTTCTGCTGGAGTTCACCTAGAAACTGTGGTGGAAAGTTAAAGAGCAAGATTCGGTGTTAACAGAATCTAGTGGGATTTGTTGTTAGGATATTGCACTTCTGGTAAGGGTTTCTAAAACCATTACGATGCCGTCGTCGACCTAAGCCCTCAATCGACAACAATGTTTTCGGGGAAAGGTCTACTGCCAGACATGACCCCAGGAACTCATTCCTTCAAGGCCTTTCGGAATTCGATTACCATACTCCCTCGCTCCAGCGTCCAAACTTACGTTGGTTCGCAGAAATCCAAATTTGAACAAGGCGTCATCAAGGGCGACTGGCCATGAATGCTTAACCGCATGATTTGCGTTGCCGGAGGCCAAGCTGCACTACATGGAAAAAGAACGTTGGTGATGCTTTAAATCTTGACCCAGGATTGCAACCAAGTCAACAAAAGGACCACCAGTCTCCTGAAGAAAGAAACTGTGTAAGCCAGCAACGCTCATTCTCACGAACATTATAGCGAACCAACACCGAGCACCCAAGCTCCCGAACCAACTTTCGACATCATTGCGGGTCTTCCCTGACTGCTTCTTACAGTCTGCACTTCCACAGAGCCAAGTCACCGAGCACACCGTTATAGCCGAAGATTACATTGGTTTACCTTGAAAAGCCCATTGCAAGTGTCAGCATACTTGCCGAAGACACAAAGCTCGGAGAGATGCTGTGTTGCGAAAACGTGCAGCCATCTTAAAGTTCGTGTGCATCTTCCACAGTATAAGTAAAGCGTTTGGACAAATCTCTTCCGTAATACGTTGATTACCAATATTTCAGCAAAATTACAATGTAGGTAGGGTACCTCCTGCAACGATGGGATGGCACGTCTCTACGGTTGTGCAATGCAGGGTATTTATCACTGATCGACTTCAAGGCGGGATGTAGGCCAATTGTACCAGAGAAGAAGAATCGAGAGAGAAACATCTTCATCCCGCCATATTGCTTGTTCGCGTTTAGGCCGTTTGGAACGGGCTCTGAAGCTGCGATGTTGGAACAGGTAGAACACACTACATAGACGCGCTTAAAATGATACCTATTTCCCGTGTACTTGGTGGATTATTGCATAGAGAACTTGACTCAACTAGATGATATGCAAGCATTCTTCTGCTATTCGGTTTTTGTGCCTTCATGGGTGCTTTCAAAAAAAAGAGAAAAAAACAGCAGCCGCACCACCACCACTCTTACAGTCTTGTTAAGTTCTACTGATCGAACCATTTGAGATAATTGAACGATGCCTGAAATTGCCGGGCAATCTTTTTTCATAGAAAAAAACACACTGAAACAGAAATTCACACCGATGCAACCAGTTTAGGTCTCGGCGCTGAACTTGTGCGGCGAAAACGCGGTGTTCAACGGGTCTTTTTTTGTGTGTGTGTGTTGTCCGGTTGCTCTCAGAAGCCGAACAAAACGTTTCAGGACGTTAAGATAAGCCTTTGACACCATTGAAGCTACATTATTATTTGACGCAACACTCTAGCACACCTTTGAAAGTGGTCTGTGACCATCACACCTCGTGTTGGCTTGAGAGTATTAGGACCCATTCAGGTCATCTCAAACAATGAAATTTTTGTTTTCATCGCTTTTTCGCAGCCGTGTATGTGGCAACATACAAGATAATTTTTACAATGACATTTTACGTGCACAAAATTCTTATTTGCAATGTGCTGAAACTGTCACAACCAGAGCAGAAGTTAGGCTGCAGCACAGCGTATGTATTTCTGCCGAAATGTGAGCAGCACTGACAAAAACAAATGGTTAAAAAAGAAATAGATAAGTGCTTAATGCTTGCGTTACAAAGGCTGCAAATAATCATGATAAGAATGATTAGTGTAGTTTTGTGGCGCAAGGACCATGTGTGGTCAAACGGTGTCATGTCTATTATGCGGTGCAAGCGATGGTTTCATCAGTTGTTACTACGGTAATTAAATTTCAATGTTCATATACTTGACTTGCTCCTTCAAAAAATTAGCCTTTCTTCTACTGGTTTGGGCATAATAAAAACGTCAGGGGCAGTTGCAGATCCTGACCTGAGCAAGACCAATAATGTCTTTTTAATTCCCTCTGGAACATCCCCAAGACAAAACCAACAATGCGATAACACACAAGTCAACAATTAAGATAGGTTCGTTGTACGGAACTTCTTCAAGTATTCACGAGATTTCGCTAAAAATATGTGAAACGTTTCCCTTCTCTCCAAGCTCTGCACTATTTTTCACAGAGTAACGCAATAAAAAGAACTAGTTTGTGAATGTGTGTAACCAGAAAAAACAACCTATTTCACAACCCTAAATGTAGCTTCAGCAATCTGAGATTAGGTTTGACGTTAAACTTTTCCTAGTGCTTAGGCAGTAACTACTTTCGTTTTTTTCGGCATTTTCTTTATTTTCTAACAGTTATCCTTGAAGCTTCTAGTGCATGGTAGTGTTATTCTGTGTCATACATGGGCAATTTGTTGGATACTTGTCTATACAAATCCGGAACAATTTTTTTGCAGCAGTAATAGTTGAAGACGTCGCTTAACCCCCTCGAATCACTTACCCAGCTTAGCGTTATTTCCCAATTCATTTTCGTACTCACATATTTGCCGCATCCATCAAATCTGTAAACAATAATCTGTTCCTGACTCTTGCTTGAAACCTGGAAATCAGCACTGAAACGTGCAGAAACGTATTGCATAAGATATACACTTTTGTCCCACAAGCACATCGTAATATTTATTAAAATTCTAACGAGTTCATATATATTTTTTCTTTGTTTTTTAATTCTCTTTTTTGCCCCATCTGAAGCTTTTTTCCTTCATTCGTAGAGAGGATTTCGTTCTAGCAGACATTGTGCTTTGAGGTAGTACGCTTGGAGCTATCGGCCGCTACCAGCACGTAAAGAGATGATGTGCTAAGTGACGTCGACAGGCAAATAGTGCTGCACACTTGCCGTAATAGCTAAGGATGGCATTCACCGGCTCTACCACTTTTCAATGAACATGCGTGCCCTATAGAGTGAACGGGGTATTACCGCCGCCGTAGGTCAGTTTTATTGGACGTGTTATCCGAAGATTGCAGGACCATGTTAGCCACAAGGCAAAGTTACGTACACTTTTCTTCCTTCTCAGTTACATTGCAGATACTTCTAATAACCTTCCCTATAGTTTTTCTTAGCATCAATCTCTGTGAGTTACCATTAAAAGTACATTTGTGTTATCTTAAAGGAGCACGGTGTATACTTTAATCTGTCGTAGAGTAGAGTAATGAAACAAGTTTGTGAAAGCGAATAAGCAGTGCGTGGCAGGTGGTGCTACCAGCCTGGCGGTATTCAAAACTGTTTAAAGGAATAAACGGTGACTACATCATCCACAAGAAAGAGACAATGTAGTTTTGCAATGCTCTTGAACTACGCTCCTATCTTGGGTTTTAATCCATCAATAATTTCTTTGTTCTGCTTTTGGCACCCGCCTTCTCCTTATATTCATTGTTCCTGCCCAACGAAACGAGTGTCCCCTGAAGCATTAATTACCGAGAGTTTTTTAAGGTATTTCGAACAACATGTAGAACAATTATGTGCAGTGATTTATACTCGCTTAAATATCATTGAGAACCAGCATATAATGATGTCAGGGAAAGTATATGGGCCGTTAATTGTATTGTTTTAGGTTTGCCTATTTAAGTGTGTGGCAAAGACATATTGTCCTTTTGGAATGTTTAACCACAGCAATTATTATGCACAACACAGACTTGAATGTCAAAGTCAGCTCTAAGGCTGTACACACTTTAGGTGAAATTAACGGGGACCAAGTATCTTGCAGCACGTAAAGAACCATCATCTAAGGGACACCAACGAAAGTGACTTGGCAATTGCACTCAATTGTTTTCTTCCTACTAAATATATCACTCATTTTTCGTGCGCATCACGTGGCGTTATTCTATCTACGTGGTACATCCAGCTTTGCACAAGCGACGACATCTTGTAATTACGTCATTACGATGTAGGAAATTTTGGGAAGTGGTGACGCCATGACGGCGTCTGGTGTTAGAGCTCACTCGTTTTTTGCGCACCCAGCACAGAGGCAGTCTTTAGAGCATCCTGATGTTCTCCTCGTCCGCTCCAGTTTGGTTATTGTTTAGAATATTCTAGGCAGTACAGTTTGGTGTTCACTCAACGGCGTTAAATTAGGTTCGGTGCTCACTTTACGCATTATGGGTGCACGCGTAGTATTCTCCTATTTCGCTCAAAACAGTCTTTGAATGGCTGAATTTTCTGAGAAAATAAAAAAAAGCGTTCACTGCGTCACCAGCGTTAAGCGCAGCGATCAGCAGTCGAAACAAAATGTCACAAACACACAGTGTTAGCATTGCGTCACTCCCCAGGGGTTATTTTGGGTTCTTCAGAATTTGTGCGGCGTATTAGCAGAGACTTGTCCTTCCACAGACTGTGTTTTGTTGAAAAACGGTGCCACTGTTGGCGGCTCCTAAAATGGTTGGCGGCTCCTACAGCAAGCGGCTGCAAAACGCAAAACGTTGAATAAGTACCTGAGGTTCGTGGCACCAATGCGTGGTTTAAGCTCAATTTTCACAACCAAAGCTCCGTTGACAGCTGTAAAGTTTGCGACCACTAGTGGTTCTACAATAAGCGGACGAAGATTGCTAATATGCAGAAAGAACAGTTTCGCGCCGATGCCGTTGTCTTGATACAGTGAGAGTTTGCCGCTAATTATAAAGCTCACATTTAGTACATGATTTTCTCTACGGGCAATGTGTCGACAATGAGCGTTACGTACGGATCCTGCTACCTACCCAAACCAGATCACATACCCATTTTAAATAACGTAGAAGCAACGTAGGGGGCCGTTTTAAACGTAGAGCAATGCCTAATCTTCCCGCACTTTGCCCACTCATCATTATTCGCTTCGTGAATATGCGGGGAAGCTTTTGGGAGTGAAGCTTCTTAAGGAGCTTCACCCCTAAAAGTTCCACATTGTTGTAGCCACCACTAGTACTTGGATAACTAAGTAGATAATGCTGCGGCACTCCTTCTATTCCTATACGTGCTCTCGTGTGATAGAAGACCACGTTCGCTCTAGCACTAAAATGCATCCGCTCATGCCACGCTCCCTCTTTTACCGGTCCGATGGAGGCGGAAATGTTGTAGGCCCGTGTGCTCAGATTTGGGTGCACGTTAAAGAACCCCAGGTGGTCGAAATTTCCGGAGCCCTCCACTACGGCGCCTCTCATAATCATATGGTGGTTTTGGGACGTTAAACCCTACAAACCATCATCATCTCTTTTACCGGTAATCTGTGTGCTTCGATTAGGAGCGACGAAGATAAGACGGTAGGGCAGCGGGCTCGGAAAACGATAGCAGCGCGTGCTCGCCGGCTTTAGACGATTATCGACTGGGTATGATAATCGCCACTTTAGAAACAATCCAGCATATCCACGGAGTGAATGATGATGAGTGGGGCGAAGCGTCCGTCAGCCCGTCCGTGCTTCCGTCCATCTTCTCTAGCTTCCCTCCGTCCGCGTGACCATGCGTGCATCCATTCATGCGTCCGTCTATCCATGCGTCCGTCCGTGAGTCCGCCCATCCATCTGTATGCCTGTCTGTTCGCGCCTCCATCCATCCATACGTCCGTGCGTCTATTGATCCGTCCGTCCGTTTGCTAGTCTGTCTGTCCGTCCATTCATGCGTACTTCTAGTGAACACTTCAAGTACGGCCATCTCGCACCTCGCATCCCCTGTGGCACAAACTCGCTCTAGAGCTGGTATGTGCCACCGTTGTCAACGTACTACTGCATACATACAAAGGATTAACAGACCACACCTTAAGGAGCTTCGCCCTTAAAAGATATCCACTTGTCTCTTGTAAAAGTCTGCCGGTTTGTCAATAACTTCATAGTATTTGTTGATAGTTCGGATGCTGTTTTTGAAGTTGTTGCCCTTAGTCTTCTGGGTTTGTTTAAGAATCACTTGCATCCTCTGGAACTTACTGATGAGCTATCGTCTGGTAATTTTCTTGGGTTATTAGACCTAACACTCTGTTTTCAGATAAACAATTTGTGCTGGCTCTTCTCACTAAGAACTGGTGACCCCCTTTACCTTTCCACTCAGCTTTTTCAAAACAGATGAAAAGAGGAATCATAATGTTTGATTTGATAACGTTCTTAGCAAGTTATGCCCGCCCTTATAACACAAGTCGAGTGCCTTTTAGGCGCTTGTTACTCGAACGCCCTGAATTCTGCTGTTGCGGAAAAGCTTTTGAAAAAAACAAGTAAAAGATCAACGAGCACAACCTCAGAATCCAAATGCGTCAGTTCCTAAGAACTGTGTTGCAGTCCCTTATCTGCACTACATTTCACATAGTCTGAAAAAGATAAGCAGGACAACTCGCTAGTAGCACTGTCATATTTGCCGCCCCGGAAAAGCTAACAGAACTCTCTAAGGTAGTGACTCATCTAGGTGGAAATACAGTAAGATGCTCTGGGAAACACAGAACGTGCTTTCTACCTTGTGCTATTGTGTCGTACATCTTCCGCTATTCTGCGGTAAGACATACATGGGAAAAACTGGAAGGTGCTTGAAAGACCGTGCAGGAGAGCATAATACTAGTGTGCACAATCGGATTTAGGAATACAGTGCCGAGACTGCGGCTGCGTGCCCGTTTTTAAGCGTTGCGAGGTGGTAGGCAAGCACCACTTGCAGGCCACACGTGAGATAATTGAAGCCTATCACATAAGTTTGACGGTACATGTGTAAGTTCCCCATCAACAGTGGCGTAGCCAAGGGGGAGTTCTCAGTGAAACTTTTCGCGCACCTCCCCCTGCCCCCGCCACTAACCCAACTTTTTTTTTCGTTGCTTCGCGCTGACTTGATTGAGAAACTGGCTGTGCTAATATTACAATATTATGCCTGGGCGCTTTACAGTGAATAATCTGGCATACGAAAAACATTTCGCGGTGTTTGTAAAGCTTTTGTCATTGAGATATTTTGAGCAGGAATCGCGGCTGCCAGCGTTGTAAGTTTGCGCGGCGACGGAATTCATGCTGCTGCTGTGGTCACACGTGCACCCACCGGAGCAAAACTCGCTGGAGTCGATCAGTACAATAATTTTCACTTCGCAAAAATTTGTTTTTATTCTAAAAGCCCACAAATTTTAAAGGTCACATAGGACACGTTAGAGCATATTACAATGTGACTCACGTGTGCTAAGATATAGTCAAGCTAGAAAATAACGTTTCTATTGAACCTCCGCACGTTCTGCTAACATCTAAACAAACTCACACATACATACACACACACACACACACACACACACACACACACACACACACACACACATACAAGTGTGCACGAATGAATAATTGTCTCATCCACTGACCTTCACTTGTACGCGAGTTTACAGCCTATTGATAGGTATGTTTGCTACCTAACGGCTGAAGCCCTAACTGCTAAAGGGTTTAGCCCTAACGGCTAAAGACACTTTGAAGTGTCAAATGACGAAGGTGCAACAGAGGCAAACATGCAGGCCGATAATAACCTCAGAAAGGCCTACTAACATACTCATAATGTAACTCAAGCTGATAAATAAGATGATAATGGGCATAAAGCTGATTGATTGATTGTTTGATTGATTGATTGATTGATATGTCAAAATGAATGGCTCAAAACTGCCAGTTAAATATGAGAGATGCCGTAGTGAAGAACTCCTGAAATTTCGATCACCTGTTTTCTTAACGTGCACCCGAACTTTATCACATGGGCTTGCAGCATTTTTCCTCCATCGAAAATGGAGCCGCCGGAGCCGGGATTCAGCCCTGCGACCTGGTGGTCGTAAACCAGAAACCACGTAATAAGAAATGCAGTGTGGGCAGCTGTAGCGAAAACAAATTTTATTGTTCAGTGGTGTGGCAAACATCGTGAGAATTAAGCTGAAAAAATATATATATATTAATATATACATATATATATATATTATATATATATATATATTGACATTGACATTGACACTAGTGCTACGTGTTCGGTGTGATACATTTTACAAATACAACCCTGAGTGACGATACGCGAGTAACGATGGCGTCGACGATCTCTGAGCGTAATCGGTGCTGATTCCCAGCCAAGCTATCACTAGTGGCTCTCCTGTCTGTGTTGAAGCGTGCGTGCGATTTCATCGTGTCGCATAGACTTATTTGCGTTGTGCTCCACTGCGTGTGAGTACGATCAATGAGACTGACAACACGTGCCAGAATGTCAGGGAACCGCTGCGTAGTGAGAACCTGCATGTCGAGGTGCGGAAAAAGCGGAGAATGCGTGGCGTTTCATGCCTTTCCAAGCCACAAACCTCAACGCAGCCAGTGGGTTGACTTCGTACGCGTCGTTGGACAGAGAGACTGGACGCCTGTGAAGAACAGCTGCATTTGCTTCCTTCGCTTTGCGGCGAGCTGCTACAGGGTAGATCCTGTGTTGGCGATCCTGTGTTGGCGAACCAGTTTCACTGGCAGTACGAGGCCTCTTCTCGAGGCCGGGGCTTTTCTTACCGTGTGCCCTGCTGCAGCTGAAAGCAGCCATTCACTCGCCAAACGTCCGGGACATGAGGTGCGTGTTGGTGTTCCTGAGCTCCGACAGTATTGCCGGGACTCATAAATACATTGCATTTCACGTGGTACTTGTCAAGCAAGAATCGTAGGGAATCGTGGCGATGCCTAATTCCAGTTCGCTGTCATCATCACTTGCCGATGTTGACCACGATGACGGCGAGTACGATGATGTTGGCGACGTAGGCATGTCTACGGCTTCAGAGACACAGCTAGACTCACTGTACATGTGCTCTTAGCAGACGGAACACCAGTGCGACGTCACCGTTTTCTTTTTTGTGAAAGTGGTATCAGCTGTGCAGCGGCCTCGACGTGGCCGCGAGGTAGCGCTGCCAGCACTGAAATTTGGCGGGCTTTCCACCCGTTTCGAACTAAGTTTGATAGCAAATATATTAGTCTATATTACACACACCCAATCGTCACTCAGATGCGTTTTATGTCATGAATCACCACTAGGGGGTCGATAGTTACTCGGTGGCGCAAAAATATTCACATGAATAAACTTGTTGTTAGTGCTTCTTTAAGAAGAAAGTTTGGATTGTCGCCAACATCAGTGAGATTTTTTGTGCGAGATATATGCTATATACGAACGTAGTACTAGAATACAAGTGTGGTAGAAATTCTTGTTAATTAAGTTCAGGTGGTCAAGGATAATTTGAATGATACAAACCAGCCACCCCAGGCGAATGAAGAGCACCTTCTAGCGGTTTCTTTCTCACAACATTTAGTTGTCCTTCCCAGTTCATCTTGCCTGAAGTGTGGATATGAGCCCTGATACCTAAGAAATATCCCCCTAATTTCAAATTCTCAAGAGATTGTGGTGACAGCAGTCCTACGCAAGTGAATTGTTATCGCGCCTACGATGTCCTATAGGTTCTTTGCGAGAAATAATGTCGATGCGTTCGATGATCCGAAAACGCCGAACTAGGTCCGGACGTGCCATGGGGCGGAGTGTCAACACTTTTTTTATTCTTACACCATGCGCAAAACAGAGATGGTTTTAATACTGACCAGTCAGCAGCGGGGCACACTCACTCCTTAGAGAGTAAAATCGATATTCATAAAATTGCTTTACTTCTTCGCAGTGTCTCAAAGGCACACAGGACCTTGTATTGACGTAGTTCGTTGCCTGGTGCGTAGAAACTTGCTGCTACAAAATTTACTTGAAGCACCACGGCAACAAATGGCTTTGAAACAGTTCGTTTAGTTGGAGACAAGTTACCGAAATGAGGTTCGCACCTTCACTGCACTACGCCACGTCACCAGATGTCAATTTTATAAGTGCATGTTAAGCTCAGTACAAACGAAGAGCTAATATCGCGATATGAAATCGCGTGAAGTAAAACCAGTAGTAAAGCGGCTCGCGAAGGAGGATACAACATTGTTTAAAGAAACGTTCAGTGGTTTGGAGCTGGCCGCTTGTCTGCAGTGTCTTTTTTACCTCATGCAACGACGATGTTTGGTAGTTATTTCCCGGAGACAGTAATAAAGTCTCTCATGTCATTTTTGAAGCAGGTGGTAGACGCTCTATATGTCGGCAAAGGCCCTCGCACTGTCACAAGAGGTGACATTGGTTTGATATATGGCAATTTGTCACACTTTTTGCATACTGAGTCAACCTCCACACCCGTGAAGAAAGCTGAACGGTGATGAGTGATTATGACATTAGTTTGAATTCGGCAAAGGACAGTGGCCTGTGCTCTCGTAAGGCTGCTGCGAGGTATAGGCAAAATCTCCTGTCATCTCTCTACATAGCCATAAGGTCGCTGTAGGAGGTCGTTGCCTCTTCCCGTCGGTAGGCCGGGCACAGCGCGACCCGGCTCGCTAATGCCTGGGCCACTTTATGAACATTATAGTAGCCAGAGTTCCTCGAGTGAGCGGGCATCCAAACCAGATTGCGTTTGGTTGTGTCGGTGTGATTAAAATTACTCAGCCCCTGGGGTATGTAATGCCACGTTTCTTTTCTCAAGTTTTGTTACCACACCGTTATATTGTGAGGAACTCTCAGCCAGAACCCCGCCAGCCGTGTTCCACAAGTTTCGGGACTATAGTATACATCATTTCGGTAGGATTACGCCCACTCCGCGAACATTGCAGGTTATTCTGGAACCTACGTCACCGCTAGCGATAGCGCTAGAATATACGATGTCAAGTGTATGAATGCCGACATGCCTCGCTGCTTGTCAGTTGATCGACAGCCTACGCTCTGCTCACCGCCATCAGGGCCAGTGTCTTGCTGTAATATGACTTTTCTTTCTTGTGGGCACAAATTCGGCTCAAGTAAACAATCATCCGACCTGCAGTCTGCTCCCTTCGTCCGCGTCGCGACCCCGTAACATCTGGGGGAGGCGCTGTTTCTTTCTTGTACCGAATGCCCCCGTCTAGCCTTGAACCCAGACAACGTCGCGAAGAGCGACCGATGCCAGCCACGAGCAGCGAGTTAGCCACAGGCCATAAGGCTTGAGTCAGGAGTACGGGTTTTACTCGACAAGACTCGTAAGACGAAGACCAAAATGACAGCGCCTGCACAAACTGCACCACCCTTGTTTCGGCAACTCAAAGAGCCGCCAAATTTTCACGGTTCACCACAGGAAAACTCTGAAAGCTGGCTTGAAAGCTTCGACCGCGTCGCCGTCTTCAATGACTGGACCGACGATGACCAACTCCGGCGTGTCTATTTCAGCTGAGAAGATGTGGCTCGAACCTGGTTTGAGAATTAAGAGCACAGCCTCACAACGTGGGTCGTCTTTTTTGCAAGATTCCTCACCCCTTTCAGAAGCTCTTCTCTAAGCCCGTATGCAGATGCCAAACGAAAACATTATGCCAATCCCAGGAGATAAAATTAAACTCTTCCGCCACGCTGACCACGACATGTCCGAGGAAAAGAATGTTTGTCTGCTCATGTGAGGAGTCAAGCAAGAACCCTTCGTCTGGCTGATCAGGAACCTGCCAAGGACAATCGCCGAATTTATTTGAGAAGCATCTGCGATAGAGAAGACGCTCGAGATGCGGACACGGCAATACAACCGCAGCTTCTCGTCTACAAGCTACGCCGACATCGAAGGGCTAGGAACCGCTGGCCTGCGCGACACGATCCGAGCGATCGTGCAAGAAAAGTTGCCAAACTTGCATCTTTCAGCGCCGCCTCCCGTGGAATTCATTTCGGACGTCGTACGCCAAGAGATCCAGCAGTGCATGGGCGTTTCTCAGCCTCCAGAGCAAAGCTATAAGGTGCTAACCAGAGGCGCAACTGCAAGTTTTGAGCTATGCTGCTGCAGCCCGCCGTCACACTCCTCCTCTACGCCCCCTCCAAGACGCCACATGATGACACTTCCGAGGGGGGCAATGCTACGTACCAAATGTCACGGAGTTGTAACGTGAACAAAAGAAGCAGACTGCGGGACGGATAACTGTTTATTTGGGCCGAACTAGCGACAACGTAAAAGGAAAGTCAACTTACGCAAAAACACAGGTGCTGATAGCGCCGGGCAGAGGGTCGGCCGTCGATAAACTGACAAGTGGTGAGGCGTGTAGGCATTTATACTATACCTTTGCCATCGAATATTCTAGCGTTATCGCTAGCAGTGACGTAGGTTACAGAATAATCTGTAATGTTCGTGGAGTGGGCGTAATCTTAACGAAATGATCTACTACAGTCCTGCAGCTTCTCGAACACTGCAGGCGTGGTTCTGGCTGAAAATTGCGTACGGTTTAACGGTGTGATAACAATACTTTACGAAAAAAAAACGTGGCAATATTGTCCAACACTTCTCCTGAACGTAGCATAGTCATTTTCTAAGCAGGTCTTGGATGCATTACCAGCCTGAGTTATTGTCTTATTGGAAATCATCGAACACCACAAGCAGCACGCCAGTGATGTAACGGCACAGCTATACAACATGCATTATTGACAAACACTGTAACATTATGAATCCTGCACTAAAACATCCAGTCAATGCAGGTGCTTTTCTCTGTAGTCACACGACTTCTCTGTAGTCCACATAAATAGATCATCGGTAACAAACGGTATCTATATAAGCAACCATGTGCCTCAGCCAGAAAATACAAGATATCTACAACGCTGCACAAGCCGCAGCCTCTAAGCTGCATATAATAAAACAAATATAGATCACACAAAATGGACTTGTCGGTGGTGATACATCGTGAAGTTTTGTGGCGCACAAAAAGACACGCTACCAGTTGAACCATTATTTTGATTTTCATGGTATATTGAACAAAGAAGACACGCATGACCCCTTCTCACATTTTGACTGTCTGACATCTTGCTAGTCGTACCAGTGTGTACAATTTTCAATTTCAATATTATTAGAATGAAAGAAATGCCCTGGTATGTCAAGTTTTGTGTGCAATTGTGGCCAGTTGCGTGCATTCTAAAAAAATCCGTACCATCGTTCTCACCTGAGAACAAGAGCACCCCCAGAATTTTCGTTTCGAAGGGTGTCTCTTTATTTGTGGAGAGAGGGGGGCTCACCTCCTTGTAAATGCCTATTTTTGCTGTGTATCGCTTGGCGAAAATTGGGGGGGGGGGGGCAGTGCATGGGCTTTGTCTACGCAGCTGTCTGAGTCTCACCATGCAGGTTCGAATTGAGGGAACCCTCCTGAAACCCTACAAATGAGGCTCAGGCAGTCACTCGTCAGTAAACTTTTTAGCTTTCTTTTTGCAATTCACCATGTAGAGATATTTTCAACAACAGCCGTTAAACCTCCAGCCCTTCATTTTCCCAACACTTGGCCTTCACTTTGCCTGAAGCTCAGAACTCATTCGCAACCGAATGCAGGTCGTATGAAGCATAACCCCGACGCTAGCACTAAGCAAGGTGTCAAAAAGTTCCCGGGCATAACGTGACAGGAAAAAGCATTAGATTGGTTCAATTGGTGGATCATGTCTTTTGTCGTGCAGTGGGCGTAGTCAGGCTGATGAAGATGATGATCATGATGACTACGCTAGCAGAGCGCTGCTACGTGTTCATGCTGTTCTGTCGCTGTGATGGAAGCACAGCTACAGAGCAGCATATGGACCTGCCCACGCTTCCAATCGCAACGACTCTACCTTTAGCGACAAACTCACATTGCCGACATTTTTATGACCATCAGTGTCGTTCTACACATGAAAATCGATAGAGCAACTCTTGAAATTATGCGCAGTGAAGGATTTATACGGACGTATACTACCCCAATAAAGAGACAGTGCATGATACCATAAGAACTTCTTTGGCTGCAGTAAGCAAAAACTTATGTAATAAAGGCGAGAATCTACTATGTTTTGTAAGGCATGTAACCGTCATTAATTAGGTAATATTTATTATAGTAAAATACTTACTACAATTAAGTGAAGCGTTGCAAGCTCGGTGATTTGATGTTCGGGAAAGTGGAGTCTTAATAAATTGTCGTTATACAAAAGTATTTCCCTCTCAAAACACTGCGCCTGCCTGGAGAGCAGAGTAGCGTCTAGTGAAATAACAGAGCAACAACTCGCATTAGGCAGTATCGGAAGTACTAAATACAACTACATCTAACAAAATGATATTGTTTTTTGTGATAATAATAAAAGTCATCTTATTTTTCTGAACACAAGCCGCGTGTCAGCTCTGGTCGTACTCCAGCTGTTGTGTCTGCTGATTCTGAGAACTGTCGGACCTTCGCTACCTATGAGACAAGGCTTCTAAATACTGCAGCCACATTTAGCGTCTTTCTGCGTAACTATCTATCTGCGTAGCCATTTACGTCTGAATGCTCTCGTAATGCCCCCTTAACTTGGGTCAAACCAAAATTTGTATGGGAGGGTAATGCGATTTGACGAATATGACTATGTTGCCATAGATATTGACATAATCCTGTCGCGTACGCCATCAAAACGTTAGTGCAAGACGTGTGGCACACATCCACGGTCGGGTATTTGCCACAGGTGTGCGGGTATGTGCAATAGGTGATTGCGAGTTTATAGCTACCCAGGAACGGCGTTAATATGGTAATATATTTCACTGAGATGTGTGTTTCTAATTTGTGACCTAACAAGTCTCATGTCTAACTTTAAATGTTACCCCCGCCTTATGTAATAGCCTAACAGGGGCCTATAAGGGGAAAATAAATGATGATGACGATGATGATGAGTTATTTTAACCCAGGAGGAGTAAAAAAGTACCCAACATCGGAAACGTTGACCCGACAAGTGCAAAAAGTAATAATGAATGTCAGCGTCCCAGCAGGAATCGAACTCCGGCTTCCCTTGACACAGACCCGCGAGGTCTTACACCTACACTTCAAACATATTTTATTGTTCGTGAAATCTCAATTGTGGTTGACAATGCTGGCTGCCCAGTTTTATCAAACATTACAGATCTACCCCTGTGAAAACCTGGCCTCGTCGTATTAAGGCCAGTTGTAGTTAACCACCATTCTTTCAAGGTGAATTTGGAAGGAGTGTCCAGGGCTACAATCCTCGCGAGCAGCAGCAATTTCTATCAGCATACCGCTCCCGGTGTTGATAATATCCATGTTGCTGTTGACTTCGTTCCACAATGGTAAACAACAGGTTGTTTAAGTATATGCTGTGCTTTAAGGTGTATCCACGTGGGCTTTTTCAGATATTACTAATTGCAACTCAGTCCCCTTCTACCCGCATGCTTCGCATACCATCTATTACCAAGGTAAGTGTCATCTGCCGAATTTCTCATTTTTAGAAAAGATCCTTTCTATGAAGACCGCACTTTCTGATATTGGCTTTATGTCTGACCTTCACTTCACCCATAAGTAGTCATAAAGCACCGAAAATCATTCGCAGGCTTTTGATTGTACGCTCACAGTCCATCATCTACCTGAAGAAAAGTCAGTTTCACCGCAAGGGCAAGACAATGAATTTTACAGCAACATATAAGGATGCAATTCGTGGAACGGTAAGCAGATAGAATCTTGGAGCACATTGCCCAAGCATAAAAGAAGCACGAAAGAAATATACACAGCAAGAGCACGTGCTATCAACATTCACAAGCAGACCTTTAACGCCCTTTCCAAACACAAAGGTGGAATGACACGCACACACCAGTATACAAAGGACGAGCACAAACAAGCGTTCATTGCGGATGAACCATGCACTTGTGCAGTGTGCCAAGTGGCCTTCACGTTCTCTGTAACCTAAACAGTATTTTTTTGTAATAGCATGCAACGTACAAGCTGCCCCCGCGAGACAATAAGCGCGCGCGGGCACAAGTGACTACGTCAGGTTTAGGCCGAATTGCAGGTTACGAGCTAAAATGCATCGCGACAAGTGGCGCCACGTTCACGCACTTCGCACCATCTCCGTGGCTGGCAGAGTGCACGCTGACATTCCCCCCGCGATCTCAGCTAGCTAATGTGCTGCCTTGTGTGAGGCAATGTGAAACTCTTTATGCCACTTCAAGGAAAGGCCATTTCAACAAATCACAACACTTGCAAAGATTTAGCTTTCATTCCCACGACACCATTAAAGAAGTGAAATGCTGCAGTTGCCATTTGACCGATGATAATGCGATGCTTCTTGCGGCAGGCCGTGAGAGGTATCCAGAAGAACAAGTCGAACAATGTCCAGGTAACAAACGCAAGATGGAAGGCGGATTGTGACCATTTACGAATACAAGTGTCACGCCTACACGCAGTTCATATCACAGGATCGTGTGACTATATCACTGTACAATATTTTCATGAAGTTGTTATAAAAGTGCTGTCAAAGAGATCGAAATCCCGTACCATTACTACAGCTCCGCCACGGTTGTCTAGTGGTTAAGGTACTCGGCTGCTGACCCGCAGGTCGCGGAATCAAATCCTGGCTCTGGTGGCTGCATTTTCGATGGAGGCGGAAATGTTGTAGGCGCGTGTACTCAGATTTGGGTGCACGTTAAAGAACCCCATGTGGTCGAAAGTTCCGGAGCCCTCCACTACGGCGTCTCTCCTAATCATATGGTGGTTTTGGGACGTTAAACCGCACAAATCAATCAATCGATCAATCAAATGTATCATTACTATAGATACGTCGCACTTGTACACGCGCGCCTTTGTGTGTGTGTGTGTGTGTGTGTGTGTGTTTGGGTGTGTGTGTGTGTGTGTGTGTGTGTGTGTGTGTGTGTGTGTGTGTGTGTGTGTGTGTGTGTGTGTGTGTGTGTCAAGTGCGGCTTTTCCGGTGGTCAGTCACCAGGTGTTCACTGGTTTCTGTGTGTGTTTGTGTTTTTTTCTCTTGCCACCCCGTGCCGGATGTGCACGTACACAAACACGCAAATGTTTGCAGTAGAGCTTACACTTTTTTTCGTAAGGCAGGGTTCGTCGTATGCCGTGTTTTGTAATTATTCAGTGGGATAATTCAAAAGAACAATTGGTGTCAAAAAGACATGATTAAAAAGGCTGTAAAATTTTCAGGATGTGGGGTAGGTTTTGGAGCCAAGTGCAGATGCGAACGAAAAGGAGGCTAACGCCAAGTGTAGTCTATGTGAGGTCGACGAAAAAATTTTGAAGTTCATGGTTGCCTAGAGTGAACTGCTGATGAGAATCACCGAGCTAGAGACTGCGTTGGTGGCAGAGCAAGATAAAAACGGGAGCTCTGGGAGGAAGACGCAGGTTCGCCGAGGAGGCACTAACGAATGTGAACAAAGAAGCGGCCGACGGAAAGAATGGTAGGGCACCGGCAACCATAACGGATGAGAAGAAAGAGCAAGCAAGTTTAGAAAAGACAGGTTTAGCCAGTTCGATGGTCGCAAGACCCAACTTCAGGGAAGTAGTGGTGGGGCTGGGAGGGGACAAAGCAGCCGGCATTGCAGGTGCGAGTACACCCTAGGTGCAGGACGCTCTTGCTGAAAAGTCACAGCACGTGATAATTGCTGGGTAGTGGAATTAAAGTCGACTCACAGAAGCAATCAAAGAGAGAGTAAGAGGTGACAAGAGGGTTGCAGTAGGGACGTTCCGAGGACGCAAGCTGGAAGCAGTCATGAGGCAAGCGAGCGCAAAACTCAAAACTACAGCTGATGGACGAAACCTCATGATAATTGCAGTTGGTTTAAACGATGTCATAAATGAAGATACGGCCGGACTAGCGACCACACTGATGAAAGGGGTCGATGACATGCGTGCATTTATTCTCAGGTACAGATAGTGATATGCACGACACCGGAGGTACCGGTGCGTGACAGCAACCTGCAAAGAGTGGTCGTCAACGCAAACCAAGAGATATGACGGATGACTCGAGAGAAAGGCTTTGAGGTGGTGGAAACAAACAGAGAGATGCACAGGTGGGGTGGTTTTAAACGAGAGAGAATTCACTTCGATGGGAGGCTAGGTCAGGAGGTTGGTTGGCGACTTGCAGGACGCGCAGTAGCTTTTTGGGGGGGCACGCAGGCCCTTCAGGGTCCAGGATAGCTCGTAACGAGAAAAACAACCAGGGGGGCTCTTTGACATGTGGTATAGACAGATACGACTCCAAAGTGGCACCATTATTTAAGACATCTAGAGTCCGGGGCAGAAATAGACGTCGCCGTGAGGGCCGAGCCAATTAAAACATAGGGTATATTAACATGCAGAGTGGCAGGAATAGGGTGAAGTGGGAAGAGATAGAAGGACTACTAAGAGAGGAGAAGCCGATGATATATGGTTTTATAGAAACACAACTTAAGGACACGGAACAACCACCTAACAATCTGGACTACACATCGGAATTTTGTAATAGAACCGAAAGCAGCAGAAATGGGGATGGTATTTGGGCATTCATTCATATAAGTACAGACTGGCCAAGGGTCAAGCAGGAGTGCAAGGAACATTTATAGCTAAAGTGAAAGTGGCAAGGCAAATGACGCTCATGGGTTTTTGTATACTTGTGGACAAGTGCAAAAGCCAGAGAAGAAAACTGGCAAATGGGGCAGTGCATAGAAATTGACATGGACAAACTAGGAGAAGAGTGCGAGGTAACTATATTAGGAGATATGAATGCGCACATAGAATGTATGAATGAATACACAGACCCATTAGGAAGAACGCTAATGGATATGTGTTAAATGTGGGACTTAATCGTTTCAACAGTATTGAGAAATGCGAAGGGCAGATAACATGGGAAGTGGGAGGCTGCAGTCGACGATAGATTACGCAATGGTCTCACATAGGATGTATGATCGGCTAAGGGTGATGAACATAAATAAGTATGGGTCCAGGAGCTTAGGTAGTGATCACAAACGAATCAAGCTTAGTTTTGAAAGAGAAATGAAAATGGAGAGGTGGAATCACGAGGAACCCCACGTTACTATTATTTCAGAAAGGCAAATAGAATTAGCAACAAAAGATATTGAGAAAATAATCACCGAGGATACTAAAACAGTGTGGACGTACAGAAATCTAACTCGATTGTTTGAGTTAGAGCTTGCTAAGGTACGAGCCAAATCAACCGGGCAAAACAGACACAAACCCAAGAGCTGGTGGGATGAGCAAGTTAGAGAGCCATAGTAAGACGTCAGGAAGCCTCCAGGGAACACAGGTATGCTAAACAGAGGGGTCAGCCGCAAGATGATGTCAAAAGGAAATGATATATTTCTTTGCCCTGCAGGAGGAAAGCGTCCGATTTCATCAGTGAAAAGATTAGAAGGAAGGGGGTGAAATGGATGGCGGAAGTGAACAAAAAGAATAAAAAGGCAGCTGCAAAGTTTTCGAACCATCTAAATGCTCTGAGTAATAAGACAAGCATGAAACAGAGGTTGATAATTACAGTTGAAGGGATCACACTAGAAGGGAATGAGGTAATAAAATATATAAAAACAATCATGACAGAAAAATTTAAACACCGAGAAAGCGCTGCATGCACCCTACCAAATGAGGATGAAAAAATTTGCTCAGTGGCTCCACTGGGACAACGAGAGAGGGAAAAGAGTTCCTAATGGCACATCAACAGGCCCTGACGGCATCCGTATCATGCTAATAAAGAAACTATGGCCAAACTCCAAGCAAACATTAAGAGAGGCAGCGAGCAAAGTTTTAATGTATGGTGAAGCTCCCAATGGGTGGAAGCTAAGCAGGATGAGCACGATCTTCAAGGAAAAGGGACTAAATCGATATATATATAACTACCCTCCTGTAACAGTGACATCAGTATTTTACAGGCTGTTGATGCAGATAGTAAAGGAAAGACTACAGACATGGGTGGAGAATGAGGGAATACTGGAAGAACTACAAAATGGGTTCCATAAACGAAGGATGTTGGAGGACAATCTGTTTTCATTGATGCATTGTATTGAAATAGCGGAAAAAGAACTCAGGCCTCTATGGCTGGCATTGCATTTCTACACATCAAGGGAGCTTACGATAGTGTGATTCAAGAAGACTCGAATCACACTATCGTCTAGTGTGTCCTGTGATTCAAGGACACACTAGATGTGGAAGACGGAATAACTAATCTTCTAAAGGATATCTATAAAAGTAACAAGTTAGCTATCAAATGAGAAGGACAGGTATCTGAACCTATGGAGATACAACGCGGGCTTCGACAGGGATGTCCTTTGTCACTTTTGTTATTTATGCTTTATCTCCATGGAAAAGAAGCCAAATTAGAGGGGAGTCGACTCGGCTTCAGCCTTTCTTTTGCCAAGCACTGAAAACACATTGAATAGTCATTACCAGCATTGATGTATGCAAACGATATAGTATTAATAGCCGACAACAACGAAGATCTGCAGATAATTATAAACATCTGTGGTAATGAGGGAGATTGGTTAAATTTAATGTTTAGCAGGGAAAATCGGCAATCATGATTTTTATAGATAACAAAACCAGTAAGCATGATATGCAGGAAGACACGCTAGAAATAGTGGATAAATACAAATATTTGGTCGTATGGATAAATAACGGGGCTGAATATTTAAGGAAGCACGAAAAATACGTAATGACTAAGGGCACTAGCAATGCAGCTGTAATGAAAAATAGGGCACTGTGGAACTACAATAAGTATGACGTTGTGAGAGGGATTAGGAAAGGTGTCATGGTCCCGGGTTTGACATTCGGCAATTAGGTCTTGTGCATGAGACCAGAAGTTCAAGCAAGATTGGAAATTCAACAACTTGGCATAGGTAGACTTGCTTTGGGAGCACAAGGGAATACCCCAAATCATGGAGTAAAGGGTAACATGGGATGGACATCGTTTGAGCGCAGGAAAGCTAGCAGCAGGATAGAATTTGAGGAGCGATAGAAAAAAATGGAATAGGAGCGTTGTGCTAGGAATGTTGTCAGTTACATGAAGAATGTTGAGACTAAATGAAGGAAGCGAACTCAGAAATTGTCAAGCAAGTATTTAGACAACAGCAGAATACCAAGCTAAAAGGAAACATTGATTAAGAAGAAAGTGAAGAAAACAGACAAGGACATGTGGGAGATAGGAATACTTATGAAATCATCACTGGAGACCTACCGAACTTTTAAGCAGGAGATTGCAAGGGAAAAGATCTGCGGTAATTCTCGGTGTAGTTCTTTGCTTTTCGATACTAGAATTTAAGTATTGCGGGCCAAGACGTACCGAGCAAAATACGAAGCACAGACACGGTATGTAGTGTGTGTGGAGAGGAAGAAGAAACGCCTGAACATTTGATAATGTTCTGTAAAAGGCTCCGCCCTATAGTCGAAGATAATGGCGCCAAAGCTTTCAAAGCATTGAGGTTCAGAGACAGTGGAGGCAAAATACACTTTAAAAGGGTAGAAATAACCAGGAGAAGGCTAACTGATTGCTGGCTACAATGAAGGAATGAATGAAATTCTATACTTAAACACACAGTGATAGTACTTGACTTTTATGGCTAGGTGGCGTAAGCCACCGCCAATCTAAAGGGCACCACCGGATACATCTATCCATCATTGGTTCACCGCCACCATCATCATCTAAGTTGTTAGAACGCTAGCGTCGACGCTGCCGCCTGGCAGTGACGCCTGGCGGCACGCCTGGGTGGCGGCCCACGAGAAAGAAGCGGGTCTCTTTGGCTGGTTGTGGTTGCCGCGAATGGTTGTCCCTCGCGTAGGTCCCCGGTGCGCGGCACCGCGGGTTTAGCGCCGGGGGCCCTCGTGGTAAGTCATGCGTTGGCGACGCCACCTTGGGTGTGTTATTGTGCTTGTTGTGTTGTTGAGCAATGTGTAATTTTGTGTAAGACTGTTTTAGCTTGTTGATCCCAATTGATGCATAAGAATTCGGTTGACGATGTCGCCTTTCTCAAAGTAGTTAAATCATCGTGTTATGTTTTGGCTTGTTCCGACTGTGTCTACTGTGTCCGTTCACTCCAAGAGCGTGGTGGTGCTCTCCACTTCGAAATCCCACAAACTACATGGTGCCACCTACCAGTGACGGCTTTTCGTTCTAGAAAAACTTCGTTTTTTCAAATTACTACTAGATGGTGTTCATTATTCGCGCAGCTCCTGCTAGCCTTTTGTATTTGTAAAGACTACATTAGCCCCATTGCGCATCGACTTCTTACACAGCTCTCGTCCTCACGCTCAGAGGGTGGATGGAAACAGCTGATAAGGATACCCGGCCACTGCGGAGTTGGAGGCGATGAGCTAGCCCGTGCCTCGACCCGAGAATTACTCTTCCGGACCTCTGACCGCGGCATGTCGCACCCACCCTCGGCTAAGTGTATTGACCCGCTCCAAACATACACAAATATTCTAGAACATCAAAGACTCGAAAGACGGAAACTTCCGCCCGCGGGGCCAAACCACAGTAAAGAACCTCAGGTAGCGTGGCGTCTTCTGCAGACGTTGTCTTGCCCCAATCTATACATACTGCCCAAGATAGATCCCCACACATATGCACACAGTGCAGATTCTCCGTCAATAAAACAGCCACCCTGTACCACATGGCATGGGAATGCCCACACAATCCACCTCTACAAACCAGACCACAACACAACAGTGTAGGGTGTTAGGCAGCTCTGTCCGGCTCAGATATGAAGACCCAAGAGGTCCTCGTGAAACCAGCGAGGGAGCGGCCCGGGCCAATGGGATCCCGGACTAAGTATCTCTCTCAATGACATTCCTTCTTCGGTCACAAATAAATGTTTTATTCTCTCTACTGGCCTATTTTCTTAAATTGCCGACCTATGCATTGACGACATATAAGTGCTGCAGTAGACAAATCAAGATCCCCGCGGAAATGCGAATGCTTTTGCCTAGAAATATCTGCACAAGCGCAGGTATTGGCAGAAACACTGAACGTTGAAATCACCAGCCATCGAGCCGGTGTCTGAAAATAAGATAGTGGGACCAATGTAATCGAGAGCGCTGAAGAATATTTTCGCATAACCATGTTCATTTCGTTTACGAACCACGTATTAGCCCAGTCAAACCAATGGTCCGAAAAACTAGGGCACTTTTAAAGGACTTTTCAGTTATCTTACTCTCCGCAATACCACTTGTGCAAGATTATGTTAGCTACATCGAAAAAAAAGTAGCAGCAAATTTTCTGACCACTTCTTTTCGACGCACGACGTCGAAAGGAAGGCTGCATTTGAAGAACTGCGAGTATGGTGGACAAAGTGGCAGAACAAAGCAGCAAATCAGCGCCCTACACAGTAACCCACGCCCTGTCTCATCGCGAAAGCAGGTTCTATATGAATGTGCAAAAGCTGGTGCAGATCCTAGTCACCCTTCCCGGGGCCACTGCTAGCTCAGTGAGAATGTTTGCAAGCTTGATGTTACTTAAGAATTACCTACGCTCCACGATGTTAGAGGAACGCATGGTTAGCCTTGCACTGTTGTACGCCCACAGAGATGTCGACATCAGTGTGTCGGAAATTATTTATCGCTTCGCTAAACTTCTTGCTCTAGTTAACTTTGTTCTTTGATACCAAGCAGGAAAAAAATCAGTGCAAGCGTTGAAGAAAAAAAAGCTGCCGTTCCAGAGTTCAAGGCAATCAGCCAGTAAGGATGCCAGAATATTATTGGTTATTTTTTAAAGCCTTGAAGTTCTTGTACGTTTTAACAGTTGACAGCATGAACTCATATTAGCATAGCAATACGAACGTCAAGCGCACCTTGACAGCTAATCGACGAAATCACCTTATTCGCTGACAGGTCGTCATCCGTGGTGTTGCCAAACCAAATAAATCATCATTTCTACTCCTCAATGCTTTTAGAACTATATTCGACGCCCCTGCTTTTATGTTCTGTACATATTTATGGTAGGCGCTTTAAAAATACTTTTGAAGTTTTTTTATTTCTGCGCTATTCATTTGTCGTTCTGTCCACATAATGTGTCCATGACAGCAGCTTCACCCAAGAACACCACAACTTCTGCAATTGCGCAGCATGTTCTTGTGCCTGATTTTGCACATTATGTATAGTGATCATTGCTTAGTTATCGGCATTGATTTCATATTTAAATGCACATTTGAAAGTTCCTAAGTAAGCACACTGCGCACTGTTTCTGGTGGACTATGGTCAGCCCGTATTTGAAATGTGTTTTTCCATTCCTGTTTTTTCTCGGTTGCAGCAAGAGTGCAAAACATAACATCATTTTTGTAAAAAAATCTGTGATGAAGTCGCTGTCCGAGTCCTGGTTATTTTGTGGTCTTCATTTGTTCTCTTATCAGGGTCTTCTTGAGTTTAAAACTGCAGTTTTGAAGTTAACGTCATACTTATAATGTTTTCTCTTATCTTTTACTAAGAGAAAACCACACGAATTAGAAGAAGGTGATGACAGGTATTCCTAGAAAGATTTTTCAGGCATGCCCAAGTATTATCTTTTTTTCTAAAAACATTTTTTCTCGTTCTTGATCGTGTGCAGCATTCGAGAAATGATTTGCAGTATGATATCCAAATTGACGCTCATAATGCAGCTGCTCTTCGTGAGCTTAGTGTTTCAAAAGTTAAATGAGGAGGCTGCGCTGCAAGGTTCATGGTACTTTCACTTTAAAAATTACCGGACTGCTATGGCAGAATGTCATAGGCATTTCGTTCATAACGGATGATAACCATTGCGCCAAATGCCGGTCCCACGGCTAGACAGACACCCAGGCACCCCATGCACTTTCATGGTGAAACTTGCCGTAGAACTGACGGTAAAAAACGTCAGTATACCTTAGGGTTTATGTATCATACAGTGTTTTGCAGTGCTATACCAAATGTGGAATTTTTATTGGACGTACCACGCATATCTAAAGTGACGACGTTTTTGGAGAAATTCGAAAAAGAAAAGGCGACTTTCTGAGGGTTTTTGCTCGTTACTTAATGGCATTCACTCGAAAGTCAGTGGTGATTCTACCTGTATAACCCTCGTTTGGGCAGCAATCAAAGTGGCTAGCACGCGTCCACAAACAGAAAATAAAGACGCCGCTTTGCTGTGGCACGTAAAGCCAAGCTTCAAAAGTTATAGATCAATTCCTTCTTTCGTGTCATCGTTTTTGCCTAACTTCACTGAATGAGTCTTGACAGGCAATCCGGTATGCTCAAATTAAAATTTATTGCATTCAACCTTTTATCCTTTGGAGCCAGTCAGTAGGCACGGGCCACTATGCCACTGTGTCCGTGCTGCATTAATTTATTAAGGCAAGCGGAAGAACACGTTGCCAGTGGTACCACAGAAAGAATACCTTTTTTTGTCCTTCTTCTTTTTTCTAGCCTTTATATCTGGCTCTTCCAATCTATTTGCCCTTCTCACTTTCTTATGTAGGTCACGTCTGGTTGTTTTTTCATTTCTGTCTTTTTTTTAGAATCACTGTATTTCAGTGTTATTTACAAGGTAAAGTGGGGCCAATGCTCCCCGTCGATATGAGCCAAGATCTTTTAGCCAATAACACAAGACAGAGCTCACGTTCCCTGCAGGCGTCGATTGTGCTGCCGTCTCTTTCCTTCGTTCCTGTGGCGTAAGTGTACACTATCAAACATCCAAAGACATCGCGCAAGTTCTTTAATTAAAATTCACCGTAAACATTCAACTACTTCTGTATGGACAAGTCACTTTCATGTAATACCAATTCTTATGACCGAGAGGTGAACATGTTTTCTCTTAGTTTCTATGCATTTACAGAAACAAATTGATGCCTAATTGCTAATTCTTTAATTTCATGGTTAGTCGCTAGAGAAGTTACCTAATTGCACGTTTATTTGCGTTTCGTGGCTCCGTGACGTCACATAGTGCAAGCGGTTCTTGTGTTTGTGTCATCACTCGGTGCACGTCACTTCTACGTCAAGTTATACAGCAAATGACGGATGTCCAGTATAGCACCTCATGTCGTACATTTTGCGCACACTACAGTCATCATTTTTTGCCAAGTAACCACTATTTCAGGCGCAACCTTTGTTAGTTAGAAGCACGTTAGACAAATCTGCATAGCTCTTTAGCTCGCCATTTTATGTAGGAGCGAATCAGAGAGAAAAAATAGGTTGTTTGAATGAAATATCCTTGACAGTTTAGCTCACCAGCAACACAGAAGGTGATTCTAGTGACACTGAAGCATGACACCCTCATCTCTTTCCGAAACCTGTGCTCTCGTCATTAAAAACTGATGTGGTGCATGCACGCTATAGTTCATTGAGATATCTATGAACCATTTTGAGTGGAACTGTCAACTGGCACAAAGCTGGTGGCAAAGCGGAAAATGGGTAGATAGGACCAAAGGTCAGCCACAAAAGAGAATCACAGACTCCCTCAAGCAATGTGTTCTTTGCTCGGGACTCACCTGGACCCCCGCCTCACTCACACTCAAACTCACGGCTCGATCTGAGTTTAAGTGCGTGTGTGTGATTTGACCCTTGAGTGCGTTTGTCGACCTATACTGGAGATACCCCATAAGTCGTTTCAAAAGCAAGGCAGATTGTTTTACGTCCTATCCTATACTAGTAACTGAGGGGCCATTTTTGTTCCATTGAGCAGCCCCTTCAGCGTTCAGCTTTCTTATACGTTTTACATAAATTAGGTAATAAAATGCAGTATTACCCAAGCAAGTCAACTAAATAAATATACCTGATGGCAGATCAGCTGTACTGTCGTCAGAACTCCTTCAGCGATTCTAATGTGTTTTATAGCATCCCCATATTCGTCCGCTCGCTAGTAAGCTCTATAGGCCTACCCGCCATGGTTTGAAATGCTTTATTCACAACGACCAACTATTTCTGCCTCCAACTTCATTCGGAGAAATGCGAAATAATTTCTGTCGATTCACTAGTAAATTCATAAAGAATATTGCTGCTCAGCCCCTAACAACCACGACCCGTACCACTAATGGTACGCAATTTCTCTGATTACGCTGAAAAGCAGGCACCTTGAAGCACGCGAAGTTCTGAAGGTCGTATGGAAAGTACTGTAGCAGGCGAGGAACCGTTTGACCTTTGCGTATTGTCTCCCTTTCGGTGCACATTTTCCCAGAAGGCGCCCTGTATGCGGCATTTACCCCCTTTTATTAGGCTGTAAATACGGGTGAGCTTTAAAAAAGTACGCTGCCACGAACGAAATTGATCCTCCTAGTAGGCTGTCTACTCGCACTTCTGGTTGACTCAACTTCTACGCAAATGTTTACATCATGATAGACTACAAGAGAACACTTATTCGAAGGACGTCCTGTGATTCAGTAACTTTCGTTCTCCACACATTCTGTACCTAGAGAAGCAGGGTCCTTGATATAGCAGAGTCCACGCACACTTTGTAACCTTTTAATATATTTACCGGCCCTCGTTTATCAGATGTAGAGTAATAAGGAAGTTCTGGCGCCTCCGAAATCTTAAAAACTGGCGCATGCCTCGTGCGCCTCTGGGTGAATAATGAGAGTGGCGTGACGACTTTTTTCCCAAGGAGCACGCCACTTTTTTCCCAAGGAGCAATTCATTTGTTTTAGATGAAACTACAGTTGTCGTTGTCTAAACTAACTCTCCGCTGGCAATAAAACTGCAGCAGAACAAAATATCCGCGGTAAGCTGCCAGAAATGAGCACCCTCTATCTGGCCCCTCTGCTAGCCAGATACCGTACTACATTTAACTAAACCTAAGTCAATTTGCAAAATCAGACAATGTGAATAATTTCTTCAGTCCTGACCATCATATACATTGTTTAATGACATCCAAATTGTGTTAATTCAGCTATATTGGACCACAATGCCGTTAGTTCAGACGATCCTGGTAGCGTACCAAGCGTACAGTGCTGGATAAGTGCCGCCCAAAAAAGCGAAAACATCGTTCCCCGCCAAATTAAACGAGATTGTGCAGCCCGCATTGTCATCGTCACCATAAACGGCACGCTAATGACCAGAGAGACGTTCATCACCATTTTCGTTTATTGCTGCATGTGGCACTTCGCTGACAGCGCGTGTTCGAAAAGGCATCGTGACAGCGCGTGTTCGAAAAGGAAAGAAATCGCGTTAATACGACCTATAAAGTGTTTTACAACAGCGAAAGGACAACCAGTCGCCGCAAATGCGCATAGCGTAACACGTGGACCGTCGAATGCTCCAAACCATCACAAAAGCTTGCACTTGTTTCCCTTTTAAGTGTGGCACATATTCACTTCAGCCATAATTCCTCATCGTCGTCAGCCACTACATAGACAATGGGCACAAAAATTTTTTGAAGTGTTTAGCGGATACTACACTTCTCAGGAGACTGAAGAAAAATAGCATATCAAATGCTGGCCTACTACCCAAAAGTTTATTATAATGCCCTAGTGGGTACAAAGCAAGTGTGTTTGAGGTAGTCACCCAACGAGTGTTTTGAAAAGGCTCTGAAAGGCTACTCTTCTAGCTTTCGCTGTGACTGTCCTGCGCCTACCACGCAGGCCTGGCGCTTTTTTTAGGGGGTCACAACGACCTGACGGGGGGGGGGGGGCAAAGGCATGAGCTTTTTTCTGTGACATGACTATCATCGGCAGTTTGAGCAGATTATCTAAATGCAGATCAAAGTTGTGAGGCTCCCCCCTGTCCCTATGCGTATGCTTCCGAAAAGAGTAATAGTAAAGTCATGACCATCATCATTATTATTAGCCTGACTACGCCCACTGCAGGGCAAAGGCCTCTCTCATGTTCTGACAGTCAGCCCGGTCTTGTGCTTTCTGATGCCACGTTGTACTTGCGAACTGATGTCATCGGCCTACCTAACTTTTTGTCTCCCCTTCTAGCCTTTTCCTTTTCTCGGAAATCCAGTAAGTTCCCTCAATGACCACCGGTTATCCTGCACCGGTAGCCCATGTCCATTTCTTCTTGACTTCAACTATGATATCCTGAGCCCGGTTTGTTACCTTACCTACTCTGCTTTCTTCTTGTCTCTTATGGTTTTCCTTTCCATCACTCACTGCGTCGTCCTCCGTTTAAGCTGATCCCTCTTTGTAAGCTTCCAGGTTTCACCTCTGTAGGTAACTACCGGCTAGATGCAGCTGTTATATACCTTCCTCTTTAGGGTTAGGGGCAGATTGTCCTTCATGATTTCAGAATGCTTGCCAAATGTGATCCACCCCATCCTTATTCTTCTAGTTGTTTCACTCTCATGCTTCGGCTCCATGATTACTACCTGTCCTGAGTAGGCACATTTCCTTGCAACTTTCAGCATCTCGCCACCTCTCGCAAAGAAGTGCTTTCTTTCTAGACTGTTGCACATTGCACCTTACTCTAGTTTTGTGCATATTGATTTTCAGACCTGATCTGCTGCTTTCCATGTCCAGTTCAGTAATCATAAGCTTTAATTCATCCCCTAAGTTACTCATTCAGGCATGTCATCAGTGAATCGTAGGGTACTAAGATACTTTCTATTAACTCTTATCCCTAGGCCTGCCTCGAGGAATTCATCTGCTAACACGCAGGTCCCGTGATCGAAGCCCGGCTTTGGCGTTTGTATTTTCGAAGGAGGAGGAAATGCTGAAGGCCCGTGTGCTCAGATTTAGAAGCACGTTGAGGAACCCTAAATGGTCTTAATTTCCGGAGCCCTCCACTACAGCATTTTATAATCATATGGTGGTTTTTATACGTTAAGCCTCACATTTCAATCAACTCTTATTCTTAACTTTTCCCCATCTAGAGCCTTGAAAACCTTTTGTAAACACGCGGTGACTAGCATCAGAAAGATCGTGTCTCCCTGCCTTGCACCTTTCTTTATTGAATTCTGTCGCTTTCTTTATGACGAACTAAGGTGACTGTGGATCCACCGTACATTTTTCCCCCGGTATGTTTATGCAGCATTTGTCAATGCTTTCATTCTGTTGTGCCTGCATCGATGCTGATGTCTCGACTGAGTCAAACGACTTTTCGTAATTTATGAAAGCTGTGTATAGATATAGGTTGGTTGTATTCCGCGCATGTCTCTATTACGTGATTTATAGTAGAAATCTGGTCTAGTGTGGAGTAGCCTGTACGAAATTCTGCTTAATCCTTTGGTTGATTGAACTCTAAAGTTACCCTAATTCTATTAGCCATTCTTTTTGTAAATAGTCTACAGAGGACGGACAGTAAACTGATCGACCCGTAATTTTTCAAGTCCTTGGCGTCTCATTTGTGAAGGATTAAACCGACGTTGATGTTTTAAGTGCGAAGCATTTCTTAGTGAACTTTGGTGACTTTGAGCGTTTCTATCTATCTATCTATCTATCGATCTATCTATCTATCTATCTATCTATCTATCTATCTATCTATCTATCTATCTATCTATCTATCTATCTATCTATCTATCTATCTATCTATCTATCTATCTATCTATCTATCTAGCCGCCTACGACTCTCAGCACTCCTGGACGTTTTGATAATGGTATCAATACCAAACTTGGTATGGCATAACATGACTGTATGGAGAATATATTTGACTAGTCATAACATGAAAATCGTGACTTGTATGTCATGAATGCCATGATTTAAAATTCATGGTGCTGCAGCTCTTGTGGTGGTTTCGTTCCCATGGCATCTTGCAACACTGATATGATATGACATAATTGCATGGCAAAACACAAGCGACAGACCCTAACATGAAAATAATGACATGCGCGACATGTAACAACATGACTACTTTCCAAACTCAAGATGCGCTCGTGGCTATTTCGCTAGCGTCACATATACCAAATTTGGTATTACGGTACGTGAATAAATGCCGAATGTAAATAACTGATGCAAACATGATAATCATGAGATGTGTGTCTTGTAACAAAATGACTACATGTATCGCTCATGATGCGCTGGCAGCCTTCGCTAGCTTCACAAACACCAAATTTTGTATTACGGGACGTCAATAGATGATGAAGGTATGTGACTGGTGCAAACACGATAATCATGAGATGCGTGTCATGTGAGAACATGACTACACGCCACAATCAAGGCGCCAATACATTTCAACGTAAGGCGTTGCGCGTGTTCACCGGCGTTCATTTCGTCGCGTTACGCGGGCGTCAATTGCCACGCCAGGCGCTGGTCCTGTCATATACTCGCAGGCGCGCGTCGCGGTGCGTTGTTTTGACGCATGCAGGTTTCAGCACGTCCGGCGTCCCTCCGTCATGAAAAGAGAGAGACGCAGTGTTGTTTGGGTAAAGAATCGGTGTGAAATGCAGCATGTCGCGTTTCGCACCAGTTGCTGTCGGGCCATGCCAACGGGCGCTGGTCGGCCCTAGCGTCAGACTGTAGAGTGCTCACGTTTCGCTAACGTAGCAACGCGGGCCTAGCGTGTGCGCGCGTGAACACTATATAGAAGTATATTGGGTCCTTCATGATGTGCTCGTGGCCGTTTGGCTAGCTCCACATATAAAAAAATTGGTGTTACGTGACGTCAATGGGTGACGAAGTATACGACTGGTGTAAGCATGATAATCCTGACACGCGTGTCATGTAAGGAAATGACAACATAACACGCTCATAGCGTGCTTGTGGCCACTTCGCTGGCTCCACATATACTAAAATTTGTATCACGTGACGTGAATAGATGAAGAAGGTAAACTACACATCTAAACATTATAATCATGACACGAAAGTCATGTATGGCATCATTTACCTCAACCTCCTAGCGTCGAGCTGATTTCAAAGTGACATATCAACATTTCTCCATCCTGCTTCGCATATCATGGATTCACTGTACGTGGGATCTGCTAATTTTTTTAGTAAACAAATCACAGTAAGATACAGTAAAGACGGGAAGAGTGACCCTTTGGAGCGACAACATTTTCATTGCACCACTAAATGGACTAGCCTTCGAAAGCGCATTGTTGCAATGACCCGGCCTATCGGAGATTACATCGTTACTTGTCAATCTTTGTTAAGCGTAAATAAGTTATTCCTCTTCATGGCAAAGTGCGTTTCATAAGTCAAGGAAGGCTCCGTTTACAACGAGAAATGAGAGGTACACACAGCATGTGTTTGTAGATTCATAATTACATGTCGGCTTTGCTTACTTCGCTGATCCAATACTTTGTTATTGTTGATGTATGTTACTGCATGTTTCAGGGAATGATTTTTATGTTCCGCTGAGTATGTCAAGCAGCCCTGACGCAATGATGGCTTTAAGTCAACATTTTTTTTCTTTACTGCGCGCATCAAAGCATTCTTGCACTAATGAATAAGTAATTTTTTGTGAGTTGTGTTGCACGTTTTCAACACAATTTCACACGCGTTATTTTTCGGACCGACTTTCTCATCGCAGCTTTGGTTAATATAACAGTGTCACAGTTACTTTTGATAGCAATGAAGTATTCCAAAGATAAGAATTTGATTTTGTAGGAATATATATATATATATATATATATATATATATATATATATATATATATATATCTATATATATATATATATATATATATATACTGTAGGCATCTATTATGCGCTTCATCCTCATCTGAACAGCAGTCAATCATCATCATATGTTCTGGCTGACAATCATCATCTTCTTGGCTCGAGCGCTTCTTTGTCGGGTCCGTTGCGCTTGTTCGTTCCCGAGTTCCCGACAAATAAACCTCGTTACAACTGAGTCGTCATACGTGGTGGAGGTGGATTGACGTTCCCAGTACCTCTCCTTACAACGCCTACTCGCTGGAGCTCCGTTCAGGCCACCGCTTGGACCCTCAGTCCGCCAACATGTCTCAGAGTGAGTGGGTGGATGCCCTTTCTGCTCCCGTCTCTGCGCCGCAAGCCCCTCCTCTTTACATTGTAAACCACCAGCGTGACCCTCCGATCTTCGCTGGTCTCCGCGGCGAAGATGTGGAGGACTGGCTCGATAACTACGAGAGGGTAAGCACAACTAATCACTGGGACGACTCTAACAAGCTCCGCCGAGTATCGCTTTATCTCACGGGCGTTGTCAAGACATGGTTCTTGAACCATGAGATCGACCTCACCGACTGGCCTGCCTTTAAGCAGCAGCTTCGCCAAGTATTCGGCACGCCAGCCGTTCGATCCGCTCTAGCGAGGAGGGCCCTAGATACTCGCCAACAACATTCCGGCGAATCATACACATCTTATATCGAGGATGTCCTTGCACTTTGCCGGCGCGTCAATTCTTCGATGTCCGAGTCGGACAAACTGCGCCACATCATGAAGGGCATCAGCAGCATTGCCTACAATGCCCTTGTTGCCCAGAATCCTTCTACTGTCACTGACGTCGTCTCTACGTGTCAGCGTCTCGACGAATTTGATTCTGTTCGCCTTCAGTCGGGCAATAGTGAACACCGTACCGCAGACCGGCACCTGCGTGACATGATACGGGAGATCATACGAGAAGAACTTCAATCAATGGGCATCTCACAACCTTCTCCATCTGTCACACAGCCTTCAAGCATGGCCCTCAGTGACATCGTAAGGGAGGAACTAACATCATTCACCGGTCCAGCCTACGTCCAGCCACCTCCGTCTAGCCCTCCAACGTACGCGCAAGTTGCGGCCGCGCCTCCTCGCAACGTAAACTGTACTTCACCGCTGCCATCATTCACGCCAGTTGCTGCTGCACCACCGGTCCACTTCCGGCCAATCCCACCCGACCCTCCGTCAGTCCACTTGAGTGCGCTATCTCCCGGTGTGCCGATCGCCCGCTACTACCCGCCTTGGCGCACGTCTCACCCAACGGACTCGCTTGCTGGATTTCGGGCCGACCGGTCGTGCGCTCGCGCGCTCCGCGCGCTTGCGATCTCCCGCGTCAGCGTGGGTCTGGCCGACTGGACTCGCCCTACGTCATCTCCTGCCGCCGACGACCTTCCACCTCCGACGACAGTGCAGCTCTGATTTACTGGACTTGTTCTACGCCATCCACCGACGCCGAAAGGAGCTCTCGCAGGTGCGCCCCGTCCTCGGACTCCAGTGACCGTGCTCCATCTTTCCTATCTCTTCTATCCCCTCGGTTTGTCCTCGCTCGCTGTGGCTTACCACCACACGTCTCTTCTTCTCTTCTCCTTCTTCGGCTTTCCCACATCTTTACTCCTATCCTTTTATCCCTCCTCACCCCCATCCCTTGTGAGCTACTGTGGCGGTGTCGCTCATGAAGCAGACAATAACGGGGCTCACTTTTCTCTTCTTTTCTCTCTTTTAATAGCCACTTCGTCGTCTCACCCAACATGCTTTTACTGTGGATATCGTGGCCATATATCGCGCTTCTGCCGCAAGCGCCAGCAGGACGAGCGTCGCGGGTACGACATGCACGAACGGGACTTTTCCAGAGGGGATTCTTACGCTCGGCGTTATTCATCTGGACAGCAGCGGTCTCCATCTCCGCCCGCGTCGCCTGAGACGCGAAACACTTACCGTTCAAGCCGACGCCGATCACCTTCGCCCTTCCGTCGCTCCTCCTCTCCTCTTCGGCCAGCCTCGTTTACTACTGACAACCGGTCGGAAAACTAAATAATGCAGTTTTCGGAGGAGAAACTGCATGTAACAGTAGGACTCATATTCCTCCAGCACGCCCGTTCAACATGGTTTCTGTTACGGTGGAAGGAGTTCTCGTGGACGCTTTGGTGGACACCGGTGCTACAGTTTCTGTGATTAGGTATGATTTGTGCAAACGCCTGAAAAAAGTAATGACACCTTATAATGGACCCAATCTAGTCGAAGCCCAGGGGAACGCTATCCGCCCTTTTGCTCTTTGTACTGCTCGTGTGTTTATTGATGACATTTTGCATTACATCGAGTTCACTGTGCTTACCCGGTGCTCTCACCAGCTAATTCTAGGGTGGGACTTCCTATCTTCTTCTTCAGCCGCTATATGTTGTGGTGAACGGATTCTGTACCTAACTAATACGGACTCCATGTTCGACGAAGGCGTCTACAAGCCTCTACGCCTGTTCGCTCGCGAAGATCTCGAACTACCGCCACATCAAGAACGAATTGTGACCCTGATCTCTAAGGACATCGACCACGGTGACGTCTTGGTGTCCCCTTCGTCGACATGCGTCGCAAAAGGCATAGCCCTTGCATCAGGTGTCGTACGCTGTCACCATGGCTCCGCGCTCGTCATTGCTACGAATGAAACGCCAGAGAAAGTTCTCCTGCCAGAGGGCACTACAGTAGCCTGTGTTGTGGATGCTGAGCCTGTCAGCGTCACGCCACTTAATCCTGCCTCTACCAACGACCGTTCTATGAGTAAGCCTGCCTCATCCTCTCCCTTCACAGCTCTTATCAGTGATGACTTAACAGCTATGCAGGCGCAGCAGTTGCTTGCGTTATTAACGAAACACGCCGATTCTTTCGACACCTCCTCCTCAACGTTGGGCCGAACTACCAGTGCAGCGCATCGCATTCAGACGGAGGGAACATCTATTGTACATCGCCGCCCGTACCGCGTGTCTCTCGCTGAGCGAAAAATCATCGAGGAAAACGTCGCTGACATGCTCCAACGAGAAATAATTCGTCCATCAACTAGCCCTTGGTCATCCCCTGTTGTTTTGGTACGGAAAAAAGATGGCTCCGTGCGCTTTTGCGTTGATTACCGGGCACTTAACAACATCACGCGCAAGGACGTATACCCGATGCCACGCATCGACGACGCCCTTGATTCACTGCAAGGCGCCGAATACTTTTCAAGCCTTGATTTGCGTTCGGGATATTGGCAAATTCCCATGCACGATGACGACAAAGAAAAAACGGCATTTGCAACCCCCGATGGCCTATACGAATTTAACGTGATGCCTTTTGGGCTCTGCAATGCGCCCGCGACGTTTGAACGCATGATCGACACCGTCCTGCGTGGTCTGAAATGGAAGACGTGCCTCTGCTACCTTGATGACATTATCATCTTTTCATCAACGTTTTCTCAGCACCTGAGCCGCTTGGATGACGTCCTAACATGCCTCGCCAGTGCGGGTCTGCAGCTCAACACTAAGAAGTGCCGTTTCGCAACCAAATCCATCAAGGTTCTCGGTCATGTCGTCAGCAAGGACGGTATTCGCCCTGACCCCGAAAAGATCGCTGCCGTCCTTCGATTTCCATGCCCCACAAGACTTAAGGATTTGCGAAGTTTTCTTGGCCTCGCATCATATTTTCGTCGCTTCATACAAAATTTCGCTTCAATAGCTGCGCCACTTCACAAACTACTTGCATCTAATGCACCCTTTGTGTGGTCCGAGGAATGTCAGTCGGCGTTTCACCTATTGAAGAAAGCTTTGACGTCAGAGCCTGTACTCTGCCATTTTTATGACACCGCCCCAACACTCCTGCATACCGACGCCAGCGGCTGCGGTATAAGTGCTGTTCTCCTCCAACGCGATAACTCTGGACGGGAAAGGGTCATCGCATATGCTAGCCGAGTGCTAACTTCTACCGAAAAAAAACTATACCATCACTGAGCAGGAGTGCCTCGCTGTGGTTTGGTCCATACAAAAGTTCCGTCCTTATCTGTACGGCCGTCAATTCACCATCGTAACGGACCACCACGCCTTATGCTGGCTTTCTACAATGAAAAACTTGTCCGGACGCTTGGGTCGTTGGATTTTACGCCTACAGGAGTATCAGTTTGAGATTATTTATAAATCGGGCAAAAAACATCAAGACGCCGACGCTCTTTCTCGTTGCCCACTACCTACGGCGTCGTTCGACACTCCAGCTGCCACCTCCAACGACACCAGTGCGGACGTGACTCCCACTTCTGTTGCCTTGCTCGCCTCGCTGTACCAACCGCCAATCGACGATGAACAACCCTTCAGTTCTCGCCAGCAGGCTGACCTGTATTGTCGGCGCATTATAGACCACCTTTCAGGAGCTACGCGTCCACACAATGCACGCCTTCGTCGACAACTCAAGCACTTCAAGTTTCAGGACGGTGTGCTGTATCGTCACATGTATCATCCTGACGGCCAACGCTGGGTACCTGTTCTGCCACGCGCTCTTCAACATCATGTACTTAACGCCTTTCATGACGATTTGGCTGCTGGCCACCTAGGCTTTCACAAAACCTACTGACCGCATTGGAAGCCGCTTTTATTGGCCTGGGATTTCTACCAGTGTAGCAAAGTACGTGGGTTTCTGCTCTCCATGCCAACTTCGCAAACATCCGACATCTCCCCCAGCTGGTCAGTTACAGCCAATGACGTGCCCTACAACACCTTTCGAGGTCGTCGGTGTCGATCTTTATGGACCCCTTCCTGTTACTGGTGCTGGAAATAGATGGATAGTCACCGCCATAGACCATATGACACGCTACGCCGAGACAACTTCAGTAGCTACTGGTTCAGCATCGGAAGTAGCTGACTTCGTCCTTCAGGCCATAATACTACGTCATGGTGCACCTCGTGTACTTCTGAGTGACCGTGAAAAGGTGTTATTATAACAGCTTTTAGGTGAAGTTCTTCGCGTTTCTGGTACCACACACAAGATGGCGTCTAGCTACCATCCTCAAACAAATGGTCTGACCGAGAGATTTCATCGAACCCTTGCCGACATGATCGCCGTATACATTCAACCGGATCACAGAAACTGGGATAAACTTCTACCGTTCCTCACTTTCGCCTACAACACCGCTGTTCAGCGCACAACAGGCTACTCACCGTTTTATCTCGTTTACTGACGTTCACCTACTTTCTTTATCGATGTTTCCTTCTTCAGCAGCAATGGCCCTACATCACCATCTTCTTGCGAAGAATATATTTCTCGCCTTGCCCAGTGCCGCCAGCGCGCTCGTATGAACAGGGAAGTTACGCAACAAGCAAGGAAGGCCGTCTACGACACCTCTCATTGTGTGGTATCATTCCGACCGGGTGACGAGGTGCTGCTATTGACACCAATTCGCACACCTGGTCTCTGCGACAAGTTCCAGCCTCGATTCATCGGCCCATATGTTGTTTTAGAGCAGACTTCACCTGTCAACTATCGTGTGACGCCTCTTGTCGTGCCAACTGACCGCCGTTACCGCAGCACCGAAATTGTACACGTTTCCCGCATGAAGCTTTTCACACGACGTTCCTCGTCACCTTGACTACCCGCCCGCAGCGGCCAGGCTGGCCGCTTCCACGGGGGGGGGGGGGGGAATCAGTGTAGGCATCTATTATGCGCTTCATCCTCATCTGAACAGCAGTCAATCATCATCATATGTTCTGGCTGACAATCATCATCTTCTTGTCTCGAGCGCTTCTTTGTCGGGTCCGTTGCGCTTGTTCGTTCCCGAGTTCACGACGAATAAACCTCGTTACAACTGAGTCGTCATAATATATATATATATATATATATATATATATAATATATATATATATATATATATATATATATATATATATATATATATATACATAGGCAGGCATGGTTGTTGGTTGTTGAGTGGCCATAGCGTTGTATATAGTCAAGTATATCCTTCGTGAGCGGTCACAACGTGGTTTATTTCGACGTTTCGGCTTAGAGTCTGGCCTTCATCAGGCCTTCATCAGCATCCTGATGGCCGAAACGTGCAAATAAACCACGTTGTGACCGCTTACGGAGGATCTACTTGACTATATATATATATATATATATATATATATATATATATATATATATATATAGATGAAATAGATGATCAGAGTTTCTTCCGGCTACCGTAATAAAAGTTATAAACTTCGAGAATAGTGCAGTATAGGAAACAAAACAATAAAATATTTATTTAATCCTAACAGTTTCGGCTGGTGGACCAGCCTTCTTCGGAGGATGTAAGTGAAATGATACAAGTTCCCGTAGCAGAGGGTCACCCTCACAGTTTAAAGACCCTCCAAAAAAAAGAGAGAGAGAGAAAAAGACAAGCGGGCGAACGAGGTAGCAACAGACAACAAGAAGCAGAAGAAGGAGAGGAACTAGAAAGGAGCGACGGAGAGCCGCCGGAAACGAGCGGGTAATTCTGGCATTGTTACTGGGTATAGGTAAGACGCGCCGCCAGCAGAGGCGACCAAGAAAAACGAAAAAATGTGAAACATGTTGCCGCTTACTCGCATCCCACACATGGATCGAGTTTAAGTTCACGTGGTTCGGCGGCTGGCCCGTGGCATCGGGCCACACACACACACACACACAAGAAGCATACGACCCGCTCCAGCTTTCGGAATATAATGGCCACGTTGGAAAGCTAATGTGCCCTCTCCCCCTTCCTCCACCTGCCCACTCTTGCAGAAAAATGTACAACCAGTCATACTGAAAATAAATAAATGGGTATTCTTGTAAAGCATGAAAATATATAAAAATAAATAATACTAAAAAAGTACTCAGAAATGAAAATAAAGTCTAATAATACTAACACAATCCGTTTGGTTCACGTAGCATCGAATTCGTTTAGTTCGCTATATTGACCAACTTGCGTGTGCGACTTCACGTATGTATAAATAAATTAATTGAGTAATTCAATTTCTGTGTTTCACGAAACGTCGCGGAGACACGTCAGTCGCCCAGGGCTCTCGTTGATTCCGTGGGTAAGTGATCTGAATTTCTTTATAAAGTATGACTCCCGCTGTTCGCGCTCCCGTGTGTTCTGGAAGCCGGATTGTAGGAGTATGACACTTACGCGTTCGAAAGAGTGACCAGGAAGATTGATATGTTTGGAGAACGGCAAATTGGGGAGGCCCTTTACGTGTGCCCTGTGGTTGTTGAAACGCAAACGGAACGCGGTTTCCGTGTGTCCAATATATTCCTGTTTGCACACCTCACAGCGAATTTTGTATACCACATTGGCTGAGTCACAGTTAAGGTCGTCTTTAATTTTGTACACATAGTCTGAACAGGAGGCTTCGGCCGTATCTGTGGTCACCATGTGTGTGCACACCCTGCAGCGAGGTTTCCCGCACGGTCTACAGCCCTGATGGTGGTCGGATTTGTGTGTTTTCGCCCTGACCAGTAAGTCTCTCAGGTTTTTATTTCTTCGGTAAACCACCTTGGGCGGAGTCTGAAAAAATGGCAGAGAGGCGACTACTCTGTTTAAGTATGTTGAAGTGGCGGTTTAGTATAGAATTCACCCGAGGGGCGGCGGCGCAGTATGTGAGGATTAAATTTGCCCCTGAAGTTATATCATCTTTATTCCCACCTTTTTCTCCCATTGTTGATTCTCGGTCCAAAGAGCGAGCGCGCTCAATTGCATTGTCAATTATTTTTTCAGGGTACTTTTGACGCAAGAAGGCTGTTCTCAATTCCTGTGCGTGGGTGTCAAATTGCGTGATTTCAGAGCAAATTCTTCTGTATCTGTGGGCTTGAGAGTAAGGAACACCTGTTTTGCAGTGATGGGGTGACTGCTATGGAAATGCAGATACTGTTGGCGGTCTGTTGGTTTTTTATACAGGGAAGTAGATATGGTGGTGCCACTGAGTGATACAGTGACATCCAGAAAGTGAACACTCTTCTGCGAATACGTGTGCGTGAATGTTATCGAAGGATGCACGGAGTTGAAACCGGAAATGAATTTGGAAAGATTATGTTCACTATCGGCCCACACGAAGAATATATCGTCGAGGAAGCGTCGGTAAAATATAGGTTTGAATGAAGAATTTTCGAGGAAAGGAATCTCTAAAGAGGCCATGAAAATATTTGCGTAATTTGGGGCCATTTTGGTTCCCATGGCAGTTCCGTTTACTTGCAGATAATGGTTTTGGTCAAATTCAAAGTTATTATTTTTAAGTACCAGATTTAGGAGCACCTCTAAAGCGCTTTCGTCGAATTCACTCGTTGATTTACTTTTTCCATAGGCGGCGACTGTGGCGGCGATTCCCTCGGTGTGGGGAATGTTTGTGTACAGTGATGAGACATCCATGGTGACCAAATAGCAATCTAGAGGTACCACAAGTTTTGAGACTTCTCGAAGGAAGTGGCTGGTATCTTTGATGTATGATGGGAATGATTGTGGGATGTGCCTAATCAGAGAGTCAATGAAACTAGAAATTTTTTCAGTAGCAGTACCGTTGCTGGAAACTATGGGTCGGCCGGGATTGTTAGTCTTGTGAATTTTGGGTAGTAAATAGAAACGCCCGGGAGACGATTTGCCAGGTGACATCATTTTAAGCATAGGGTAGGTTATCTTCCCACTTTTACGTAATGATATTAGTGAGGCCTTAATAGTACTTTCATACTCCTCAGTCGGATCACAAGGGAGTTGTTTATAGAAATTTTCATCTGCCAGTTGGCGAAGCCCTTCTTTGATGTAGTCAGTCCTGTCGAGTACAACCACAGCACCACCCTTATCAGCTGGTTTAATAACGATGCTTTGGCTGTCACTTAAACTATATATATATATATATATATAGTTCTCCCTACAAGTGCCAATACTGCATTTCGTATTACACTGCTTTAGCTTTATGACCAACAGGTCGCGGGATTGTATTCCAGCTGTGGCGGCTGCATTTTCGATGGAGGCGAAATCGCTGTTGGCCCATCTGCGCATACTTGGGTGCACGTTAATAAAATTTCAAATGATCAAAATTTCCGGACACCTCTCATAATCATATGGCAGTTTCGAGACTTCAAACTCCACCCATCAATCAATCAGGTTTATGACCATCATTTTTATATATCAGAATAACTTACATGATAAGTATATTAGTAGGCCTTTCTAAGGTTGTGATTGGCCTGCACAGTTGCCTATGTTTCATTTTTGTCATTACACACTTCAGAGTGCCTTTAGCTGTTAGGGCTTAGTAAAGTTATGTGTCAATATATTGTACGTTCGCAACAAGCGAAGTTTAGCGGATCAGCCTAAGGTTCTTTCGGGGCGCACGTGTGTGTGTGTGTGTGTGTGTGTGTGTGTGTGTGTGTGTGTGTGTGTGTGTGTGTGTGTGTGTGTGTGTGTGTGTGTATGCGTGCGTGTTTGTTTGTTTAGATGTTAGCAGAACATGCTAAGGTACAATAAAAGTCTTAGTCTGTGGCTTGAGTTTGTCTTAGCACGCGTACGAAAAGTCACAATGTAATGTACTTTAATGTGGCCTATCAGACCTTAGAACTGCGTCTGACTTTTACCAATAAAACAAGTACCAGCCCATTGAAAATTATCGTAGTGATCAACTCTGATGATATCTGTTCCGGCGTGTACACGTATGACCACCTCTGCAGCAATAAACCCGCCGTCGAGCCAACTTACAATGCTCACGGGCGAGATTTCTGTGCGAATTTTTTAAGTTTCAAAGCCTTGACAAACACCACGACACGTTTTCCCGTGTGCAGACTATATTCAGTGTAAAAGCGCCCAGGAATGATGTTGTGATAGTAGCACCGCTTAGTTTCTAAATACTGTCAGCGCTAAGCGAGGAAAAAAAAGGTGGCTAAGTGGCTTGGGGGGAGGGGGCCTCATGCGAAAAACTTTGGGGCGGGGAAGTTGAACCCTTCTTCCCTCCCCTTGATACGCCATGACTCCATCTGTTCAGGTGGTGAAATGGAAAAAGCAGGCGGTGCGTTGGGAGGTAGGGGGAGAACTGAGAGTAACTCCCCAGACATAAAAAAGGAAAAGGTGGATGCTGGCAGTTGTTACCAGAGAATGCAGCAAGCACGAAGGTGAGTAGTGTCAACAGAGCTGGCTTGTAATCGCTAATGCCCTCCCTGATCTTCCTTCACTCCAGGGTTGAAACTCATTTCGCTTCCCTCACTTGTATAGAGAGTTGTGAAAGCATCATGACACCAAATTGACGTAGGAGAATAAGAACCGGCGACCAAGAGAGCGCTGCTCACCGGGATCCACCCTTAAGCGGTCATTGAAAGGAACAGCTCATCACATGAACGCACCGCTACGAGCTTCCCTGGTGAAGTGATTTAGTTTTCTTTTTGTGTCCTATCCAGGAAAAATTAAAAGCACATATGCGGTACGCTGCAAATAATGAGCTGTGGCGATGGCGGCATGATCACTCCTCGGCATTCAGTGGCGGCACAAGCAGGGTGTGCGAGAAAGGGTGGGTTAAACACACAAATCTAACGCAGAATTATTCCGGTCACAGTGCCAGTTTCATGATGAGGGAGCAAGTTTGGTACAGATGAGATATAAATGGCCGACTTTGCATGATAGCTCACACACCCCACATTCTTGAAACGCCCTACTCCACAGACCGAACCTCAACGTCCCAGATGACAACATTACTCAAGCCCTTGTTGCTGCCATGTCTTTAAGGATTACAGTCGACAGACACTATTGACAGGATACTTTATCTTTACATGATTCGGATATGGTACTTTCTCTTATTTTATATTGTAGTTTTTTGAGAGGCGAAGCTCCTTTGGGTAGAGCGATGTCCCTTGTCCGTCGGTGTAACACGCTTGGCATATACCCACTCTAGAGCGGGTATGTGCTACAGAGGATACGAGTTGCGAGATGGCGGTACTTGTAGTTTTCACTAGATGGACGCACAGGCATATGCACGGACAGAAGGACAGACAAACTAGCAGATGGTCCGACGGATGGATGGACGAATGGACGCATGAACGGATGGACAGACGAATGGACGTACGCACGGACAGACGGATGAATGGACGCAAACGCAGACGGAGAAACCAACGGATGGGCAGATGGATGAACGTACGCGCAGACGGACGGATGGATGGACTCACGAACAGACGGACGGACGCACGGATGGACGTACGGATGGTTGCGTGGACGGACGGAAGCAAGAATGAACGGAGGGACAGGCTGAAGGCCTATCGCTCCACTCATCATCATACATTACATGGATATGCTGTGATTTTTCATGTACTCCACGTGCTTGTAAGGGGAAAAGTAGTGAGCTGACGAACGGAGAGATAAAAGGACGAGCGTACTAGTGAACAGATAATATAATATTATCATCACCACCAGCCTGACTACGTCCACTTCAGGACAAAGGCCTCTGCCAAGTTCCGCCTGTTACCTCGGTCCTGTGCTTGCTGCTGCCAATTTGCACCCGCAAACTTCTTAATCTCATCTACCCACCTAACCTTCTCTCTTCCCTAACCCGCTTGCCTTCTCTGGGAGTCCAGTAATTTCGCCTAATGACCAGTGGTTACCCTGCCAACGCGCTACATGCACGGCCCACGTCCATTTCCTCCTCTTGATTTATATCATGATACCCTTAACCCCCGTTTGCTCCCTAATCCACTCTGCTCTCTTCTTGTATCTTAAGGTTACACATACCATTTTCATTTTCATTGCCCGCAGCGTCGTCCTCAATTTAAGCTTAACCCTTCTTGTAAATCTCCAGATTTCCGCTCCGTAGATAAGTACCGAGAAGATGCAGCTGTTAGATACCTTCCTCTTGAAGGATAGTGGCAATCTACAAGTCATTGTTTGAGAGTGCTTGCCAAATGCGCTCCACCCCATTCTCACTCTTCTAGTTACTTCAACCTCATGGTTCGGCTCCGCGGTTATTACCTGTCATAGGTAGACTTAGTCTTTTAGAACTTCAAGTGCACCATTACCTATCTCGAAGCGCTGGTGTTATCTGAGGTTGTTGTACATTACTTTGGTTTTCTGCAGATTAATTTTTAGACCCACCTTTCTGCTCTTCTTGTTTGACTTCATAATTCTGAGTTGCAATTCATCCTCTGAATTACTCAGCAATGCAACGTCATCGGTGAAACGCAGACTACTAAAGTGCTCTCCATTAACTCTTATCCCGAACTGTCCTCATTCTACGGATCTGAAAACCTCTTATAAGGACGTGGTGATTAGCATTAGGGAGATTGTATCCCACTACCTTACACATTTCTTCATTGGTATTCTCTTGCTTTCTTTATTGAGCCCTGTGGTAGCAGTTGATCCCCTGTAGATTTCTTCCAAGATGTTTATATATGCTTCATCGACGCCCTGATTACAGAATGTCTGCATGACTACTGATAATTCTACAGAATCAAAGGCCTTCTCGAAATCAATGAACGCGATGTATAGTGGTTAGCTATATTCTGAGCATTTCTCTATTAAGTGATTGACAGTATGAGTTTGGTCAATTGTTGAGTAGCCTGTTCGAAGTTCTGCTTGCTCGTTTAGTTTATTAAATTGTAATGTCTTCTTAACTCTGTTAGCAATTACCTTTGTAAAAAGCTTGTATATTACGGAGATCAAGGTGACCGGCCTGTAATTCTTCAAATTCTTGTTATCTCCTGTCTTCTGTATTAAGATGATGTCAGCATTCTTCTAAGATTCTTGTTCTCTTCCCGCCAGGAGACAGCTCCCAAACAGGGTGGCTAGTTTTTCTAACACACTCTGTCCTCCATTTTGCAGCTGATCTGATGTTACCTGATCCTCACCAGCAGCTTTGCCTCTTTACATGCTCTCCAAGGCTTTTTTGATTTCTTCTACCATTACTGGTGAGGTGCCATCTAGGTTGCTGAATATTCTTATAGTATTAAGGTCCTGGTTGTCCTGGCTACTATAAAGACCTCTGTAAAAATGCTCCTCTATAATAACTATCCTCTCCGTATCGATAGATATTTTGCCTTGTTCGTCCCTTAGTTCATACATCCAATTTTTGCCTATCCCGAGTTTATTCTTCACTGTTTAGACGCTTGCCCTTTTGACTGCTTTATCGCGTCCATACAATATGCAACTGCCCCTAACGTAAAGTAAATACGGTGCTCACGCAATAGTTTTTTTGTGAACAAAATCCAAGTACTAAACCTTTTGTTTGAGCACATGTCATTTGGAATGTTCAACCTATTTATAGTACTGAACCAGCAGCCTGCAGGTTTGAGGCGAGGGTTCGAAAAGCACCAAAACTTGAAACTAATGCATGTTGAGAACCTGTTTATTGCTGCCAAATTGTGCCAGATTTCAGGAACACAGGTATTATCGCCAGTAACAACCATATCTTCCAATCGCTCTAGCCATCGGTCCTGGACATCTGCAGTTTATAGGACACCACTTATGTCTACAACTCTGTAAGTACAGTAAAACGATATTACAAAGAAAGAAATGACCAACCATCAGGGTGACACGCCCAAAATTTGAGAATTCATGCGTGATGCATACTGAAATTTTTATATTCTACATTACTGTGAAGGATTTATCGTTGATAAATAAGCACCAACTACCAAATACGCTGCTTAAGTAGTAACTTAGTATGTAAGTCAAAAATATATAGCCTCGGAAAAATGTCAGTATAAGTAATGTGTACGAGGTGTCAATATGCCAATGTGCAAGCAAGATCACATGAATATTTCAAACTCTTTCTCAAGAAAACTTAGCATTAACACCTATAAATGTCCTGTCAACATTTCATTTCTGTGACTATGGCAAAAGAAGCATCATTGTTGTTTGCCATAGCCCATTCCTGTGAGCTTTGCTAATTTAACAATAAAAAACTATCATCATGCCTCTTCGCAGTTATACAAACTATTCCTATTTTTATTTGTCCTATGGGCACACCTTTCTGCATCGCATCTCTCACGGTTTTATAATAATCCTGGTTAGAACGTATTCTATTTGCCGGAATTCAGGAGGACGCGTTGTATTGGTATTTGAGGTAAACCCTACAATTTGCCAGAAAAATTAATTCCAAACACATCAAATAACAATTAAACAAGTTCTGGAATACTGAGCTATCATGTGCGTCTTATCTGGAAGCACGGTTTACAAGTTCAGGTCTTCTACTTTTTCACATCCTGTTTACCATCTCAAATGGATACCCCAGCTTCTATAGAGGCAATTAGTGACTATGCAGTCTTTATGTCTCACAGGAATTGTACTATACGAGCACTGTCAATCAAACACAAACCGGTACTCGCGTGTCGCAGAGTCATATACACCTGAATGTCAACGTTGACAGCAGTGTAAGGTCATAAAATTGTGACTGGAATTTGAGATGTCGTAATGCAGTGGAATTCCAATACTGATCGTACAATCAGTGAACAAAGCCTGTGGAGATAGCACGGCTACAAAGTACGTACAATAAACTGACAATGCAATGTTGTGAATCATATTGTGTGATATCCGATTTCGTTTGTCACATTTGCGAACTAATTCATGCTGAACAAATCATGAAGCACAAGAAATAACCAGTGACTATCATGTTATTTTTGCGTCAGAAGGAGTATTCATCAATGCGAGAGAGGGTGTGTGAAACTTAATTAAAGAAGAAAAAAACAAGTGATTTTAAGACTTCTAGGGTTGGGACCCTATGCCCAAGGTTCCACTGGCCTTGACCACCCACCGAACGATTTTCAGGAGTACGAGCTGCACTTCCAGGTCCGAGCTGGTGAGTTGCGAAACTCTTGCTCATTAATGCGGATTCAGTGGTCCATTGCAAACAACATAAGACAGTCTCGCAACTCATGCAAATGGCTCTCCGATGTTTATTTATAAACATCGTCTCTCTAAGGAGAAGACTCCCGATTCACGTCAGAGAGTCAAATTTAGATGCTCCTCCTAGGAGGAATATGAGGCAGATGGAATGAAAGGTAGCCTTGTGGTTGTGGAGATTCTGGGGTGCGCTGATACACTGTGGACTTCACGATAGGAGGAGTATGAGGGATATTGTGTGGGGTGTAAGAGATGAATGATATGGCTGCCTGGTGGCAGTGTTATGGCGTTTATTAGCAGGCACACAGTGAGTATACAATATGGCGACAGTAACGGCCAAGCGCGGACCCTCAGCGCGAGCGGCGTCCTTTTTGGGTACACCCACTAGAGAACACTTGAGAGTTTGACCCACTTCAGTGTTCGGCGGTTTCTCTACAATTACCCAGGGGTCGAAGAGGGAGCCGCCTGGCGACCTAACAGCTTGTCACTATGAGCGGGTCATAGTAAGCCTTCAGGCGCTCCACGTGGACTATGTCGCGCCCGCGACGGCGCATGTCCGAAGATTGTTCACTTGGCTCGACAAGATAGTTGACTGGAGATGTGCGCTCGATCACATGGTAGGGACCTTCATATTTTGGGAGTAGTTTGGAAGAAAGGCCAGCTACAGAGGTCGGGATTGAGAGCCATACAAGGTAACCAGGAAGGAACGTGGGTTCAGAAGTGGCGGAGCCATCACGAATACTCTTCTGCCGCTCTTGCTCATGCGTCGTAAATGTCTTGGCCAGCTCGCAACACTCTTCAGTAAGCCTGGCTGTCTCGGAAATAGGTGCACACTCAGATGGATCCGCCGTGTACGGGAGTATCGTGTCGATGGTGTGTGACGGGTGCCCTCCGTACAGCAAGAAGAAAGGTGAAAAACCGGTCGTGCTCTGAGGGGCGGTGTTGTAAGCGTAGGTGACGAAGGGCAGTATAGTATCCCAATTCGTGTGGTTTGCGGTGACGTACATTGAAAGCATGTCGCCGAGGGTGCGGTTAAAACGTTCGGTCAGATCATTCGTCTGCGGGTGGTAAGCAGTTGTTTTGCAGTGGACAAAATGGCACTCAGTGAGAATGGTGTCGACGACTTCTGACAAGAAGACACGGCCTCAATCACTGAGAAGCTCCTGGGGTGGACCGTGGCGCAGTATGAATCGATGCAGTAGGGAGGACGCAACATCACGCGCAGTAGCCGCAGGGAGAGCGGCGGTTTTGGCGTATCGCGTTAAATGATCTACGGTGACGATCGCCCAGCGGTTGCCAGCGGACGTCAGAGGGAGTGGTCCATAAAAATCCATACCTGTGCGCTCAAACGGACGATCAGGGCAAGGTAACGGTTGCAGACCGGCTGGTGACATGTGTGCGGACGGTTTGCGTCGTTGGCAAGCGAGGCAGGACCGAACGAACTGCTGGACGTAGCGGCACATCCCGCGCCAGAAGTAGCGTTGTCGAATGCGATGGTAGGTTTTGAATACCCCAGAGTGCGCGCATTGCAGATCATAATGGAAGGATTCACATATCTCCGACCGCAGACTGCGGGGTATCACGAGTAACCACTGCCGGCCATCGGCGTCGTAATTGCGTCGGTGTAGGAAGCCGTCACGAATGGCGAAAGGGTGAGCTCGACGACGCAAGGCACGCGTGGATGGCGTTGCGGATTGATCAGAGAGTAGGTCGATCAGTGGGGCGATCCAATTATCCTTTCGCTGTTCGGTAGCGATGATGTCAACATCAATGGCAGAAGCAGCGACCGAGGATACTGAGCAGAGCACGTCAGCTTCAGGCACAGGGGAGTGTGAGAGGGCGTCGGCGTCAGCATGCTGGCGTCAGTTGCAGTAGAGCACGCGGATGTCGTAGTCTTGTAAGCGAGGAGCCCAACGGGCGAGACGGCCTGAGGGACCCTTCAATAATGACAGCCAGCATAGTGCATGATGGTCGGTGACGACATCGAATGGGCGACCATACAAATAAGGTCGAAACTTTGTAAGGGCCCAGACGATCACCAGGCACTCTTTTACGGTGACGGTGTAGTTTGTCTCGGCTCTCGTGAGCGTACGGCTTGCATATGCCACGACATAATCAGAAAATCCGGGTTTGCGCTGCGCCAGGACAGCGCCGAGGCCTACACCGCTGGCGTCCGTGTGCACCTCCGTTGGGGCCATGGGGTCACGGTGGCGTAGAATGGGTGGAGACGTCAACAAATGGCGGAGCTTTGCGAACGCGTCGTCGCACTCGGATGACCACAAATTAAGGGGCCCGTTACCTCAAAGAAGCTTCGTCAAGGGTGATATGATCGTGGCAAAGTTTCGTATGAAGCGTCGGAAGTACGAACACAGGGCCACAAAACTACGCAGTTCTTTGACGGACGCAGGTTTGGGGAATTCGGCCACGGCCCGAAGTTTGGCTGGGTCAGGAAGAATGCCATCTTTCGACACGACGTACACTAGGATGGTGAGTTGGCGTGCTGCAAAGCGGCACTTCATATTTAGTTGCAAGCCGGCATTTCTCACACGTGTGAAAACGTCTTTTAGACGTTGGAGATGCGTGGAGAAATCTGAAGCGAAGACAACAACATCATCGAAGTAACACAAGCACGTGTGCCATTTCAAGTTGCACAGAACGGTGTCCATCATGCGCTCAAATGTCGCAGGTGCATTACACAGATCAAACGGCATGACGTTGAATTCGTACAAGCCGTCGGGTGTGATGAAGGCAGTCTTCGGTCGAGCGTCATCAGCCATGGGTACTTGCAAGTACCCCGAGCATAGATCGAGAGAAGAAAAAATTGGGCTCCGTGAAGGCTATCAATTGCGTCATCGATGCGCGGCAGGGGGTAGACATCCTTGCGAGTGATCTTATTGAGCCGTCTGTAGTCCACGCAGAACCGCACAGAACTATCTTTCTTCGCAACAAGAACAACAGGAGACACCCATGGACTGTCTGAGGGCCGAAGGACGTCGCGTCGGAGCATATCGTCAACCTGCTCGTTAATTTCCCGGCGTTCAGCTGGCGACACGCGGTATGGACGTTGCCGTGATGGTGAATGGGCACCAGTGTCGATACGATGCGTAACAGTGGACGCGCGACCGACAGAACTTCGCCCGACATCGAAAGAAGAACGGTATTCTTGCAGCAGGTCCAGAAGGTGGGACCGCTGTACTGACGTAAGGTTGTCATCAATGTATGGGCCGAATACATCAGAAGATGATGGATCAGAAGTAGAAACAGCACTGATGGTACGCGAATCGGGACAACGCGAGTCTTCGGGTACGTTCAGGACTTGTGCGTCGTCGACTGGTTCCACTCTGCCGAGACATTTACCTCGAACCAAGGCAACAGTGTACGGGGATGGGTTGGTGACAAAAATAGCGACGTCGCCCTGGTGATTTGCACGGTCGCGAAATGAACTATAACAACCCTTTCCTTCGGAAAGCACGGTCGGATGGCGAAACGAGTGCAATTGTGCCTGAGAGACCAGTGCAGTAGACCGATACACCCATCGTCGAGCTTGGAGGCACTATAGTATCGTCTTTCATGAGAATCTTGCTCAGTGTCGAGGGACCGTCTTCTGGCGTCAAATGCGAGAAGGGCGAGAGTTCAATTTCAGCGGCGGTACAATGAATGACGGCGTCGTTGCGGGAGAGAAAATCCCATCGCAGGATGACGTCATGAGAGCATGCAGGAATGATGATGAATTGGGCGACATACAGAACGTCCTGAACGACAACGCGAGCTGTGCAGCCTGCTGTAGGATGAATACGATGTGCACTAGCGGTACGAAGGGACAACCCAGAAATCGGCGTCGTCACTTTTCGAAGCAAGCGGCAAAGGTTTTCGTTCGTAACTGATACGGCAGCTCCAGTGGCAGATGCATGAACACCGTCCACAAGCACGTCAATGACATTAAGTGGGCGGCTCTGAGGGCTTTCACAATGAGATAGCGTCACATTTCTTGCCTCTGGGACTGCGACGACTAGTTTTCCCGCTCATGAGCAGCCGAACTTGGCCGCATGGGGGACAGGGACCGACGTCGTGGTGACGGCGACCTTCGAGGAGACGGACCTGGGCAAAACACTGGCACAGATGGCAGTTCATCGTTATACGGATGGCGAAGGTGGCCAGCAACAGGAGAATAAATGGGAGCCGGCTGTACTCGAGAGCAATAACGGGCTACGTGACCGGCGTAACGGCAAGCAATGCAGATGGGCCGGTTGTCGGGTGTGCGCCATCGGTTCGCCGGGGTAGGTCTAGCCCGGAACAGTGGCTCGAAAGGCTGCATGGTGGGCTGAAAATGAGGCTGAGGGGTTGCGCCAACATACGCAGCCGGCATACCCGCTGCAAAGGACGGAGGTCGTGCGGCAGCTTCGGCGTAAGTCAGTGGTGCAGGCGCTTGAATGACTGGAGGCGGCCTGGCAACCACTTGGGCGTAACTTGGGGGCGCAGGGGCCGGAAGTTGTGGTTGGTACGCAGGCCTGACCCCCGCTATTTCCTGCTCAATCGCTCGGCGGATGGGTGGAAGAATAGTAGTTGCCGATTGTTAAACAGCCAGTGGGTGGACAAAGGGAAGAAGAGAGAACTGGCGTGCGATTTCCTCACGTATGAAGGACTTGAGGTCTGCCAGCAGCGCCATCTGATCACATCTCACCTCCAAGCCAGCAAGCCCTGCATCTCGCGGTGTGGAGCGACGGGTCATCGAACGCTGCCGGCGGAGCTCCTCGTAGCTCTGGCACAGCGTGATGACCTCAGCTACTGTGCCTGGGTTTTTGGCAAGCAGCATCGTGAAGGCATCATCGTCAATGCCCTTCATGACGTTCCGGATCTTGACTGATTCGGACATGCTGTCGTTGGATTTCTTGCACAGGTCCAGGACATCTATGTAACTGGTGAATGATTCACCGGCCTGCTGAGCGCGTTCGCGCAAGCGCTGCTCGGCTTGCAGCTTACGAACGGTAGGGCGGCCAAAAACGTTGGTGATAGCGGTCTTGAAATCGGACCAGGTTGCGAAATCGGTCGCATGGTTGTTGTACCACAAGCTTGCAACGCCCGCAAGTTAGAACACCAAGTTTGTCAACTTGCCGTCCTCGTCCCATTTGTTGGGGACGCTCGTAAATGGCGAGCCAGTCTTCCACGTCAGCGCTATCGGCGCCCGTGAAGATGGGTGTATCTCGGATCGTGGGGACACCGGGACAAGGGGGTGGCATGGGAGGAGGCGTTTTGCTGAGAGGTGTCGTGGGACGTGGTAGATTGCAGGGTACGTGAGCGCAGTTCCAAGGGCATCGAAGGGGATTGTAGCACACTCCACCAATTTGTAATGGCGTTTATTAGCAGGCACACAGCGAGTATACACAATGGCGACAGTAATGGCCAAGCACGGACTTTCAGCGCGAGTGGCGTCCTTTTTGGGTAGACCCACTAGAGAACACTTGAGAGTTTGACCCACTTCAGTGTTCGGCGGCTTCTCTACAACAGCTACAACCTCATGGTTACTTGTGAGTCTACAGGTATCTCAGGATTCAGTTATTTGTGTGGTGACGGGAAGTACATACAGCTTTGTCAGGAATACTGTAGCTGTCAGTGTAGTTTAATGCTTTCTTCAGTGCTTCATCAGAGATAGAAAGCTCTTCCGATGCCGCCTGATTTGTAAGCTTTCGAGCTACCACATGAGGGCTATCATTGGCATGGAGTGCGACTAGGTGTCCAGGCAATACGCAACTTGTGTGAAAAAGTGGGATGTACAGATGTCTGGATATGGTGTATGTAGGGCGCGACCTGTCCTTCAGAAATATTCCGAGAGGCTGTTTGTGAATCAGAAATCACGATGAATGGTTCGCCTGGCGCTGGTATTTGTGAAATGTGCGTGATATAGAGGGTGATTGAGGCCTCCAATGCCGTGGCACTGTGCACTGTTTTAAGTGAAGCCGATACTATTAGGGAATCGGTATTGTCCACTACGACGAGACACATGGCCGGTTTTTACAGATATTGGGCTGAATCAGTGCAAAGAATCAGTGCGTTAGACGTGCCTTCCCCTACCATTCACATTGGAGGTTTATCTCTTGCCCGTCTCCGGCCTTTGTGTCGATCAGACTAAACATTAGGGGAGTATTGAAATACTTGAATTTACCTCCTAATGTCCAGTGAAAAATTTTTGGTTCTTGTTGCAGTTTGTCTGGCGCGTGGTAAACCTACCAAAACAGAATGAGACAAACCTGTCTTGTCTGCTAGAGGCCTTTACTCTTGTCCTTCAAATAATTCTCCTCATGGAGTTGCAAACTCTATTGAGGGACCATGAATGTTTCTATTGCCGTGCGTTTTATCAGAGCATGAACCACGTATTTTCTTAGAAAAATCCCATTTTTTTCTTGCCTCAGATTCGAAAGGCCGCGAAAGATGTACGTGTGAATATACGAGAGCCCGCTAACGTTTTCTATATAGCTTTTTTCACTACCAAGAAAATTTACAAAAAAGAATGGATTGGACATGGTGCCAATGGATGCTCTCTGTCAATGAATAAAAACACGGAACGAAAGGTACTTGCAGCATATTTCTTCTGTTTTTATCCTGTAAAAAATTTTGTTCCATAAAGAGCAAAGACAGCAGCATATTTGCTATGTCGACCAACATTAACGATGTTAAGTCGTTATTATCGGTAACCAGGTGGCCACAAGCACTGAAGAGAAAAAACATTGTGCCATTTCCAATCCTCTTCAGCCGCTGTAACCTTGGCAGGCAATGGCTGCAGCTCTCCAATGCAAACCGGTAGTTAAACTACGAATAACTCCGCAAATTTTATCCTCCAGAAAAAGCGGGGCACCAACACCGACTTACCCGGACCATTGAAATAACTGCAGATATCATTGCCTCCACACTCGAGATATTAGCTGACCCTCTGCACGTTGGCTATTGTTCTGTAGCCCCAGAGCTGCACCACACCGACTGCGTTTTGTTATATCAAACTGACTCATCACAATATCTCGGCGTACACTATGCTTGTTATACCATCTATCTACGCAGACGTTATCACTACAAAATAGTGAACTGAAGACAGCCACAATATTTCAAAATGATATTGCAAAAATGTGACGTTACACTTTCCATGAAGTGCTGCTGCTTCACAAAGTTCCAAAGTTCAAGATAACTTCTGTATTAGTGTAGCAAGGCCTTATCTTACTCTTCACTATTGCATTACACTCGCTTGCTCCTACGTCGAAAACCAGCGTAATGAACGAAGTACATTAACATTACTTCTGAATAGAGTTATGTACCTCTATAAAAAAGTTTTTGCGTAATGCAGCAAACTTAAATATGCAAAATTTTAATGGTACCTAACTTGTTTTCGCATGGGCATTAACGTTTTAACATATTTAACCAGCGAGCTTTCTATTCCCACAGCATCACTCGAGAGATTTCATCCTTAGCATGGACTTTTTTGGTGACTAAATAACTTTAATATGTCCCAAAAGACGCTAGTTAACTCAGCGTCACCTAGCTATGCCCACTCAGGGACGGTTAGGTTAAACCTGACCGCCCTCGCGTGGGCCCGCTAATTTATATGTGGGGTTTAACGTCCAAAACCATCATATGGCTATAAAAGACGCCGCAGTGGAGGACTCCGAAAATTTCGACCACCTGGGGTTCTTTAACGTGCACCAAATTGCGAGTACACTGGCGCCTACAACATTTCCGCCTCCACTGAAAATGCAGCCGCTGCAGCCGGAATACGAACCCGCGACCTGCAGGTCAGCAGCCGAGTACCTTAGCCACTATAGACCACCGCGACAGCGCGCGTGGGCCCGCTAGACGACCAGGATTTGAGAGGTGATGTCTTAGGCCATAATCAGCTTGCTCCTTTTTTTGTGTTGAAAAGGGTGACCGGAAAAGGCACAGCCCCGCAGAACATGCTCAAAATCCGCATAACCACCACATAAGGAGAAATCTGGGCTCGAAAACGATTCATGGTATATTATGTGCAGTGCCGCATGGCTCGGGTAGGGTCTTTGTTGAAGCAGTATGAATGTAACAGCTTGGGTCCTACACTGTGAAGAGTGTGGCAGGGGCAGCACTTTTCTTGAGAGACACTGGTGCTTACATATCTCGTTGTACGAGCAGAGAGGCTCGGATCACCCAGTAAATGACGCGTTCCCAGCAAACGGTCAATCAAACCTCGTGCAGACGAATTCACCTCCTCGTTCGCCGTGATTGAACGACCATGAATTAGACTAGGTGGGTTGGGAATCAGACCAATGAGTGATTTTTAAGGTCTCTAACTGTTTTAAGGATCAATATAGCGCCTGTAGAGACACATACTCATTCAAAGAATGAAAAAAAATTCTGGTTCAACGACGACCAGCATAGTTTGAAAAAACTTAGAAGAAAGATGAGCACCAAATTATTTCTCTTTCATGGACCTCAAAGCCTAGTACTGGGAAATCGAAGTAGACGGGAGGGATAGACAAAACCACTTTCTATCACTCAAAATTGCCTATTCGACTTGAAAGTCTTCCTGTAACGTTTCAACTGTCACGTTCCTGTGACGGAACCTGTCACGTTTCAACTAATAATGAATGCGATATTGTTGGGCCTAACACGACACTCTTGTCTCGTGTTTTCTGATGACTAAAGACATAACTGCTTACAATGCGGCCAAAAAAAGCGGTGTGCCGACATTGAGGTTGTTTTGCCTATAAGCCCTTCAGCGGTTGTTTCTACAAGTGCACTTCAACCTATTAGGTGCGTGACACACATGTGCTCTTTAAAAAGCTTCAAACTCAGTTTGCACACAAGTGCATAGTTTCCGAATTGAGAGGTGGCGATCGTTTAACTTTATTGTGTTCCGCATTGCTGCCGAGGATCACTTATTGGCAGACAATACCATGTTAAGCAAACATCCGAGGCGCTGCGCATCATGCAGGACCTATGTAAGTTGTATTTTTTGCCTAAAACAAATACTACCAAAAAGCGATCTGTGCACGCTTTTTGGTCTAATATTTGGTTCTTTACATGCAATAATCGAGACTGAATAACTGCAGAATAACTTTGTATTTAATTACAGGCATGTAATTAATTACAGGCAAGTAGGCAAGTAGGGTGGTGACCACCACCGGGAACGCACTCCCTCACCAGAGAAGGATTGGCCACGCTGGTGCAGTATCTGGCCACTACCTCGCACATGCATACGTCAAATAACTCACGGCCCTCAGTTCCCAGCAGCTGCGAAGCAACTGACAACGGCGGCGGTCGAACTGCAACGCAGCAGAGGGTACTAAGAATCTCTGCATCCGGACAGACCGCCATAGGAACGTGAACTTGGCAACGTTTAACGCTAGAACCTTATCTAGTGAGGGAAGCCTAGCTGTCCTATTCGAGGAGGTAGAGGGTGTTAAAGGGGATATCATTGGGCTCAGTGAGGTTACGAGGACAGATGAGGCCTATACGGTGCTACAGAATGGGCACGTCATTTGCTATCAGGGCTTGGCTCACAAAGGAGAACTGGAAGTGGGGCTCCTAATTCCCAGAAACATATCTGGCAACATAGGGGAATACTATAGCAATAATAAAAGGGTGGTAGGTATCGCAATTAAGCCGAATAAAAGAGACAAGATGAAGGTGGTACAGGCTTACGTGCCTACATCCAGCCATGATGACGCTTCAGTTCAAAGCTCCTATGAAGACGTGGAATCGGCAAAGAGTAAGGTAAAAACACAGCATACTATCTGATGGAAGACTTTAATGCAAAGGTAGGGAAGAAGCAGGCTGGAGACCAGACAGCAGGATATTTTGGCATTGGTACTAGAAACGCCAAAAGAGAGCTACGAGTAGAATTCAGAGAACGCAGTAATTTACGGTTTTTGAATACCTTCTACAGAATACGAGAAAACCGCAAGTGGACATGGAGGAGCCCTAATGGCGAAAAGAAGAACGAAATAGACATTTTAATGAGTGCACACTCAGGCATCGTGCAGGATGTGGAAGTGGTTGGCAAGGTACGATGCAGTGACCATAGAATTGTACGGTCTTGAATTCGCCTAGACTTGAAGAAGGAATAACAGGAGCTGATACGCGAGAAGCCGATCAATGAGATAGCACTGAGAGGGAAAGTACATGAATTCAGAATTTCGCTTCAGAACAGGTACTCGCCTCTTAGTGAGGAAACCAACCTTAGCGTAGACACAATGAATGATAATCTGACGAGCATCATTACGAAGTGTGCAGTGGAAGTTGGAGGCCGATAGTTAGACACGACACTGGCAACCTTTCCAAGGAAACGAAGAATCTCTATAAGAAGCGTCATATCATGAAACTCTCAAGTACAACAGACAAAATAGAACTGCAGAGCTTTCACAGTTGATTCATAGGCGTAAGTTATGTGATGAAGGAAAGTTTAACATAGGGAGAATTGAACATGCTCTGAAAAACGGAGCAAGCGTCAAAGCAGTGAAGAGAAAACTTGGGATAAGCAAAAATTGGATGTATACATTAAGGGACAAAGAAGGCAAAATAACTACCATAGTGGATAGGATAGTTAAAATAGCGGAGGAGTTTTACAGAGATCTGTACAGTAACCGGGACAACCACGACTTTAATACTCTAAGAACTAGCAGTAACCCAGATGACACCCCACCAGTAATAATAGAAGAAAACAGAAAAGCTTTGGAGAGCATGCAAAGAGGCAAAGCTGCTGGTGAGCATCAGGTAATATCAGATCTGCTTAAAGATGGAGGACATATTGTGTTAGAAAAACTAGCCATTCTGTTTACGAGGTGTCTCCTGACGGAAAGAGTACCAGAGTCTTGGAAGAACGCTAACATCATCTTAATACATAAAAAAGGAGATGACAAAAACATGAAGAATTACAGGCCGATCATCTTGCTCTCTGTAGTATACAAGCTATTTACAAAAGTAATGTCTAATAAAGTAAAGAAAACATTAAAATTCAATCAACCAAAGGAACAAGCAGGATTTTGAACAGGCTACTCAACAATCAACCATATTCATACTATCAATCAGGTAATAGAGAAATGCTCAGAATATAACCAGCCACTATACATAGCCTTCATAGATCACGAGAAGGTGTTTGATTCAGTTGAAATATCGGCCGTCATGCAGACACTGCGGAATCAGCGCGTCGATGAAGTATATATAAACATAATGGAAGAAATATACACGGTATCAACTGCTACCATAGTGCGTCATAAATAAAGCAACAGAATACCAATCAAGAAGGGTGTAAGGCATGGGGACAAAATCTCCCCAATGCTATGTACCGCGGGCTTACAGGAGGTTTTCAGAAGCCTAGATAGAATGGGAACAGTTAGGGATAAGAGTTAATGGGGAGTACCTTAGTAACCTGTGCTTTGCCGATGACATTGCATTGCTGAGTAACTCAGGGGACGAATAACAACTCATGATTATGGAGTTAGACAAGGAGAGCAGACACATGGATCTTAAAATTGATCTGCAGAAAACGAAAGTAATGTACAACAACCTCGAAAAAGAGCAGCGTTTCGAGATAGGCAATAGTGCACTTCAAGTTGCAAAAGACCATGTCTACTTAGGGCAGGTAATAACTGCAGTCCCGAACCGCCAGATTGAAGTAACTAGAAGAATAAGAATGGGGTGGAACACATTTGGCAAGCACTCTCAAGTTATGACAGGTATATTGCCACTATCCCTTAAGAGGAAGGTATATAACAGCTGTAACTTCCCGGTACTTAGCTACGGAGCAGAAACCTGGACACTTAAAAGAGGGTTCAGCTTAAATTGAGGACGACGCAGCGAGCAATGGAGAGTAAATGGTAGGTGTGACCTTAAAAGACAAGAGAGCAGAGTGGATTAAAGAACAAACGGGGGTTAAGGATATCATAGTTTAAATAAAGAAGAGGAAATGGACATGGGCTGGGCATGCAACGGGTAGACAGGATAACCACTGGTCGTTATTGGTAACTAAATGGATTCCCAGAGAAGGCAAGCGGGTTAGGGGGAGGCAGAAGGTGATGTGGGCAGATGAGATTAAGACGTTTGCGGGTATATATTGGGAGCAGCAAGCACAGGACCGGGTTAACTGGCGGGACATGGGAGAGGCTTTTGTCCTGCAGTGGACGTAGTCAGGCTAATTATGATGATGATGATGAAGTAGGAAATACTGAGCTAGCGGGTAGATAAATATACATCCTTTTATATTCTTTTTTAAATATAATTCTGAGTGCTTTGAAATAATGTAATATGATGATGTGACATATGCAGGCAGTGCATTATGATACCACTTGAAGAAGTAATAGGTGCTTTAAAAAACCCTCCTAAGCATCATCATCATCATCTGACGATTCTTTCCCAATATGATGCGAATGTCATGTGGACAAGCTGACAGATTGACTCATTGGAGAAGCGAAAATGACTGCAGTCACCATCTATTCTTTCAAATGTTGACGAGCAAGAGGAAAGCGCAATTCACGCCGGCGTGGCTTGTTCAAGACTCGACACACTGGTCGTCGAGAGAAATGACCTTGAAAGGGCATTCGCTCATGCTAGCCTGTCGCTCTTAAAATTGAAACTGACAATTCTACGATGGCTATGAAGTGCTTCGATATCATTTTGGTCACTTGACACTTTTTCTAATACCTATAAAAGATACCCCTGAAAGTGCTGTGCGACACCATCAAGATTTGCGTTGGCTTGTTTGTAAGCTTCGAGGATGCTTCCGGTTGGCTCGAATGGTGGAGTCCCAATACACCGCTTCTTCACGACACAACGAGATGATAACATACATAAATGTCATCTCTATTTATGAGTCTAGAAGAGTATTTTGCAAGGACAATCTAGAGAAATCGCGAATACCGTTTGGCACTATACTACAATCGTCACATCTTCCGCATATGTCATGGTGGACACAGTACACGAAGTTGATCCTTCTTGTTCTGACTTGCAATTTAAAGTGCCCACGCGCGAAATGTTGCTTGAAGTAATGTACTCTAAGACAATAGCCTGATTCGCGCCATCTAGTACTGTTGTCTAGAAAATTGAGCCGTAAGGAGCGACTTTCAAGACAGTCTCCACCGCGTTAGATAGCAACGTTGGCGTGCACCTAATTACACCTAATTTTTTCGCAACTTTGTTACTTTTTAGACTCAAATTTTAATGCTCGTAAGTACATCATGAAAATGTAAAAGCACGTAAATCTGTTACAGCTTTTATCAAGTGCAAAAAAATGGGCGTGAAAGAGCATATAAACAGTTGTGTACGCGCTCATTCACGGCACCAGCCGAACGATGATGCGTCTCAAAGTTTATCCTTTCACTTGTGAAATATTTGGTCGTTTTGCATTTCAAACTTCTCAAACGAAGTGAGACATCAAAAAAGACTTGACGTTGACTCAACGGAGAAACTGCCGCCAAGAACTGTCAATGTTAATCCGTGCGGTAAGATTCTCTAAACATTCTGGAGGAGGAAGGCCATCGTATTCAGCCTTTGCATGGCAGGATCAATAAGAATGGTATATTCTCACTTTCATTTGGGGAGTCCAACAACAAGATGAATTTTGTTGTTGGTCATACTATACAATGATCCTGGTCCATCCAGAGCAAACCTGGGTAGTTTAACTTTACTGCACAATGGAGACCAAGAAGGAGTTGTCAAGCGAACAAAAAGGAGAGCACAGATGGTGGTCTTATCTTTGTTTTAGAAGGTGCCGAACCATCTTGCATCACGGTGGGCTAGGCGCAAAGCACCGGGTTATATTGGGTGGGAAGAAAGTGGTTAGATGGATTGAGTGGAGGAAAGGGCACTTTTTGCAGTTCCCTGCCGATACACATGTCCCGGTTTCGCGTTTCATCCCACAAGTCGTCATGCAAGTGTCATAAAAGAACTCTATGGGTGCTGCTTTGAATTTTTTACTGGTGATCTATTTGAAAAAAACTCAAACTTGGCTCCAACATGCACCCACTTCAGACTTCAAAAGCACTGTTCGGAAACACCCACCTCCACTTTCACCTGAATAAAAAATAAACGCTTCGTAATATCAATCTTGCGATTTCACTTTGATATTTCCGAGACTCAGGATGTACTAAATTTCTGCCACTCGTTTTAAGGGTTTTATAAGTCACGACCTATATTGCACAGATTCGTTAAAAAGCTTTACCTCAAGGTTGCTAGTTGGATATAAATATAGAAACGTCTGGCCCGGTTGTTCAGATACAGACGACTGATTTTATACGTTTTGTGATTAGGAAGGTAAGTGTTTATATTCGAGACCATAATTTATTTTCTATGTTAACACGTGCTTTCATGAGACAAAAAATGCAGTACTTTCTGATTTATATTGACGGAGCCAAAGATTGCACATCTTTGTAGGCCTCTTAAAGCATTGTGACTGTACCTTCAATTTCTTTCTTCGAAATAATTTTATGGCTCATTTTCTTATTATTGTAAATTTGTTTCCTACGAGTCATTTTATTGACGGGGATTTACAAAGTTTTATGTAAATTCTGATCAGTATCCACAACAAAAGACACTGCAGATGACATAAACATGTGCTTCTTGATTACAAAAACGTGTGAGGAAGGTAGCAAATGAAATTACAGAAGAAATAATTATTTCATATTCATTGACTTCATTTATATTCTGCATTATTATATAGCTCAATCTGCGTGTGTTCACTACTAAAATAGGAATATTAAAAAAAACTTCGCAGGAGCTTTCCGTGGCTCTCTGATAAGCAAGAAAATTTTCTTTTAAATTTGTTGAACACAAGAAGTCCATACTAGAGTCAAGCATAACAAACTGTACCAATTTGAAACTTTTTTAACTATTTCACAAGATTTGTTTTTAAAAAATTGGCACATTACGAGTATGCAGGAACTAAGTTGTGTTTTTTCAACTAAAAACGCAAAAGTGAGCTAGGTTTAGTAGGTGTAGGCCCGCAAATAATGTACATGAAAAACAGGCTACGACAACAACTTAGAATGTCCTTTGAGTAATGCTGTTGTTATTTTGGAGTGATTATTACTGTAATATGTTTTAAGGCATGAGCGCTGACGTTTCGGACTTCTCCCTAAGAATTTAGAGCAAGTTTTCCAAGTGTCGTATAACGTGCCTAAAGTGCAAAAGATTTTCAGCCAGCTTAGACAAAGGTGCTTCAAGTTTCATGTTTATACTCACGTATTGCTCGCATTCCCAAAGGTTAGTAACGATACGCTTTTCTGGATATTTTTCCGATGCCAAGACATTTGTGCTAGAAAAACAAAACAATATCTTGAGATATATGTTTTTGCAGCGCCGATGCATCCTCTTATGTCACACAATCTTTATGGGTGCTTTGTGTTATCTAAACAAAAAAAACACAGCATATTCACAAAGTGAATGATCATAAGTGAGCCAATGCGGTCGTCCGTCCTTGGCTCTGTCCGTCCGTGAGTCCGTCGGTCCATCCGCAGACGGACGGATGGACAGAGGCATGAACGTACAGACAGAAGCACGAACGAACGAAGGAACATACGCATGAGCGGACGCTCGGGCGGACAGAAAGATTGACGGAAGCACGAACGGAAGCCTGTAGGAACTCATGCACGGACGAATAGACGGACGAATCGACGGACGGAAGCACGCACGGACGCACGGAAAAACCGAAAGATGTACGAATTGACGCATAGATGGATGGGCGGTTGGACAAAATCACGGGCAAACAGATGGACGGTCGGAAGCATGAACTGACTGACAGATGAATGGACGCACGAACGGACTCACAGATAGACGGATGGACGGAAAGAAGCGTGGACGCACTGACAGACGGAAGCACGAACGGACAGACGTAAGCACAGATGGAAGGACGGACGGGTGAGACGGACGAATGGACTGACGGACGCACGAACGAATGGTCGAACGCTTCGCTTCACTCATCATCATTCACTCCATAAATATGCTGTGAAAGCCACTGATGCTATCCAGTTATATAAAGTTACCTTATACCCCAGGACATATACACATAATGTCATTTATTGAGCAACTCATAAACTAGAGCTGTCTACGTATTACTGCTACAGAGGAGGGAACGACCCACGGCGTAAGGATTTCGCCCCTGAAAGCATGCTTTTTGTTTATTCCGATGCAGGAAAAAAAATGGGAAGAGGCCTGTAAAAAGCACATAAGCAGCAAGTTACAGACGTTGTGATGACGCCAACTAACACACCAATGTTGTATGGAAAAGTATACTTGCATTCTGCCACTTTATACGTCCCGGCGAAACAAGCTCCCATCGAAACGTTGATTTTACACAGATTTCAAGCTCATCCAAACGCTACCTACATAAACACTTTGCAGTGACTTACACTCGCTGTATATTAATGAACAGGAGCAACTAATGATCCCCAGGAAATCAACTAATGATCCCCAGGAATATATAAGTGGCTTTAATTGTACTGTTGTACTGTTGTAGGCACATCAGCATTCCGAAGATTGTAGGTTCAGACGCTGCAGGTTGCAAGTTCTCTTCTTGCTTTTTTACTTGTTTCCATTATTATCTCGGTTACATGTGACCCGTAATAGCGCGATAAACGTCTCCTATACGTTCATTTGCTTAATATTCAGCTGGTTAGTCTAATGAAAGTAAAAGCTCCTGAAAAATTTATTCCGCTAAATCTATGTAACATGCTCAACAACATCGAGGATGGTTAATGACACCTTAAACGGTTCTTATGTTGCGCGACAGAACCATAAAATCGTGTCGTTCAGAGTATATGAATTCAGCAATGACAGCGTGTTTCAAAAGCCCACTCATTATGAATGGCTGAAAATAATTTAATCATCATCGGCAGCTAAACCATCGATAAAAAAGTGCTGCGTAATTTGGTTTGCGCACGCAGGGCCCTTCACTGATTCGCAAAGGAAACAAACATGGCGTAGACGCTTAACATCTGTGCGCGCCATAAGCATTCAATTGACCTTCTTCACAACAGGTCCAGCCCCCTTAGCTGGAGAGCCAAAAGTAAATTTCGTGGCTTTCCAGTCAACGCGACAGTGTGTGAGCTTGTGCATTCCTTTGCACCCATTGCCTCCGAAATGGTGTGCCGATAGATTTCGGAGGCCACGAGCCACCAAAAACGTTTTTGAGTGGTTGAAGCGTTCCTGGTACGAGCGCGCAGTAGCACCTGTAGGAACGGTCTATTATACATTGAAACGGTCATTGTTACGAGCATAGTAGTTCGTTTCCTTACAGAACAGTTCAGTCATATCCTGAGAGTGGATGGAGGTTAGCGATTGAAAAGGCGATGCACTGGTGGCCCAATTACGCAGTCGCGCCCTACTCTTCGAGGTGAAGCTCAGGCTAATTTTACAGTGAAAGCTGTTATGAGATCACAGCTCGGGTCACGTGCAGTTGTCCACCGCCACCGCTGGTGTCCGTAACCACAATGCGCAAAATTGGGAAGAAAAGCTACCTAACAATCTAACGGGCCTCGAGCCCTTGTCCACGGCGTGCTAGCCCAGTATTCTACCACTGAGATACTCCGGTGCTCGGGATATGCTGGCAAACTTGCCTTAGGCAGACTTGACGTCATGAAAGTAATCTCGGTAATACGATATATAAAGCGTTTTAAAACAGCGAAAGAGCAACCACTCGTCGCACAGTGCGAAAAGCGTAACGAGTGGGTTGTCCGATTCTCCAACCCATTATAAACGTTTGTTCTTGTTCCCTTAAATTAACTGTGGCGAAGACCCACTTAAGCCACAATTCCTCATCATCGTCATCCACTGCATGAACAATTGGCACAGAATTCTTCACAAGTGTTTAGCGGATACCACGCTTCACATAAAAATAACGAGAAATAGCATACCGAATGCCGGCCTACTACTGAATCTTTATTATTAATGCCTTAGTGCGTACCAAGCGATTGTGCTTGCAGTAGTAACCCAAAGACCTTAAAAAACCGCTCTTCTAGCTTTCGCTGTGACTGTGCTGCTCAATTCGCGCAGGCCTGGCGTTTTTTTTTTTAAGTGCGCAGCATTTCTTAGCGAACTTTGGCGACTTTGAGCGTATCTATCTATCTAGATATCGATCTAGCCGCTTACATTTGGGTGTTCTCGTGGTCACCCCCTTGACTTGTCGTGAACCAAAAGTAGCATAGGAGGGTAAGATGGTTTGAGGAATATAATGCGCAGGTCAAGACATAAATAATGTTACAATCCCGTTGCGTACGTCGTCAAACACTTCCCGCCAGACAGTGGGACATACTCATGTGTGGGTATGTGTCGCTGACAAACGGGTATGTGCCACAGGTGATGGACACTTAGTATCTACCCAGGAACGACGAGAACCCACATGGGCAGTTTTAACGCGTGAGCCTTAAGCAATACCCGACATCGGTAGCGTCATCAACGTAGGCATAGAAGAAATGTCAGCGTTAAGAAAAACCTGACATAGGCCGCGTTGGCCACCCGACGAATGCAAATAATAAACTTCAGGGTCCCCGCAGGAATCGAACCCAAGCATTCTGCGTGGCAGTCAAGCATTCTACCACACAGCTACGCCAGGTCTCGGAACTATTTTTCAAATAGACGCTAAGCTTCGTGAAACGTCAAAAGTGGTAGCAGTGCTGCCAACCCAATTTATAAACATTACTTATATACTCCTTTCATACAGCCGTCACGTCGGGTTAACGTCGATTGTGGTTAGGTGCCGTGCGCATAGGTTGATTTATGTAGCAGTCTCCAGGGTCAGCATCTTCGCGAGCATCAGCGCTTCATATCAGCTTCTTCTGGTATTGCTAAAACGCATTTCCAGCTGACATCGTTGGGCAAGTGGAAAACGTGTTATATAAACATCTGCAACTCTTCAACATATGTCTCACATGCAACATTTCTGCATATATTTAGCTTCATTTCATGACGTGTCGCTTAATAAATAAAACGCACCATGGTCACCTTCACTCCGCGTGCTTCGCACAAAGTTAATTCCATGGTACTTGGTAACTGCTGAGTTTTTTTTTTCAAACACGATAGTCTTTCTTGGTAACCTTCGACGCAAACATTTTGATCTGTCTGTCTGTCTGTCTGTCTGTCTGTCTGTCTGTCTGTCTGTCTGTCTGTCTGTCTGTCTGTCTGTCTGTCTGTCTGTCTGTCTGTACGTTTGCCTGTTTGTTCACTCCTAACGGCTTCGGGGACGTGAAACGGCCGACCCCATCCGCAGCGCCCACCAATATTGCTCAAGGTTCAGCGTTGATACTTGTGCAATTGTCAATTAAAAAGCAATTATTGCGCATGTGTGGGGCACCATAACAACACGTGTATACCTTGTATGTGCATCTTTTACTGAAAAAGCCATCCATAAGTAATATTAAGTACCATAGCACTTATCACGCTGCACTGATCATGCAACGCTTGCGCGAAACGGTGAGTGTTTCCAACGCTTTGCTAAGACGAGACGGTGGTGGCACCTACCCGTCGCCGTGCGTTCTACACCTTATCACCTCTGAGACGGGCGCGCACACGCGTCTCAGAGCCATGCGCTTCGTTTTCCTAAAAAACTGCCAGATGGCGCTCATGTCTCACGTGTGACGTGACTTTATGCGTTTGTTCGCCTCTGCTACACGCTCGAGGCACTCTAACACAGTGCCTCTAGAATACCATTCACCGATTTTCTTGCGCAGAACATCAAATAAATGTTTTGTTCACTTGCACCACACGCAAGACTATCGTATTTCGACGACATTTGCATATTACCTGCACATACGGGGCCAATTTTTTACAGCTTTTGCGATTTCGTTTTTCCGCCACGGAATATATAGTGCGTTTAGAAGGCTTTATCTCACTGCATAACATTTATGGAGTGTTTTTTTTTTTCTTGAGTAGGTTGAACAATTAGTGCGGTTCTATGGGAGAACACCTGCTTGCCGTTCAGTTGGTCCTAGTTCAATCCCTAATACGACCTGAAATTTCGGTCCCCTAGAAGATGATGATTTTTTTCAATAAGAACCAACGACGCTGACGCCGGAGTTTTAGCGAAATGTGTTTTTTTAAAGCTATTGCACTAAAATGATAGAAGGCCAGCGTGCCTAAATTCATCTATGCTGTCGAAGAGCTCCAGGTGGCAGAACTGCCCTTAGTTTTCTGCTACGTCGTCTTCCGTAGTCGTATCGTAGTTTTAGAATGTTCAAACCAAATAATTATTAACATGATTGACGAAGACTGGAAGTTCAAAGCTTGCCAATTAGAGACATATTATGTTATACGAGCGAGAACTCAGTTACTTTCAACACATAATGAATCACCATATGACAAATCACTTGGACGTTCACAGTCGACTGCATCTTCCTACAATCCCCGCATCCTCCTACAAGTTTCCTTCGACTCACGTGGGGTTACGCACACTCCGTGATAGGCACACTTTAATGAAGCGACGATATCATTCCATGACGTGATGACGAGGTCCTAAATTGTAAGAACCTGTGGTGCCATGATGGTGTCAGAGATAGGCAATCCGCCCTTCTTTGTGCCGACTGAGTACAGCAGCAGTTTCTAGGTTACCATAATATCCTTCTCGTGCGCCCCATCGGACAGAGTGGGTACGTATATTTAATGTGCTCTTGCCAACAGAAACTAATTTCGAGCATTGTCTGCCATTTTCACTCCCAGCTCGCCTGCCGGGATGCCAGAGTAGTCGGCAGGAATTTATCGGCGGAATTACTTCGGCGTTCAACGGGTGCTGTCCAGCGAAATGCCGAATTCATTCGTTCAATTTTTCACAGAACATTCCAGTGGTGGTTTAATTTACCAAAACACACAAAAAAGTAAATTTGCTGCGTGTTCAAGATTCCTCGAAGCAAATGGCATCCTATAGAGAAAAAACAGCAGGCCCGAACGAAGCACGCAGCCCTGATAAAGCGAAACCTGGAGGAGCGGCATTTTAGAGCCTTTGTTAAAGGCTCTTGGAGCAACAAATGAAAGCACACATGCATGGTACCTCCTACGTTATCAGCAAGCAAAATTTTTAAATTTTTGCGTCTATTGGGGAAGCGTCCCCAAGGCCACTATTACACATTGTTTATAAATGCCTAATAAGCGGTATGCACACTTGTAGGGAATAGTATGCTCTTTGTTCATGCTGTCATTGACGACGATAAAAAATTACGCCTGAGTCCTCTGTAATAGGCTGGAGTACTCAACGACCCACTCTTCGCGATGTCTGCATTGTGTGACATGTGTTTGTTACTACGCTGTTCTAAAACGTCTGATTATGCACGGTAAAGTCATTTTTTATTCGACATGATTGGAGTCGGCGCTGAGCCAGTTTCAAGCACCACCTTAACTCCGTGGTAGAGAAGTGGGCGGTCACGCAGAGGAGCCGGGTTCCATTTCCATTTTGTCCTCGGTGTTTTTAATCATACAGTTTACTTCGTATTTCGTGTGATTGGGTTTTCGGACATCAGTGGTAGTGGACAAGTACGATGCCAGAGTAGACGCTTCTTGAGATCTCACAACAGCTTTCGCTGTAAAACCATCATATTTGTGCAGTATTGATACTTTAGCGCTCTCCAGAAATAACTATATAAATATCGAAATATTCATTAAATCACACTAATGACCAATTTTGGCGCTGTCTTTCTGTAGCTGGGATCACCGGTGTTGGCAACGATGGTCTTACAAAATGAGGAAAAAAAAACATATGCATAAAAAGCCTAACGTAAAATTCTGTTTGAACCAGAGTCTTCGGCGGGCAGCTGATTATATACTACATTGCTTTATGCTATTTTTTAATTTTTTTATTTTTGGCTCCAAATAGCAATAGAAAATGACGATAGATTACAATTTGACGTGCTTTTAACCACTTGCTTGCACACTATACGTTGCTTTCGAATGGCAGGATTTCACTGTCACTGTGACAGAAGGCCGCGAAACAGTACTTAAAAATATATATAGGAATGCTTTTCGAGGTAGTAACAATAATTGGGTGTGTCCCTTCATGGTTGTAAAGGCTTGTATTTCTGTTTATTTTGAGGTAACTTGATGTTCCTTATCAATAAGCTATGCCGGTCCGCTGTAAACTGACCCTATGCAAGTCCCTTTCCGGGCAAGTAACTGCATTCACCGTTTGTCATAATGCATTTCAGAACTTTTAAGTAACAACCAGGCATCACGCATTGCGAATTGCGTGTGGAGTAGTTCGTTGAATGCTGCGACCTTCTACAAAAGCCTCAGGAATCATTCTTCATTGTCACCTGCCTCAGCATCAACGAAGCGCCCATAATGCCTTAGAACTGTGTAGCTGGTACCACGCTTCTTAAAGAAATGTGTTCCGGAGAAATGTCAAAATATCTCCGCGACATGACATAGGAGCAGTAAACACATTCATTCTCCACTGTAACAAGTTTTTCTTTTTTTATTAAAATCGCTATGCACTGTTCATCCAGTGAAATTGCCTACCTAGACATGACAGTATATATTGAAAAGGGAAAATCAAAGACGACGCTGCAACAAAATTTGACTGACAGCCATTAATACCTAGATTCTACAAGTCACCATCCCCGACCCTAAAATATTGTATATTGCTTAGGGAAGTGCAGCGTATCAGAAGTATCTGTAGTGACAACGGCGCCCACTCTCACCGCTCAAGAGAACATGAAGCTGAAATAAATTACCCGTACGACGCCTTGAAGAAGGTCTGCAACGAAGCGCGTAGCTTAAACAGGAAACAAATGCTAGTTAAAAGTGTTGCCGTAGCAGAGCTAAAACAGCCAATGGCATTCTTAATAAAATGTACAAATGCGTTTGCAAACGTAAGTAATATCCTTCACAAGTAATGTGCAGTATTAACTAACAACGAGCGCCTTATACGGGCGTTTCCCGAAGTGCCAAACGCCGTGTGTCACCGCAAAAGGGATGATAGCACCGACTAAATACACTCTCATTAAACTTCCCAGATTAAATTCCTCATTCTCGTTCAAGATGTAATACATGCAAACGTCGTCAAGATAACGTTACAGTTGAAAGCCCCCATTTGATATGTACGTAACTTAAACTCATCTTTACCTGCACTATGCTTCGAATGTAGTCTACTTGATCGAATGCTCATATTGTCGCTAATGGTACATTAACCACACAGTACAGCCTGTTGATGTTAGGGTAAAGAGGCATCACCAGGACACGACGAATAAATTACCAAAATCAGTGGTACAGCTTTTTACGTTGCAGTTTACGACTTAGACAACCTCAAACTTGACAACCTCCAGTCAAACTTACAAATCCCAAGAGATAAAAACTATACAGTGTCGTACCTTATTCACAAGTTTATTACACTTCACCTAGCAGGTATACACATTTTAAAAGGAGCCCTTTAAATCAAAAATAACTCTTAAAAAACTGAACTCTCGAAAATTTGGGCTGAGTTGGAATTAGGTTTTTAATAAAAGCATCAAAGGAGATACTCCTGTTTTCATGTAACAAACGACGCTCTAATGTTGCTGAAGCGTGTTTGTTTGAAACACACGTGTTTCATCGAATACACATAGTTTTGTTTGAATAAAAGGATAACAGCTAATATGAATGTAAAATATCGCTTCCGTTACCCGTGCACCTTGAGATCATGAGTTTATGTCTTAGGTGCATTGCAGGTCATAAACGTCTTCGAATTATTTTTATTTTGCTCTGCCCTATGAGGGACTCCTAATTTCTTGATTGTATATCTGCTTTTGACCCGTCGCAGTCCACGGCCAACTTTTTCATATCTTCGTATGCATTCCGCCACTCCAATAACCATAGTATTTTCTTCGCATTACACGACCTTTCCCGTTCGTGCAATGCTATACAAATCCAATTATGAGCTTTAGTGATTAACACGAAATATTTGTTAACATGTTCCTGCTTTTTTCCCATTGGCCAGACAATAATTTCACCAGTGCTAAGCACTCATCTACAAACAATTGTACATAGCATAGTACAAAGATAACTTAAGCGAGTAACGCCAGTATATTTTTTTACAAATACTAGCGGCATATACAATTATTATTCGTTTGTTATACTTTAAGACAATTATACACTGTTGGAACTGCATTTCAATCGTAATGCCGTTTTTACGCCCCGCATTTTGTTTTTCGTACATGAATTATACTGACTCACAGCTGAATTAGAGCCGTTGGGGATAGGATAGACATGATGACAATTGGATTAGGCTCAGAGGCACGCTGTCTCTTTGAGTTGGCGCTTGGATTAAATATGTTGATGCTTGAATTAAATTTTTGGCGGATGGATTAAATAGCTTGACGCTCAGATTCTTTCAACGGCGTATGGATTATCTAAGCTGACACTTGGAATCAAAGCGAGCAGGAAAACCTGTATTTAGGAACTTTTTGCTGCGCGAGTAAGTGCATATCAACACACAGGGAATAACTGCGCTACACACGTATAAAACAGACACACACCCACACCACGCCTGTGTGGGTGTCTGGTTTATACGTGTGTTAAGCTAAACACGTTGCGCTCTTAAGCAAACGAGGCATAGACGAGGGAGCGATGTTGCCAGGATATACATCAAGAGCGATAGTGCATTGGCTTTGCAGTTTCACACTCCCCCACTACTCGCGGTCCTATCATCGTTACTACGTGAGACAAACAGAAAGTAGTCCCAACGAGCGCCTACGCGAAAAAAAACACTTTTCTGGACTTAAGAAGGTGAAGAACCCGGTGATTGATGGTAAGTTGGCCGGATCCGTGCCGCATTTAAAAAAACTAAAATGATGATTTTAGATAATATAGTTATTTGTTCGGATTTGGCGTCCCTAAAGCACCACATGATACGAGAGACGTCGTAGTGGTTGGTTCCGGCGATTCTGATCCCCTGGGGTTCTTTAACGGGAACCTAAGCACATTGGTTGCTCTAAAGCATTTCTCCCTCCATCAAAAATGCGGTCACCACGATGAAGTATCGATCCCGCAAACGGTGGGTGAGCACACAAATGCCTTAGCCACTAAACTACCATGGCGAGTTCTGGGTAATTTTATAAACTTCCACTTTTGACGAACAAGCAAAATGTTTTAGGCTTAAATGCGATAGAATTCTTACACTACTGAAACGCATTCATTCAAATTTTGTTTGTATCTACATGCTTGCATAGTCCAGCGTCGCAGAGTGATCTCAATACCAAAAATGATATGAACTAAACGGGCAATAGTCAATGCTTTTTTAATTAATTAGGAGCGAAGCTTCCTACCACCGCCGCGTACAATCAAAGTGCATGTGCAATACATGTTTGCACAATATCATCTACAGAGCGTATGTAGAGCGCATATATTAAAAAAAAGGAAATTCCAAAACACACTAAATCACCGCCAATAAGCTACGCATCAATCGAAGTACATCACAGACCAATAGGTTAAGCAGAACAAAATAAAAGGCTAGGATATAGGGCAACGGTTCACGATCTCAAGCATATTGCGTCGCTCCACCATCATCATTCACTTTGCAGACTCGCCTTAATATATATATCCAGAAGCTTTCGAACGAAAGTTAACTCACTGAATGAATGATCCATCAGCAATAGTTTTGATATGTACCACTGCTAGTACTTATAGCCATACGCTCACTCTATGTGGTTAGATAAATGCCTGTAAAAGTACCATGTCACAAAGTGGTTTGCAACATAAGGACGCCGCTTCCAAAGAATAAAAGATACTTTTTCCTTACCTCTGAATGAAGATCAGAACAATTGTTAATAAAAATGATATCTTCATGATTGTCCTTGTGTTATGCGAGTTCTGGAAGCAAACATGAGAGCTCCATTTGTGCAGACGCGAATCGTTGGTAGCTATACACCATAGGTAAAAATGTTTTAATGAAATGTTTATCATATCAATGCGTAATTATCCCCAAGTGTCTCACTTACATTTAGTGTAATTGAGGCAATGTTAGTGCTTGGCATAATAAACAAAGTATACTTGCAATGCCAAGGGCTCAGACAAAAATAGTGATTTTAGCAAATGCACCGATCTTTACAAAAGACACACAGACACACACTGTATATATATATATATATAATGCCACCTAGAGTTGTGAGCCGGCAAGCCCTAGCGAGCCAAAAAGGGCAAGGAGAACCAGGAAGTGTGGTTAGCGCCTCATTTCGAAGATACACACTCCTGTCTTTCTGCCCCGCTGTTCCTGTCCCTTCTCTACGGCTCTTGGTACGTGACAAACTGGTGGAGGTACTTGGTATTCTATGCACCGTACCCCTCCACATAGCAGGAACACAAGCGTCGTACCGGTGGTCACTCCTGTGCACCGCGCCAGCAGAAGGATCCGAGGGCAATCCCCTGAGTTTGGACTGCTCGCAAACAACATGGCAGCTCCGACCAGCCATGCCGACACCAACCCAACCGGTACGAACGGCACAACGCCGCTCCATTGCACCTTACTCACACCGCGAACGCCAAGTCCTTTTCATGGCACTGCACTTGAGGATGTGGAAGATTGGCTTGTTCATTACGAGTTCGTTGCCGTGCACAACCAGTGGGACGACGCCGACAAACTGCGGCATTCAGTCTTTTGGACGGCGCACGTGTCTGGTACGAGAACCGGGCAGGTATTCTTACATCATGGGAAGACTTCAAACGCCGACTTCTTGCGACATATGCAAGCCCTGACCATCGGGAGAGAGCTGAGCGCGATCTGCAGTCCCGCATACAACTACCAAACGAAGGGGTTGCGATGTATGTCGAGGAAATGACGCGCCTCTTCCACCGAGCGGACCCCGGCATGCCAGAAGAAAAAAAGGTACGGTACCTCATGCGCGGGGTGAAAGAGCAACTTTTCGGTGGGCTTGTACGCAGTCCACCCAAGACTGTGTCAGAATTTCTCACGGAAGCTGTCACCATCGAAAGCACCCTTAGGCACCGGGCCCCGTCATACGAGCGGCACGTCAATGCTTCAACTACGGACTACTTTGGAGCTTTCGGTGGCCAAATGAATTTTTTTCGAGAGCTCATACGTTCAGTCATCCGCGAAGAACTCCAGAAGCTGTCAGTGCCCTCGCAGCCCCCTACCTCTTCGTTGTCCAGCGTTGTTCGAGATGAAGTCCAGCATGCTTTAAGAGAACCATCTTGCATGCGGGATTATCAACCACCCGGTGACTTCCCCCGCATGTCGTATGCTCAAGCTTTGCGGCAACCTGTAACACCCGCAATCCCGCATCCCACCGTGGCCCCAGCCATGCTGCAGACGGTCCAAGCGGCGCCATATTACAGCGCACCTCGCCCAATCTCGCGGAAATCAGACGTCTGGCGTGCGCCTGATCGACGTCCTCTCTGCTTCCACTGTGGCGAAGCTGGGCATCTTTACCGACACTGTTCTTACCGGCAACTTGGACTACGCGGATTTTCGACGAACTCACCACCACCCAGGTTCGGTCAGCGGCCCCCTGATATTGAAGAGTCTGTGGCTCAACAGCGCGGAACTTCGTCATCCTTGCACCAATCACGCTCCCCATCGCCGCGGCGATTTTCCCCTAATCGCCGCACCTATTCGAGCGTGGCGCAGGGTCGGTCCCCCAGTCCGCGCCGGGAAAACTAACCACAGCGACCTTCGAGGGCGAGGCCGCTCATACTGGACAAGCTCAAGGCCTGCTACCGACGCTTCCGCAAACTGACGATTCTCCGACGACGCGACGACACCAGCTGGTTCCGAAAAGGTTTCATTAGATATTCCAGTGCTGCTCGACGGTCGCAAAGTCACTGCTTTAGTTGACACGGGTGCGGATTTTTCTATAATAAGTGAAAAACAGGCTGCTCTTCTAAAGAAAGTGACAATGCCTTGTAACCTCAAGCCAATTCGTACTGCTGGCGGGCACATCGTCATGCCACTCGGCGTTTGCACAGCACGAATACAGATTCGTGGTTCAACCTTTGTTATCAGCTTGAGCGTTTTCCGTCAGTGTTCTCGAGACCTGATCATTGGCATGGACTTCCTGAGGGAGCACGGTGCTATCATCGACATTCGACAACGCCTCGTCACGTTCTCAACAAAAAGCGCCACACCAGAGCATATTCCCGACCACGATTGAGAATGTCTGCGGGTAATGGACGATGCTGTGACGATACCACCGCGCTCAAGTGTTATGGTTCAAGTGGCTGGTAACAAATCAGCACACGGTGAAATGGTGGCGGACAGCAATCGATCCCTGCTCTTTTCCCAAAGTGTCTGCGTAGCACGAAGCCTAGTAGACCTTCAGGATGGCCATTGCGAGGTACTTGTTACGAACTTCAGCTACGAGCGCCGACACCTTTTCCCTGGTACTGTCATCGCCTATGCCTACCCAGTAACTAATGTGACTGGGTGTTTTGCTTCCGAGGCAACCGATAATACCGAAGCACCTCTCCGGGGCGTCGACATAAATCCAACGCTTTCTGACGAAAACAAACGAAGGCTTAACGACCTGTTGATGGAATTCCACGCCTGTTTTGCACGTTCATCGAGAATCCGCCAAACATCGATTACCAAACACCGTATTATCACCTACGGCGACGCGCACCCTATACGGCAACAGTCTTACCGCGTTTCACCAACCGAACGACGCGCGATTCAAAAGCAAGTGAAGGAAATGCTTCAAGACGGTGTAATACAGCCATCAAGTAGCCCTTGGTCATCGCCAGTGGTCCTTGTAAAGAAGAAGGATGGTACACTTCGCTTTTGTGTCGATTATAGGAAGCCGAATAACATCACAAAGAAAGACGTGTACCCGTTGCCTCGAGTGGACGATTCTCTTGACAGGCTGAGGCGAGCAAAGTACTTTTCCTCAATCGACCTCAAAAGTGGTTATTGGCAAATTGAAGTCGATGAACGTGACCGCGAAAAAACGGCTTTTCTAACTCCTGACGGCCTGTATGAGTTCCGAGTGCTCCCATTCGGCCTCTGTTCCGCTCTGGCCACATTCCACCGAATGATGGATACCGTTCTCGCTGACCTCAAGTGGAAAAGTTGCCTCGTCTATCTAGATGATGTCGTTGTCTTTTCAAAAACGTTTGACGAGCACCTTCGTCGCCTTCAGAGTGTTTTTGAAGCCATACGATCCGCTGACCTTACCCTCAAGCCAGAGAAGTGCCATTTCGGCTACAATGAACTGAAGTTCCTGGGTCACGTTGTGAGCGCTGCAGGCGTTCGGTCCGATCCCGAGAAGACTGCCGCTGTGGCCTCTTTCCCAGCTCCGACAGACAAAAAAGTCTTCGGCGATTTCTGGGGCTCTGCGCCTACTATCGCCGCTTTATTGAAAACTTCTCTAAGGTTGCGGAGCCTCTCATCACACTTACGCGTGACGACACCCCATTTCAGTGGACTGACGAACAAGCGACTGCCTTTGCGGAACTGCAACATCGATTGTCTTCACTCCTGTACTCGGTCATTTCGATGAGGACGCTGACACAGAGGTGCGCACTGACGCAAGCAACATTGGTCTCGGAGCTATCCTGCTGCAAACACAAGATGGGATTGAACGTGTGATTGCCTACGCGAGCTGCACTCTATCACGTGCCGAAACCAACTATTCAACGTCAGAGAAGGAATGTCTCGCGGTAATATGGGCGATTACAAAGTTCAGGTCTTATCTATATGGGCGCCCATTCAAAGTTGTGAGTGATCACCACGCTTTATGTTGGTTGGCTAACCTCCGAGACCCCTCTGGGCGATTAGCACGATGGAGTCTGCGACTTCAGGAGTTCGATATCACCATTGTATACAAGTCGGGTAGAAAGCATGAAGACGCCGACACGTTATCACGAGCACCTCTGGAGTCCGACCATACAGCTGTAGAAGACGACAGCACCTTCCTGGGGACTCTCAGTGGGGCGGACCTCCTCAGTAAGCAACGAGCGGACTCCGAGTTAAGACCCATCATCGATCATTTAATAGGCAGCACCGCGTCTGTTCCACGTCTCCTTTCCCGTACGTTGCCGTCATTTTGCTTACGACACGACATATTATACAAGCAAAACACTGGTGTTGGCAGCAGATCTTATCTTCTAGTCGTCCCTCATGACCTTCGTGATGACATCCTATTAGCCTGCCACGATGAGCCGACATCCGGCCATGTGGGATACTCACGGACGCTCGACCGGGTTCGAAAGCTATATTTCTGGCCAAAACTCGCCGCTTGTGTCAAACGCTACGTGAAAGGATGCCGCGAATGTCAGCGTCGCAAGTCACCACCTGTGAAGCCTGCAGGCCTCTTACAACCCATCGATCCACCACGTACGCCGTTTGACTAAGTTGGGATGGACCTTCTTGGACCGTTTCCTTTGTCTCACTCCGAAAACAAGTGGCTCATCGTCGCAACTGATTATTTGACGCGTTATGCTGAAACGAAGCCATTGCCACGCGGTACAGCATCAGAAGTCGCCCAGTTTTTCATGCACCACATTGTGCTTCGTCACGGTGCCCCATCATTCATCATCACTGACCGAGGGACAGCGTTTACGGCAAAACTGTTGGACGACATCTTCAAGCTCAGTTACACGAACCACCGCAAGACAACCGCATACCACCCCCAGAGTAACGGCTTAACAGAAAGGCTGAACAAAACGCTGGCGGACATGGTTTCTATGTACGTGGATGTGCAGCATAAAACGTGGGACGAAATCCTGCCATACGTAACGTTTGCGTACAACACCGCAACCCAGGAAACGACAAGGTTCGCACCCTTCCGTCTTGTTTACGGTAGAGACGTGCAAACCATGCTAGACGCTATGATTCCTCGTGACATCGACCAGCACGAGCTACTAACTCCCGATGTCGACGATTACATTCGGTGTGCAGAGGAAGCACGTCAATTAGCTCGCGTGCACATAAAATCGCAGCAATGTGAAGACGCCCGAAGGTACAATATCCACCACCGACAAGTCTTCTACCAACCCGGCGACCAAGTGTGGGTTTGGATTCCTGTTAGACGGCGAGGTGTCAGCGAAAAAGCCCTGAGCAAGTACTTCGGACCCTACAAAGTACTACGGCGGTTGAACGAGGTCAATTACGAAGTTATTCCAGACGGAGGCTCGGCAACGACCCAACGCCACTCACCACGAACAGAGATTGTGCATGTCGTCCGCCTAAAACCTTATATTACGCGGTGATACTCGTCTTATTGTTCCCGGGCAGCAAACATTTACTTTTTTTCACATTTTACGTTAGGTCTCGAACGAACTGTGAACTCAGTTAATGTTTTTTTTTTTCTCTTATGACCAACCTCAGACAATTTTTTGCACCTGCATATGCCCTGTGCCCTATAGGTACCGTTTCTTTCTCTTTTTTTTTCCTTATCGGCCCTGCCGTCCCCTTGTGTATGAGCATCGCGTCGATGCTCTAATGGGAGGGGGAGTAATGCCACCTAGAGTTGTGAGCCGGCAAGCCCTAGCGAGCCAAAAAGGGCAAAGAGAACGAAGAAGAAGTGTGGGTAGCGCCTCGTTCTGAAGATACACGCTCGTGTCTTTCTGCGCCGCTTTTCCTGTCTTGTCTCTACGGCTCTTGGTGCATGACAATATATATATATATATATATATATATATATATATATATATATATATATATATATATATATATATATATATATATATATATATATATATATATATATATATATATGGTAAAATGGACGAGTGAACAAAAAAAACGACAGACCTGCGCGTTAGGTGCAGGGCACTTACAGCAAAAGCTAAAAGAGCGGCACACTCATTGGCTAACTACTGCAAGCACGCTTGCTTGGTACCCACTTGGGCATTAATAATAAACCCTTGAATAGCAGGCCGGTGATCGCTATGCTATTTTTCGTCATTGTTCTTAGAAGCATGGTATCCGCTAAACATTTGCAAGGAAATTTGTGCCAATTGTACATGCAGTGGCTGACGACGATGAAAATTATGACGGAAGTGGGTATGCGCCACATGTAATAGGGGAACAAGAACAAGCTTTTGTAATGGGTTGGAGCATTGGTGGCTCACTCGTTATGCTATGCACATTGGGCGACGACTGGTTGTCCTTTTGCTGTTTTAAAACGCTTTAGAGGTCATAATAACGCAATTGCTTCCCCGACATCAAGCCTGCCTAAGGCAAGTTTGACAACAAGCCTCAGGTCCCAGTGTAGCTCAGTCTTCGGATTCTTGTAATCTAAAGCCACGAATGCAACTGTTTTGAGTTATTGCTAAGCACAACGATTCTATATATAAACTGAGAAGTAGGGGACTCAGCGGGCAGCCCTGACGGACAGAACGCTTTATGTTAATTGTATCTCCTAGCGTCTTATTGATTACTAGTCGGGTCGTGCAGTTCTGGTATGCCATAGATACTCCATCTCTGATTACAAAACCAATGTTGACATGGTCAAGGATGGCAAGCAGAAGGTTGGGGGAAACACAATCAAAAGCTTTCTCGAGATCAATCAGTAGAATGGCTACCCATACTTGATTGGCATCGCTACACTCGAGCACGCAGCGCATCTTGTGTATATTGGTCACAATGGAGCATCCCATAATTCCGCATGTTTGGTGAGGCCCAACCAATTCTTTGATTACCCCTTGAAGTCGCCGTGCTATTACTTTCATTAAAATTTTGTAATCACAATTAGTTAGGAATGTATGTCTATACGAAGAAACTAATTTTAACTTCTCCGAGTGTTTTGTCTTAGGTATCAAAACTGTATGTGCTTCACCAAAGGACCTAGGGAGGCCATTAAGTTTGTAAGCTTGATTGAACACATCTGCAAGTACTTGGGATAAGTCATTTTTAAACTCCTTATAAAACGAAGCACAAAGCCCGTCCGGCCCCGGAGATTTACCAGGATTCATTTATCTATAGCCCTTTCTACTTTCGTTAGCGTTATAGATAGCTCTAAAGCTGATTTGGTGTCATCTGACAACTTCGGCATTCTGCTAAGGATCTCTTGCTTGAATGCCTCTGAACCAATGGGCGTAGCAGCGATGAGTCCCTCGTAGTGTTTGCCAAACGCTCGTCCTATGCTCGCCATGTCTGAAACTTTGATACCGTTGACTTCAATGACATCTGACGAAAATGCTTGGTCGACGTTTGGTAAATCAGACAGAGTTGGTCACATTACTAACGGAAGTGGAAGCAGTAATAAATTCTCGGCCTTTAACTTATGTGTACAATGATGTGGATGAGCCGTGCTCCCTATCTCAGGCAGATTTTCTCGTTGGAAGAAGACTGACAACGCTACAACCTTACGACCTCAAAATAAAAACCGAGTCGACCAACGATCAACTGAAGAAACTTTGGAGCAAGAGAGAAGGGGATCTGCAAACTTTCTGGTCTCGTTGGTTAAAGGAGTACCTCAATGAACTCGGGAATTACACATTCAACCAAGCAAAAAGAAATCACATATTGAAGGAAGGCAATGTAGTTCTACTCGGGGAAAAACATTGTCCCAGGCAACTGTGGACCTTGGTTCGCATAGAAGAACTGATCGGTGGACGTGACGGCATCGTGAGGACTTGCTTTCTACGCTTGCCAGACGGCACTGTTGTGAAGCGTCCTGTGCAGCTACTCTACCCATTGGAAGCCACCTAGCGTCATCTGACGGCGCGGGAGACTGTTGTGACTTCCTTCATTCATCTCTTGCAGCAGAATAGCAGTCATCATCATTATTGAGCCTCCTCACGAGCTGACGCTTGGCCTCGTGGCAGTGCCCGCTCACCCTTGTCTTTTTCTTTCTTTAGTTCCATTAAAGCCTTTCATCTGGCAAGACGTGTTTTTGCTTGTTGTGAGCCGCGCCGCAGCAGAATGGCTCAGAGGTCCAACAGCATCTATATGATTTTGTTTGGCATGACTATTCTCTAATTCAAGCGCTCTGTACCGCGCTCCCTGTACCGTGCCATGTACGCTGGAGGTGAAGGGAAATATGTGCTTATACGAGTGAAGAGAATGCTAGTGGCTCCTGCCGCGAAGTCTTTCTTTTTCAAGCTGCACAAAGGTACATTATCAGTCAGGACATTTGAAGCAGACCGTGGGTTTAACTCACCTTGAGGGACAAATTGCCTTATCTGTGAAAAACCGGAACCTATTGACCATGTTTTCTTACATTATTGGGAGGGAGTATATTCTTGGGATGTACTTCAAAGGACATTATAGAAATAATTACCTTTAACTTCATATCGTATAAGATTTCTGCCAATAGTGGACGAAGAAGGAACGCCTTTTGATTTGATTATGGTATGTGGACTTCACTCTTTATGGCGGGCCCAAATGGCGGGTTTCTATAGCGATCAGGATGAACGGCCTGCGCGAATGTATTTCCGTGAATATATGGCCAAGTTTGTTGAACTGCAGAAAACTCAGGAGATTTTACCTGAGTGGTTGTCGAGGGTGGAGCCCTTGGCAGTTCTTAGGGAATTCTAATTTCTGTCGGACTGTTACTGCTTGTTTTCGTTGTGTTTGTGGTTTGATGTACGCACCTATAGACTGCCCATAAAGCAAAAAAACAGTGTAGCTCAGTCGTAGAATACTGGGCTGGCACAAAGCGAACCCGGGTTCGAGCCCCACTGTGCCATTTGTGCTAGGTCATGCCCGTCTACGGCAAGTTTGACAAATTAGAAGCACCGGCATAACTCAGTTGTGGAATATTGGGCTGGCACCCAGCGGCCCTGGTTCGAGCCCCACTGTGTGAATGCTGCAAGGTTTTTTTTTTAATTTCGCGCAATGTGATTACGGACACCGGTGGCGGCAGCGGACAACTGCGCGTGACCCGAAAAGTGATCTCATATAAGCTTTGGCTGTAAAACGATGTTCGATTACGTACGGTGCGGCCGGGGACCCACCTTCGTAGCAGCATATCTCTATGCCTTCATGAAGGCCGATCTCCGACCACAACGTAGACAAAAAAATATCCCTTTTGTTCACTCATCCTATTCAGTTGAGCACCTAAAAACTACCGAATCCAGGAAGACCTTCAATATATATGCATATAAAATGACAAGGCCGGGTTCATTGTTGCAGGTCTAATCCTATCTTTCGATTAATGTAGTCACCTGTAGACTATGGAGCTAGCAGGTGGCACTACACAGCGTAATGACGATGTCCTTGGTGTTGGGAAGCTAGGCCAGCAAAATTTGGCTGCCGTACCGTGAATGTCCTAACTGATAATAATATTCTTCTTGTGCATGCATAACAAATGTTACATGGGGCTTTCAGTCCTACTATCAGATATGATTATAAGAGACGATGTGATAGAGGGCTCCAGAAATTAGGGTAACCTGGTGTTCTTTAACATGCCGTGTCATCGCACTGTACACAGACCTCCAGTATTTGGCCTTCACTGAAATGCGATCACCTCGATGTTGGTTGGACTAGAACATGCTCAGTTTACTACAAAAGGCACATTTAGTTTGTCGAAATATGAAAGCGTTTGATATAAAAAAGAAAATCTTCCTACCGCTGTAGTAACGTTGCAGAATTCTTTTTCACGAAGCAATCAGATGTAGGCACACGCAAAGCCTAACTGCTAAGTAAACACCACTTCAAACACATGCAAAGTCAGTTACGCCTTACATATACCAGATATGTTATCGGGAATACAGAATAATTATTAAGCTTGAGCTACCACCTGCATATTTATTAACAGAAACTGATATCCATCCAGGACGCCACAGGACATAACCTCCGAGTATTAAATGTAATTTCGTTAGTGGTAACAAATATTTTTTCGCCGAACAGGAACGGAACGAATTGTCCCTGTTCTCTTTTTGACTGCCCGACGTTGTGCACTTCCTCCTCTTACAGATATTGCCGTGCAAGTGTGCAAACTTTTTATCTTCGACAGCGTTAGAATTGATTGGTCATCGTCCTGGTAGGCAGTTTTTTCGTGTAATTGGGACCTATTAAAAAGAATGGTTAATCCGTATCATAATTTCAACCAGACAGTCATCATGAAGGCCTAAATTGGCAGTAGACAATTTAAGCTTTAGCAACTAGGTTTTTGAAAGCAATCGTCAATGAGCTCTGGCATTTTCTTCATGTCGGACTGTAACTAGGTTTCCATATTTAGTCGTTTATCCCTCTCTTCTCGCTTTTCCACTGTTTTGTTTTCATTTTACGGGGTACCGAGAGCTTGCACGCAACCAAACGAAACCTGTGTTCCACGTAGCTCTGACACCAGGACGGCGCTGCGGGCTCATACTGATCATTTGGTGTGATGTCCGCACGCGGATAAAACCTAATAACGTTGCAAACCTTGCAATCGCAACACTCCCCTCTCCCACTGCAAGCCTACTTTTGTGAAATCCCTACGACCATGTCAAGCGTACAGCAATAGGGTCATTGTACACATGGCAAAAAATTGATTGCCTTCTACAATCATGCACAATGAAGGCCTTACCAAACGAGTATAATGTGTACACACAAAGACCCCCATGCATTTTGCCTACGTACTTATGCTCACGACAATAAAAAAGTACTGATCTAATGAAAGGGAGAACATTTTATGTTATGTAAGGCATGTAACCATCAAAATTAAGAATTTGTTGATGTATCGAAACATTATACTACACTCCAGTGAAGCCTTTCAGTTTCGGGGACATTAGATTCAGGGCAGGTGGAGACCTACAAATACTGTATAATACCAAAGGATATGTCCTCTCACAACAATGTCTTGGGCTTGTCACTACAGTAGCGTGTGAGGAAATACCAGAGCAATGGTTCCCATTAGACAAGTTTGGAAGTTTTATGTCCCGGTATATATAACACAACGATTATGTTTTTTTGATGATAACAAACTTGAGCTTCTCTTTCAATGCACTATCACCGCGTGAACTCTTGTTATATTTCAGCTGTCGGCTCTGTTTGTACAGAAATGCTTCTACGTGTCAGTACCTTTCACACTAGTCTTTTTTTGTTCAAGAAACTTTTTAAACAGCACTTTCAAATAATCTCTTTACATCTGACCTTTGCCCGCATGTGTCCATATAGCTCCAAAGCAGCAGAAGTTGTTTATAGGCAGCAGGCTATAAGCTCAAATTTTATTTTTAACTGAAATTTATTCATCAAACGTGGTCCTTTTTCCAATCTTGCATTGCCAACAGCATATCTTTCAGCATTTTCAATGATGAACTTCTTTGTTTGATGTTGTTAACTTGAAGCTGTTCGTGCATCGCAATAACATAAAGCATTGAAGCAAGCTATACACGAACACGCTCCTGCTGTCGTGGTTGGAAATTTCTATTGAAAAGGCCAAACATATTCTGCTTCTGCAGAACGAAAAGAACAAAATATGTTTGTGCATGTTGCTGACCAAGCCGAAATGAACTTACCTATTGAATTAAATGAATAGCATTACCTTATTTCGCAAACAGATTGCAAATTAACCATTCTCAGAATAGCTATAGACCAAAAAACGAATAGTCATGTCATCATTTGCCCGCCAAGGAAATATATTTTTATTCATGTAAGTACACAATTCATTGAAACATAAGTTCTCTTTCCCTGCTCAAACACTTTGAAATGGGCCCAAACTAAATCTGTGCCCACTGCAGATGTCGCTTGGTGGTTTGGAGTATTCTTTTGTGCATCTTTTGCGCAAGAAAGATTTTGACACTAACAGCTACATTGGGGTTCTGTGGAATCTCGTTCGATCATCATTGTCAAGCCAGTCCCTGTTCTAGTGAGCGGACGCATAGAAGGTGAAACTTATTCATGTCGTGAGAGGCACGATTACTGCTCAGTAAGCACCTTACGCGTTGGCACCATTAGGCTAAGCCTCCCCACCGCATTGTAGGGTCTCCGAGTGCCCTAAAGTTGATCGTCGTTGGTGGTTATGATGGCGAAGCACTACTGATCTCCGTATTCACAAATGCTCCTCGACTCGAAATTCATCCTTTACTTGACTTTGAGCAGAGCCCTGCGTATCGGCTGAAAACAAGCTGCGTTTTTCAAGAATCGCTGCAGAGCTTTGCTGGTATGCAGTGATGTTCTCTTCATAGAGACGGTGCTCCCCACGACTTTTTAAAGTCAGTGTGAAGTGCCAATTGAAGAAACGTCCTAGAATACAGGAATGAAACTTCCACTTTCCTTCTTATTAGGGTAAATTTTGTTTTTCCAAAACTATGAATTGTTTCCTGGCTGTACGCCTCCACAATCACCACATACTTTAGGAGCGAAGCTCCTCGTAACCTAACCATCTGACTAGTCACGCATAATCTGCAAAGAAGAGACCAGAAATAAAAGAAGGAAAAAGAAATAGATGACCACTTCTCGTCTCAATTGCTAGATGCTGCTACTCTACCGCTAACTTTTGATCGGTTGTGTGCGCGCGCGCGCTACTCTCAGATTGGCTGCTGTGCACATTTTGCCCACGAGTGTCTCTCGCAGTCTCCTGAATAGTCGCCCAACGTGGCGGATCATTGGTAAAGCATTGATGGAGCAGAGTGGCCGGCGGGTTGAAGACGCTTGCACTCGGCTTCCTTGGCTCGCGTCTCATCGGTGTTAGCCGCGCGCCGTCTGAATAATTGAACGTGATCAGACGCATAGACGCATGCACGGACGGAAGGACGGATGGACGCTTCGCCCTACTCATCATTATTCACTTTGTGGTTCTGCTGTGATGTTTTTTTACTTTGCAAGTTCCTGCTATTACCCAGATTATCTGCTGTATAACAAGTGCGTGTTGTGACCACGACCGTTCAAGCCTTTCGTCATATACTTTTACTCATGCTACATACATTGATTGATTTGTGGGGTTTAACGTCCCAAAACCACCATTCGATTATGAGAGACGCCGTAGTGGAGGGCTCCGGAAATTTTGACCACCTGGGGTTCTTTAACGTGCACCCAAATCTGAGTACACGGGCCTACAACATTCCCGCCTCCATCGGAAATGCAGCCGCCGCAGCCGGGAATCGAACCCGCGACCTGCGGGTCAGCAGCCGAGTACCTTAGCCACTAGACCACCGCGGCGGGCTCATGCTACATACAAAGGCATATGAAATCATCTTGCCACTGCCTAGGCACACACGCAACAGTGTAAGGTACACCATCACCATCGTTTCAGTGTGCCCGCTGTAAAACCAACAATGATGTCATTACTTGACCGCTTCACATTACGAAGCGTGCTGTGACTAAGAAAGCTCGCCGCCATTGTGATAGACAATCAGCACAGCCATCATTGCAGAAAGCATCAAACCAGCTGGCTACTTCCAGCAACCATGCTCTTATAGCTTCAATTGATAAGAATTCAGCGCTTCCAACAAACTCGCCTTCCAAATGGGATACTCTCTCTGACATTGGCGCAGTCAAAGCACCCCCTCGAAACCTCGGCCTTCGATGCCGATGCCACAGGACACCATGCCGGAGGAAGACTCAACTGACGCGTCTAGCGAGCAAACAGATATTAATCTTCGCCTGGCTAATCTCCAGAAGAAAATTCAGCGTCTAGAAAAACGCCGCGCACAGATTCGCTGGTGACGTCAGAGTTCAGTACCACATCCGTCACCATTAACAACTTAAGGGCGGATCCAGCTACTCATTTTAGGAGGTGGCGGGGTCGCCTATAGTAACATCAGAGAAGGAGGGTGTGGTAATTACTTTTTTTCTTGTTTTTTACTAGCACAAAACGCTATTATAGCATAACTAATATTACTGTGTGCTCAGAAGGATTCCCCTAGTTTTCCCAATTGGCGATAGCAGGTGGATGGCAAGCACTGAACAGAAAAGGAGGGGATACGGACCAGCTTGGGGGGAGAGGGCAGTTGATCGCCTCTACCTCCCCCTTCTGGATCCGCCACTATGCCAAATTAGACACCTGCACCACTGTTGTCCCAACGTGAGCCACTGTTCTTTGTGGCCCAACAGCTACAGCCACTCACGTCGTTGTTAGTAGCTAAACTACAGTTATAAATATGGCCAGTCATTCTACAATGTCCTCCGAAAGCATTTTACAATAAAACTGTCACTGCATATTTGGGAACGTTGAAGAACTTCGTCAACGCGTAAAATATGGGGAGCTATGTGTTTAGACATAGCTGCTTCAAGAAATCAACGCTCTTTTCCTAATTCCAGGATTTGTAGTGTACTCCTCCTCATCCATCATAAATAGCAGAAGCTCGACAACCAGCGTACCATCTGGTAAGGTTGCTACATACGTTCGGAGCACTTTTCCTCAGTCGCGTATAGACCTTTCTCGGTGATGCACACTGCTAAAAGAAGGGGTGGCAGTATTTGTACGTCTACCGCTATCGAATGTTATAGTTTTGTTTTACTACGCTCGCCCTTATAGCGGCAGCGCAGCTCGTGTGAGCCTTCGTTGAATGTATCCTCTCCACCATTGTTATCTTAGACGAGAGATATTAGTGGCTGGTGATTTTAATGCAGCCCACACCACTTGGGAATATGGCGAATCAAAAGCATGGAGTACGTTGATGTACCTGTACTTACTTGGTGGCGCGAGTGGCAGCATGCGCCATCAAAATCGCCGGATTTATTCTGGTGGCTTTGAATCATGTCGATGCTTTGAGCATGTGAACCGAATTGTTGGGGCATCGACCATTATTCCATTCACCTTGGGCTTTATCCAAGCTTTCTGGTCGTCTTGGCCGTCTCTCTCGAGTTCTGGACTGTGTTCACTTGGGTTTCCCAACAAAAGCTATGACCGATATAACCTGCGCCAATTGAACGGTTCATGGTCACACGACACTAACCACGACTACAGAGATGTCTTGGTTGGACAAATCTCGACCAATTCTAGATTTACAACTCCTTCGTCTGTGGGCTGCATGCCGACAAGCAGAAGTTGCGTTGCAGCGAAATTCAACTTCAACTACGGCGTGGATTGAGTTCAGCACCGTACAGCGGTAGCTCGTTGTCATGAACGCCACTTGGAACGAGGTCGTTGGCTGGATTGGTGTGCTTCCCATGGGCCCTTATTGTCAAATGCGTCAATATAGAGAATATTTCGAATGATGGAACGAGTCGCCATTCTCCTGATTTAGCGGAGTCAATTATGCTGGCAACTGGCGAGACTTCGTTCACTTTCACGTTTCCAGCCGCCCGTTTGACACACCACCTCCTCCATTTAAAGCACAAGCATTACTTCCCTACGTATGCGGGCACAGTAACTTCATTAGAAGTTGTGAACGGCCACTCAAGCGCCTAATACGATGCCCGAGTTTCTGGCAGCCATAGACAAAGCCAAATCGCACAGTGCACCAGGGCCTGATGGATCCTCCCTACTAACTCTATAAAACACAAAAGGAAACGTTATTGTACATCTCCTGGACCCTACTAACAAGGAGTGGGCAGGTAGCCTCTTCCCAGATACATGGCACCCCACGAAGATGATTGCTTTTCCGAAGCCAGGAAAAACTACAGATAATATCACTGATCTGAGGCCTATATTCTTAACATCAACCATACAGAGGCTGATGGAGCGAATGCTTGCGACCCATCCTACATGATGACACTAGTGGTACTTCTCGTACCATTGGATTCAAATTGGATTCCGACCCACTTGGGCACTGAAGATGAGCTGGGACACCTATATTCTACGGTGCTCGCAGGAGGTTGCTCTCGCCGAATTCCAACATTATTGGCGACGGACAATCGAAAAGCTTATGGCCATGTCAGAAATGAAGCAATAGCTGCAATCATACATTGCACCGGCCTTCCCAGATGCGCGTACCTTCGTCGAAGCCTTCCTCTGTGATCGAACATTCTCTATCCGCCCACCTGGACATGCAGGAGATCTGTTCGCATTCCATCGTAGTGTTTCACATGGGTTTGTCTTTGCGCTAGTTCTTTTCATCATTGCCTTTCTTCCATTTACGTGGCAATGGCCACCAGTATCTGTCATTTACTCCTTAAGGGATGCCGACGATATTACTGTGTGGACAGTCCACCCAGATCTCGCTCGTCAAGAACAGGGGCTTCAAACGCCCTGAGATGTTACTAGTGCTTAATGTGGCCATGTCGACTTCGAATTGCCGAATGAAAAAAAACAGCGCTTATTACCGTTGGAAACAAGATCCGGCACCGTGCTCTTTTAAGCCGACCGATTCACTTCCCCTTCAATCTTGAAAGTGTACAGAAAGTCTCAAGTCTTCGAATGTTGTGGCTCGGAATCACTCAGATTTGTTCTGCGTCTACATTTGTCAAAATCGCAAAGCAACGTCATGAGGAATCAATTCATCTTATTCGTTGGGTTGGTGAAAATTCGGGTGGTGAATGCACCACAATGGCACGCCACCTTACCAAGACTGTTCTTCAACCCCACCTTGTGTACCAAGTCTAGTTACACAATCTAACAAGAGCAAAATGAACACGTCTCCAAAGTATTTATCACGAAGCTATGTGTGCGATCACTGGGCTTTCGCAAATGCACAAGAGCACAAGAACGACACAAGAATGACGATGATTCGGACTTTGCAAACAGAATCACAACTGGACACCGTTGATGAATTGGTACATCAGTGTGGTTCGGCACGCGCACTGAAACTGACAACATTCCCAATCGTTGCAGCGTTAGCTGAATACATGGGATTCGCAGTACCGATTCTAACTGTTATGACCACCACTGCTCTATGAAAGGATATACAGCTCATCGACAACAAGCCCCTTGGCCGTCCTCATCACGCGATTCCTCGCCAGGTCACGGCCATGGTCTCTCGTCTTCGTCGCACCAATATCACGCCAGGTATCCTTGTACGGTATGTCAACGCCAGTATCATTATTGGCATGGTTTGTGGTTTAAATTCATTTGTGGTTTATAGTGTAGGTGTGTATCATGAACGGCCAACCAAGAGAGTGCGAAATTACTGTTTCGAGGCTTTCACTCTACCAGTACAGAAAATGAAAGCACGATTTTCTGTGTCAGCCATGGATGATTTCTTAAGTCAATGAAATACAGGCACGCGTGCAGTTTGCCCAACATGCATGCTCATAACTTCAGGTAGGTCACACTGATATGCACAATACAACTACACCGCCCATTACATTTGAGTAATGGTTTGGTTCAAGAAACTCTAAATGTAAATTATTTGGATGCTCAAGTGGTAAGTAACTATTAAATGATGCAACTACACTGCAGCTGTGCAGGATGTCACCATACTCTTCAAAGGGCTCCAGCCATCAAATGTATGTTTCTATACGTGCACATTGAACCGAACAACAAATTCACTGGAACTCACCTTCTACTTCTTGGTCACGTGTGCTCTGTTGGAGATAGAGAGTACTTGATTGTGCAGTTCCTAGTCCTTCGTCACTACTGTAAAATAAAAAAAAATATATTTTACTGCAACAATCGGGGACCATATTAATAAAAACTCACTTACGAACGAATTTCTGCACAAAAACATTGTTGCATAAGCCAATCCATGAAAAAAAAATGTCGTAAGAGGTCATCGTTGTCACATCAGCCGCTGCAATAAAGCGCGCTGCGATTTCCCGGGAACATGACAGCGATGGTGATGCAGTTGCTGTATTTGCCAAAACATTTCTTCCATCGGGGACGCCTGTCGTACTCGTTATATCATCCCACTCGCACATAAGAGCGAATTTGGTCATGCCGTGAAAAAAGAGCAAGTACATTTAAAGAGCTTCCTTACGTGCTGTGCAGTTGTTAAAAACAACATGGCATGGTAAACAACGTATTGGTCGGTGCAAATTTAACAAACGCCTCTCGCTTGAGTTCCTTCAGCGTTTGACTGAATTCTTTGCGATTACCGCTTTTTTTTTCGGTGCTATTAAGTGGTACGAAAACCAGCTTCAGTGTATTGGTGTACGGTGACGCGTAGCGAAGTCCGTGCGTCGGTGTTTTTATTATGCGAGATTGGCGCCTTTGCATGAACGACAAATAGAACTCGATAAAGCTGCAATGTGTGTTCGTGTGCTGGTAACCGTTCGTTCACTTTACTTTCCAGTCTCTCAGTTGGGTGCAGTGGGACATTTCGGATTGACAGCGTTTTGGCACGTTACTTGAATGACCCCAAGTAGGTACGAAAACGTACGAACTACACGCTGTTTCAGTTTTTGCTCCGCCACTGGTTATCCTGTACGCTTCAATTTTCTTGTGAGCAGTCTAGTGTTCGGAAGTGAAACGATGTTCGTTGTGAGCATTGGTGCTGTGTTGACGTTTTTTTATGTAATTATTGATTGATAAATTAATTGATTCATATGTGGGGTTTAACGTCCCAAAACCACCATATGATTATGAGAGACGCTGTAGTGGAGTAATTCGGAAATTTTGGCCACCTGGGTTTTTTTAACGTGCGCCCAAATCTGAGCATACGGGCCTACAACATTTCCGTCTCCATCAGAAGCTTGATCCCATGACCTGCGAGTATTGACGTTTTTTCAAGACTTGTGAAGAGGCTGTGCTCGTGCGACCCAAAATTGAATGACAACGTTGATAACTGTTTTGCCCTTTGAAGTTAGGGCGGTGGACCTTGGTGTTTTTGTTTGTTAACTCGTCACTTCTCCCTTTTGTGATAACCATAGTCCGAGCGCCGTGATGTGACGAACCGAAGCTGCGAGACGCTACATTTTGTAGTGGATCGTGTTGCTTTGGCAGCATGCCTAGACTGTTCTTTGGTAAGAACTTAAGAGTTCTATGTGCCAGCGAGAGCCCATGAGCGTCAAGCTTCCCTCCGGCCCTCAGAAATAGCAAATGTTTCACCGGTTCATTGCTTTGGATAAAGTTATATAGGCCAGTACCGGCTAACTACAGGTTCTCTAGTTCGTCTGGCCATCGTTTTGCACAGCACTAGAGCCTTGAAAACAGCGGCACATGGCCAGATCTTACACTATATCAATAGACGTTCACGCCTGGTCAGCTTTTCTTTGCAATGTCATCGGCAGCTTCTAGACTGCAAATGTTCTTTGCCTGTTGATACCAGAGCACACTTGGTCCCTAATGACACTGACGGATACTAAATGCTGCCATCGGTGAGTTGACCTTGCGGAACTAAATTTGTTGCTATTCACGTAGTACTATGACGTGTGCAAGTTTTTAAGCCCAGCACATGTAACGTTCCCTTTAGTTAAACTGAAGCATGAAAAATTTACTCCTACTGTGACCTCTCTACCTTTCTGTAAATAAATTTTCTCTTTCTCTACTCTTACTGTTATATACATACATATATTTTGAAGAGGGGGGCAAATACATCAGCAGTTTTTTGTGATTTGATATCAGCCAACTCTTGTTTTATTATGAAAATTAGACTGCCTATTTTTACGTTTGATAGTTGGGAAGAGAATGTGAATTTATTTTCCAGGAGCCTGGTTGCACTTGAGGAATTCATGGTATTTTGTAAGATAAGTTCTGTAGACAATTACCACTGTAGTAGCACTATACTTCATTAGAACATATATATTGTTATACGTAAATCCTACATAGGGCTTCAGCTTCTCTCAAAGTGAATATAGCATTTTTATCACTTCAATGAAGTGATAACTTCGTCTAATAAGTGTTAGAAGTGAGTGTATTAATGATTACTTTTAAATATATTGTTTTGGCACGTCATGGATCGCAGAGTTTGTGGAGGTCCTGTGATGCATTGGTTGCACGCACTGACACATCAAGCCTTCTCATGACTTGGAGCACCTGTACAAAATTAGAAAGGACACGTGCTCCCTAGACGTCAAGTCTATGTTACTGCTGGGACTGTTATCATTCAGCGGACCCGGAAGTGGCCTGGAAGAATGTATGGCAGCCTCATGTGGAAGGACTGCTACCTGCCTGGAAGCTTAGAGGGCACAAAACTGCCTAACGACTGGTAGTAAGGTTAGTTTTCTTTGATATTTAGATGATTAGGTAAACACCACTTACTGTGCACAAATTGAAAATGGTTGCTTGCAGTGGATACCTGTATTATCCTCACACATAATGCTTGTTGAACATTAATAGAAGTAAATTGCGACATAATTGGGAATGTTGAAAGTAGAAAGCCGACAGCTTATGAATGAAACTCTACTCATCTGAGGATGAAAAGCTCGTGCTTTTGATTAAGCACAGATACTTTGTTTCCTTATTGAGCTCTCTAATTTGTGACTCGCTCTGTGGATCAAGTGCTCTGGAAATAAATCGCCTGACTGTTCACAACTTGCAAGGTGAAAGGCCTACCATACAAGCCTCGGACAACATATGGCAAATAACTGCATCTTTTACGTGGTGTAGCTTTTTCTCTCTTAGTGCTGTGGCATGTTGTGTTTCAGCCCAACGTGTTCACAATGATTGCACAGTGATATATTTTTTTCTACACATTGTACCTGACTTAAGTATGCAATGTTGATCTCTTAAGGTGACGCTGGGTGTGCCTATAAACTATTGCTCCTCATCTCCCTATCTATGGCTAGCTTACTTGAGCACCAATTCGATGCAGCCAGCAGCCATGCAAGCCAAGTCATGGAGCGCTCCTTTGGTCGTCTGTGCAGGACACAGCATATCCATTCGGCAAAACACTGACAATTATAATAATGGTGAGTGTTGGCGGCACCTGTAGGAGCCCGTTTTGTTTGTTGCGTATGATTGTTTTCCCCAATAAAGAACATTTTTAAAAGGTTTTTTTTCTTTTGAAATAATATATGTGAGCAGCAAGCACACTCATAATCCACAAGTGCATTGTGTATTCTAGACTGCCCATTATCTCTTATATGATGCCCACTATCTCCACTTTGCTGTATGGTGAGCTGGCTTTGTTGGATAGCTTTAAAGTTATGAACATTAGCTGTTGTCGTGTAACGCAGTCTAACTTGTGTTTCCTAGTGAACTTTTTTGTGGTCGGCTTCTCGCACCTAGTGTAAAGTCGAAATACAAGATACTTTATTGGCTTACGCCTGGCAGAAGTTTCATGTCTTAATATTTCCTAATGTTCTTTTGCACTTGTATTATATTAAAGTATATTTTTGTGTTCACTGTTTGTGTGTGTGCTGAGACTTCCTTTCGTTTTATCATTTCTGCATACTTGTCATCGGCTTCTGAAAATACGACATTTGTAAGTATAAGCGCATAATAAACAACTGTACACTTTTGCATGTAGCATGGTTGTTACGATGATCTTTGTTTTGCCAACTTCCAGCAGTGCTCCACGATCATGTACATTGTATCACGAACAGAACACAGAAGGTCAACATGTAGCAAGGGACTGCCAGTGACTGCGTTCTCCTGCTCTAAGTTCTCGACAGCAGAAAGAGCACATTGTGGTGCCTGGAGCAGTTTGAATTGTATACGTAGTAACATACTGTGCAGCTGTAGTTTAACTTCTTAGCAGTGCATTATTCAGCGATTCCTTTGCGCTTGAACATTTCAAATTAATTAAATTTTGTCTGGAGGATACCAAACTATGACACCAATTTGAAGGCTGCTGTAGTGCTAGTGGGTAAATAAATTTGAGCTGAAGTTTTTAACATGCATGTTAATCAAAGTGCCTGCGTATCTCTGCATTTCATTGTCATAAATCACAACATCCATGGTCGGCAATGGTAACTGTGTTTGCACTCTTTGTAGTACATAAAGTAAACCCATGGATGTGGTAATCTTGTACTTAGTCGACATAATCCTTCAGTATACACTCATTTGAATAGCACCAATGATGTCTTGTGTGTGTAAGCTCTGGGAAGTGCTGTTTATAAAGATTTAATGTCACAAACGTCAATAACATTCAACAGAGCGTTTTCTTCTTAGACATACCATAACTATAATGACAAAACGGACGTCATTTACATGAACATTGATAACAGATGACGTTGAAAGAACATATACGTTCGATGGTTCACAAACAGCAATAAAAATATTTCAAGGTAAAAAAAGGCACATATAAAACATGGATATGCACATTTCGAGTATTTACATGTTGGCATGTCATTTCTGCCGGCACATCAACACATCAGCCTGCGAATACCAGGGTGGCAGAAAAACAAGTTTCACTCGTCTGTGACAGACCAAAGCAATAGAGCAAGACCAGTGCCGAAGAAATTCCTCTTCACCGAGGAAGAAGAGCTCCTCCGACAAAGCAGACAGCAGCTCCTAGTAAAATCGCTCTAGCATCGGGAAGAGCGCAAGGTGGCCGCGGCCCGCTGCAACCGCCTCGCAGCGGTTGCGCCAGAGGCAGAAAGAGCCGGCAACAATGAGAATGCAAGCGAAGCAGCCTCGCGAACAACACCCAGAAGAAAGGAAGCAATTCACTTTGAAGCAGCGAAATCCAGCATGTACTGCTCTCCAAAAAACGGAAGCAATGACACAATGCCTCAGAAAATGCTGATATGTTTCCCGAAGGGAGCAGTTCAGGCATGTTGCTGACTGAATCATTCTCCACCTTTCGACGTGGTTGAGAAACACAAGCACACCCCATTCAAGGTGCCACATGAAGTCCCGAAGGTGTCCAGGCAGAAAATAAGCCGTTAACGTGCTCTAAGACACCCGATTGATTGATATGTGGGGTTTAACGTTCTAAGACACCCGACTAGACCGAGCACGGCGGGCTGGTGGAACCAACGGAAGCAACAAAGCAGCAGTGGTCTCAACTATGGGGTTGTTCAACACATCTAGGCCAGGATAGGTCGGTGAACACAGGCCTACAACACTTCCGTCTCTAACGAAAATCAGCCGCTGCAGCTGGTATTCGATCCCGCGACCTGTGTGTCAGCAGCCGAGCAACTTAGCCACAGGACCACCACGGCGGGGCTGCGCGTTGACTCACAACTCTCCTAATAAGCATTGTTTCACACATCTCAGGAGAGTCACACTTCATCTAGCTTTCTGTCTGGCTGTCACTCCTATAAAACGCGTACTTCACTTTTTTATGCTCTGCAAGCATCCGACGCTGCTTTGCGGAAACTTTCCCTGAGGTGTGCTGGGCCAGAAAATTGTCTTCATTATCTATCACTTCGGTTTGAGCCTTTCGAGGAGACAAAACGAGTCTCTCTCTCTCTATCTTTTTCGTCCTTTTCCCCCGTGTGGTTACGTCTCTTGATTTCAAGACTCACATACACGTCCCTTGCTTTGTTTGCTTACTCAAACACCGCTGGACGAAATAACTTGACATCGGATAAACCAAATTTACTATGCGAAGTTAAGACTGCTTCACGAATATTGCTCGCTAGTCTCGAGTTATTCTTGTCATGCCGTCACGTACGCTGTCACACCATTTTCCTTAAACATGTGGCACATACTCGCAGGCGTGCATGTGCCATTAGGCGTGTGAACATAAGCCACTAGTGAATGACAGCATACATCTACCCAAGAACAGCGAGAACAGAAAAGGTTAATTTTACGTGCAAGCGTGAAGACAATGCAGAGACCGTAAGCGCTGAACCAATGAATGAAACGAGTAAATTTCAGTTGCGTTGTCAGAGGATTTTTTTTAACCAAAGTGAATGCACGAACAATGAGCATGTTTTTTTTTCGAGATGATGCTAATATGTCATTTCTCTTGACTTGTCATTTTTCTTGTTTTTGTTTGTTTGACAGCGCTGGAATATCATACGATATCTGACAAATAAATCGTGTCATAAGTCAATGCCCTTCTCTGCCTGGTCTTTTGTCTTTCGCGCTGTCTCCCTCCAACATAAAGGTCCCAGCAGAAATCAATCTCAAACATTATCCGTGGCGCTTATTCTACGACAGAGCCACGCCACGCCTCAAAACCACTTCTCAAATAGACTCCAAGGTTCGTGAAAAGTCAACTGGGGTTGCCGTGTGGTCTATATATTTTCATGAACATTGCATATCTACTGCTGTCCTACAGGTGTCATGTCAAGTTGATGCCAATGGGTAATTGTTAGCCGCAATTCACAAAAGGTGATTTGTGTACTGTTTCCAGGGATACTATCCTCAGAAACACCACTGCTTCTTACAAACTTGCCCCTTCTGGTGCAGATAATATCCATGTTGTTGTTGGGATTGTTACACACTTAAACAACTGGTTATATAAAATATCTATGACTGTTTAACTAGTGCCTTTGCGTGCTGATTGGTATATATCTTTAGCGCCCCGTCGTAACACTTCGCTCAATAAAACTTTACAACACAGTCACCATTCATCTACATGCTCCGCAATTGCTTCGCAAAGTACGTGGGATCTTTCTAAACTTTTAGCCTCTGGCTGCATCGCTTTGGCATGCCGCCCTTCTCAAAACAGATAACGAAAGCAAATTTCAGTTGACCGTATTCCAACACAGCCAATCTGCAAATAAGCAATCATTCAGAACATATAAACCTGACATTAAAATAGAGGCACTGACTGTGGATCTGCAAAAAAAAAACTTCATTTGAGCTCGAGTGCAGGTCTCACAGCGATTGCGTTCTTTCAGTCAGACCAAGAAAAAGTCGACGTTCCTTCCAGTGACGTCATATCTTCTCCACATGACATTTTTAAAAGGCTTTGACCTACAACTCTGTGACAGAACGCAGGACGGAAAACAATTATGTTGGAATTGAACTTAAGTCTTGTACACATTTATTTAACGGTACATGTTTAAAACCGTCAATCATCTGTGTTATGCTGGCTTCTTAAAAAGCTTCTGTTCTGAGTAACCTTTACTGAAATGTTATGAAAACCGAAGACGTGATTCACTTCCTGTGCAGATGTAATCATTAGTACACGAACAGCCCGAAACCGCGAAAAATCTCTGCTTATTTTCTGAGCACCAGTTAAATTCTGTCCAATGCCATGTTTAAAATTGCACGTTACTGGTTTTCAAGCAATGCTTGTAAAAAAAACGTTCTCCAGCATCAGTTGTTAAGGTCTGCGAAATTGTTTTTATTTTATTCATACAAAAAGCTTGGTATCTCCAAATATATTTTAAGAAGAAAAAATGAACAACAAAGCTACTGACGCATCTGTTATGCTAGCTATCAAACTTACTGTACGACAGATCAGGAGTTCCCATACCAAATCAGGAGTTCTCAATTGAGCTCATACCATTTATAAATTTACATTTTGCAGAGGTTAGCAACTGTGTAACTTCTCGAGAGTCATAAACAGGAGTGAAGAATTTGTTTTAGTTTCCTGTGGCCTTGTACATATGCTTTCAGATGCTCTGAGAAAAATTGCCTATTTGCGTTTTATGTGAGCTTGGCACCTGCAATCAGATATGACCTAATTATTTCAAATGTGTGGTTTAACGTCCCAAAACCACTATATGAATATGGGAGACGGCGTAGTAGAGGGCTCCGGAAATTTCGACCACCTGAGGTTCTTTAACGTGTTTCCAATTCTGAGCACACGAGCCTACAGCATTTTCGCCTCCATCTAAAACGCAACCGCTGGAGCCAAGATACAATCCCGCAACTTGTGGGTCAGCAACCGAGTACCTTAGCAACTAAACCACCACGGCGGGGCAAATATCTCCTAATACAAGAAGGTTTAGGCACGATATATATGCGTGAATTTTTTTTTCAATTGTGGCCAAAAAGGAAGGTATGCTCACGGGTCTTGAGTGTTGTTTGAAGTGTAAGTTCTCCAGCATATGATCATAGGTTGTATTTGTCCTTAGCAACTCATTCACAACGTAAGCATTAAAAGTAGTGCCACATTTGCGAAAGCAAATAATTAGAATGATGTATATGCCCCGGAACATAACAAATAGATACAAATGAGCAGTGTCACGATTGCTGTGGATGCTGCTCTTCGTACGTCAAATTACACTGCAAACATTTGGGGAAGCAAGTTCGGTTATAACTGTGAAAATACGTTAGGAATACGGGTATAGGAGCCAAGAAACCTAAACAGGTTGAATCACAGGGCGATCAAGAGCGGACGCAAAATTTCAGAGCGGCTTGTCAATGAAGACAAATGACTAATGAATCACACGAACATAAGTCTTGAATGACAGCAGAAGTTTTTTTTTTGAAATCACAGAATATTCTGTCACCTAAATCTGCCCCCACTTTTTTCTCGCTCTTTCAGTCCACGTTAAAATATATATATCCACGTGGCTCTACACAACAAAGCAAGAGAACTAACATAACCCAGAAACCAAACACGTTACACATTATTTTTTCGTCATTTGAATGTGCCATATTGATTCATTCCTGTTGCTTTTGGAACATCATGAAAATACAATATTACGAAACTTTTTCGATTTCACTGTTGCCTTGAATTTTGTGTAGAGTCCTGCCCAAATTTTTGTTCCGAATCTTCTCTCTTGCAGACTGCAATGACGTTATTCTGATTCCCGGCAGCTCTAGTGCAACGAACTGCTTTTGTTGCTGACCGCTCTTGTCATTGTTGGATCCATTCATGCCATTTATTGAATACAATATTCCTTCAAAGAAAATGAATGAGAAACGGTAATTCTCAAAGAAAATATTTGCAGCAATGCACAGCGCCAGATAAAATTAGATGGTTTATAAATTAAGGAGCCTACAACCTGAGTCTGGCATGTACTATATAAATTGGGCAGCATGCTACAAATTCACTGACTTGCATTCATCACAACAGCATCGAAGTTTCACTTACGCTTAAGCTAGGCTAACTTCTTTCACACAAAGGAATATATAATAGAAAGGTGGTGTAAATAATTATGTATAATACAAAAAGCGTGACTAAAGCTACATTTTGGGAGTTTTATTTTCAACACAGTGTCTGTGCAGATATAATCAAAATATCTGAAGTTTTGCCCATCTCTACACTAAAAGGTCAATTTGTCTTTAGCAGGTAAGACGGACGTGAAAGCCGGTCAAGGATGACTTCATATGAATGGCCGTGCTGCTTTATCCGATGAATGTTGCTAGCACGTTACCGCACCCAAGTTATGTCTCTTTTGATTTTGAACACGCCACCAGCGATGATGAAGGCGAAGATCTTAAAGCAAAGAATTTGGCGATCAAGTAAGTGGCATAGCCAGGTGGGTGGGTTTATGAAGCTGCAGCTCCCCCCCCCTCCAAAAAAAAACAAGTATTTCGCAATTTTCGCACCAGTGATCAGCGGCGTCACTCGAGGGTAGGAATTTATTGGGCTCCAGCAACTCCCTCTCTTCGCCTTTCAAACGAGATCTTCTACTTTGTGGAATGAAAACAGCCCACACATAAAATAGGTGCAGATGGATTAAAGTCGGTAATGTAGTGCATCAGTCGTGGTACCTTTTAAGACTCCTTAAACATGCCGCGCGCGCCCCCGCGGAAGACTCACGCTGCTAGAGGTGCCAGCACACATCCGTTTGAAAAAAAAGAAAATATGGAAGAAAGCGAAACGCGAGTGTTTTCTGTCAGTTAGTTCGAAAAGATATGTTCAGTAAGATCGAACCAAGAACCAGCACGTTAGGCTACGTCTACTCAAGAAGCACTTCACTTGAGGAGAAAAAACACGCATTTTCACTTACTAGTACACTACCGGCACGCATATTGTTACGAGTGATAAACAGAAAAAAATGTTTGTTTAGAAAAAAATGATAACGACTTAGAGTACGAGATACTTTACTATGGGAGAGAATGAAGCCATCCCGTAAACCTCACACCAGCTGGTACATATAAATCGAAGACACGTTTTTGCCACAGTATACTTGAAACCACCTTGCTTCAAAGTGAATATAGGTATAGTGGATCCTAAGCTTCTTTTGCTTCCTGCTTACACAGATGCTTCTTCAAGATACATTCCTTGTGCGACTGAAGACACGGCGCTGGCATCACAGCCAGAGTCATCAAAGTAACAGGCGCATGTACCTTTTATGTCTAATGTTTCCTCTGGTGAGAACTGCCACCTATGCGTCACTTACTGATATACTTATTATTGCATATGCTTTGAGAATAAGGCAGGGATACTACGTACCTAATGATAAATGACTCCATTATTACTCATTTTTAGATCATCAAAATTTCAGCAAAAGCAAGCTTGATATTGGAATCTACACAGATGTACTAAGAGTGGATAATGGGGCAAAACATCAACTGCTAACTTCTCCTTGTGTTCTTCCGCCAGTGTACATGTTTAAATCTTTGAACGATTTAAAGCAAAAACAAAAAGATTTTAAAGGGCTTGACTGTATAGGTACCGATGGCTTAGCTACTCAGCGCCTCAAGAGGGTACGTTTTGCCTGGTGTGTGTCTTTTTCAGCAGAACTGAGAATGTCAAGGGCCAACATGCGTGCGCAGGGGCCACTGTATCCGACTCAATGTAAACAAAATGGCAGCATATGCATTTTTTATCAGTGAGTGATGGAGAGTGGGGCGAAGAATTCGTCCGTCCATTCGTTCTTGCTTCCATCCGTCCATGCGTCCGTCAGTGTGACCGTCCATGCGTCCATCAGCCAAACCGTGCGTGCGTCTGTTCGTGCGTGCGTCCCTGCGTTCGTCCATGCAGCCACCCCTGCGTCCGTTCATGCGTCCATCCATGCATCTGTCTATGTGTCCGTTCGTCCATCTATTCAACACTCCAAGTACCACCATCTCGCATCTTTTTATCATATATTATATATATAGAAGCACCGCCATCCAGCGCACATTCCAAGGACTCAATGAGAGGTGGCACACGCACACTTTCTTACGGCTTGCGCTTCGGGTCCACTTCCCACCTTTAACCACCTCGAGTTCATGGTATATACTAGTTCACTGTATTCATGGCACTGCGGCCGAACGCTCGCTAAACCATTCGAAAACCAAGGAGGTTACGCCCAGCGAGTATGACGTAGCAAACTTTTTCAGTCAGATAGTGCTCAATGTACATGCCAATCGCTGCTAATGGGAAATGAGAGGCGGAGAATTCGGTTTTTACTTTTTTACGGCTTGCGCTTCGTATCTACTTCCCATTTTTAACCACATCGAGTTCATTCATGGTATATACAAGTTCATTGTATTCATGGCACTGCGGCTCAACGCTCCCTAAACCTTGCTAAAGCTAAGGAGGTTACACCCAGCGAGTATAACGTAGCAACCCTTTTTTATCAGATAGTGCTCAATGTACATGTCAATGGCTGCTAATGATGATCGCAGCCTGCGCGTTAACTAAAAGCCGAATTCTCCTGTCTCTCGTTCCCCATTAGCAGCCATTGACATGTACATTGTCCAGTATTTTTTATTGTTCAACAACGCACAGGTGAAGTCTCTCACCAGCACCACCTTGGAGGTCAAAATGCTATACTTGTTACAGACTACGAGGGACTAACGGGTGCCGCTATAAGGAGCTTCGCCCCTAAAATGAAAGCACGCCCTTGAAGTCTTGATACACATGACACCCCTAGTTATCAGTGACTCCAAGCTGGTAGCCGACAATTTTCTTGAAGTCTTCTTAATATGTGTGCCAAGTGTCATCAATCAACTGGAACACGCATGACAAGCAAAAACAAATCCGAGAAAAACCAAAGAAAGTTCTAGCCTAGTATTGTACTTTGCAGAAGGCGAGGTCTTGCTTCAAGTGGGCCTAGAAACAGTGGTCACATAGATCTAAGCACAGCCTCACCTACAAATACAAGTATCTTCAGAACACTGTTTCATGCGCGGGCCGATTGTGGCGACATCAGCCAAAAAAAAAGAGAGATGTGGAAAGTTCTTCAAAGGATGTCTCGTATTTAGATCTAGATGTGCAAAAGCGCATTATAGCAGTCTCTGCCACAATCATCAAGGAAATCCTCGTCTTGAAAGTAGAAGCTGCAGGCCGCTTTTTCAAACTTGCTGGTGAAACAATGAATGTTGCTGGTATCGAGCATCTTAGTCTCTGTGCAAGGTACCTTAATAAGGATACCAACAAGAAGTGTTGTTAGGCATTGTGCCAATTCATGACCAAAGTTGCCGGGCCCTCGCTAACACCATCATAAGTATCTTCCCAGAAATATGTATTAACATGCAGTTTCTTCGTGGCCAAGGCTACGACAGTGCAAGCCCGATGGCTGGCAAAACGAGAGTCGTCTTCAAGCTGTTGTTCGTGAGGAATATGCAGCCGGACTCTACACTCGTTGCGCCACTCACTCCGAGTTCTGTGTGTGGCGTGCTTCATCACAGATATCAGAAAATGTTTGGGAACTCTAAAAGCAAGGTCCGCCTTCTTCCGTCCGAAGAATGGGTTGCTCTTTTCGTGTTTCCTCGGTACTTCATACTATTCTGAAAGCACTGCCTTGCAAGTGCTGACTGTGGCACTTTTGTGTTGTGTTTTACTTCTCGGGGGCTTCATTTTCACGCAAAGCAAAAAGTCAAAAGTAAGATAACTTTTCAGTTTCCTTTTTTTCCTACTGTAGTTGTTCCCAATTCCTCTGATTACATACAACGTTACATGACAGCGCTCCTTCGTGCACCTGCAGCGTCAGGACGTCAGGTACTTACTGGCCCAATTAGCTTTAGAGCAACTGTATGATGAAAAGAATCTTTTGTCTAGATTTTGTGAATTGCTGATGGCGAATTTTTGGTGTTTTTTTTTCAGTATGCCCTAATCATACTTGGCTCGAATATTTGCACGACTACCTTCTTGCTCCTTCTTAGTTGTTGACTGGTACGTATTTGGTGGCTATTTTCTTTACGTCCAATATCAGTATCGCGCTAGCACTTATGTGGGAAGTTTCCACGAGTTTCTGCCGTCACCATCGCTGTCCCCATCATGTCCTGTATAAATTTCTAACTGATAAGATTTCCCAGCGCATCTTATGTTCTTCCACCCGTATGTAATAATCTGCAAGTGCATCGGTGCGACGAACGCCGCTCAAGTGGAGTTCATATGAGCCAGCCCATCTCCATTTCTTGGAGTGTGGATGTGATAGGATCCCCCGTCTATTAGACCAGTTGTTGAGTGCTCAAGCAGAGCAAAACCCCATGCCCATTTAGAACGATCAGGAAATGAGGTGAAAGGAGGGGGGTTTTTTAGAGCTGAAGCCACGGTAACTAGAAAAATGCATCGCATTTGTTTGTTTGTTTTTTCTTTCTGCTGCATGTTTTGGGTGGTCTTCGCCACATCAAGGGGTCTGAGTGCTTGCCTTAATGGTGTCTCGGCGTGGTCACAGCTGTTTGATTAAATGGACATATGCCACATTTTTTACCTACGAAGTGTATCTTGCTGATGAATACGAACGACAGATGATAACACGAAAACCCTGGCATATATTTGAAGTACAGTGTGATTTCTATGCCGCGTTCATGGTGGACTCAGAACGGGTTGGCCAGCTTGATTTTCACCAACATTGGTAATGTGAGAGCGGACTGCATGGTGAACACTAATTACATGGTCTAACATGAAAATTATGACATGCATGTCATTGTCAGCGTCATACAGCTGCCACAGATTAGCCTGCTGTGACCAGTTGGCTAGCTTGACATTGGCTATGCATGATGTGACTGTATGACGAACATTAGTGAGACCTCCAAAGAGGAAAGTATGACATGCATGTTACTAAAGCCATAATTTTGCATTCCGTGATCATGATGCATGGAGTCAGGTTAGTTAGGTGAATGACAAAGATGGTTTCCGTTATTGATAATATTGGCAAACATTGAATTTCTGGCTGGGTGTCGGGTACATTATCAGAATCACACTTAATTATAGAAATCGCCTACGGCACAAGTATGAATATCTCACAGTGAGTTTTTGTTGGGTGGTCATATGACAAAGCGTTATGATTCAGAGCGTACATTTTCTCTAAGTATATGAAGGTGCGTGAGTTGTGCATCTATGGTTCCAATTTTCTTCGCACCGCGCTGTTACAACTTAACGACCGTTCCAAGGTAAATGTCAAAGAGGAATGATTCATAATTGCAGGATCCCCCTGATCTAAAATCTTTTGCTTGCATAGTTTAAGGAGCCTTGATTAGCGATCAGCAGCGTTTCTTGACTAAACTGAAAAGCTTTTGCAGAGACCCATCAAAATTTAAGGTTTGAAATAATAAATTTTAGTAAAACATTGTGAAAGAGTAAACGTTCATTAAAAAAGATAATGTCACGATTTATTAATAAGAACCTAATATCGCATGTAGCATGTGGTTGTCCTTGTCAATCTTGCGAACCACCCCGGACATTTACAGTTGATAGGGCGCCAGTGGGTACGGCATTCCTTTAAGAAAAAATACTCGTGATGAAGCGCGAGAGAACAAAGATTTTTCGGGAACGTCAACAGCGTAAGGTGTTCAAGAGATTCAAAGCCACACAGGGCGAGTATCTGCACTGTTGAAAAAACTAACTATCACGGAAATACCACCAATGTTTCAAATCTGTCTCTAGTTCATGGTACCGTATTGTCAAATAAAATCTTCATCATTTTTAAATATTGAAGTAGTGACTGTGTGGTAATTCATTATGTACCTAACTCTACCAATCAGTTGGAGCCAAAAGTAGTGATAGACCTTAATACACTCAGATGGATATTACTTCCAGCATATGGTGTCAAAAATCTTTCGAATGATGCCGGTATAAAGTGCTGCTTCAGGCACTCTACTGCCTCAATGTATTATAATGAACAGATGATTATTTCACAATTTGTTTTGGTAAAAATTCACTATTACGCCGATGAGACTCTGTCGACTGGCGGTTCCTAGCATGTAACTGAAAATGTCATCCGCCAGAGTTGAGTGCTGTGAGTTTTGGCACATGAAAATTTTACATCAAGAAAGATGACGCTTCCGTTCTTGTCGGCATTTTTTATGAAGGCACTGTTCTCTCGGAATTGTCACAAAGTGTGGTCTATACATAGTGGACACGTATGACCTCAACAACGTAGTATTTTAACCCGAGTGGCGTTGCCAAACACGCACAAAAGAATTTACCGCTTTACGAGGTGGTGCAGTGCTACCCGGATAATGTTTTCATAATAAGATTCAAAATACTAGAATCATAATAACGTAATAATTTTATTTTTTTAAAAACTAAAGCATCGCAATCTTAAACTTTAACAGTTTCACACTATAATAATATTCTGCCCCTAGTGTGCACTTCAAACACTTGGTGCATACTTCTTTTGTTGGAAGTTACTCGATAAGTTTACATTGTAGACTACTGCAATATAATCGATGAAGTTGAAAGTGGCCTGTGTATATAAGTTTTCGCATGTAACTGCATTCCGTGTAATGGGTAGCATGCTTTAAACCATGAGTACGTGCGGTAATTTTTTTTCAATTTACTATGCACCCAATACGTGCTCTAGATGGAATACGCGCAGTTACAATTTTCCATTTCTTTTTATGTGAGGCTAGCTTTAACCCTCAAATTCGTTATGTAAATCTCATGTTCCGACGCCTGCTGGCAATGTTTGTTTCCACCGCAAATTATTATTGTGGTATTACATGTACTACGAACCCTGTGTACACAGAACACGCGGGTCTCTAAAGCATGATCGTTATTTTCACTGCATATCGAAGCTCTTGCGCGGCTGTGCGGGAGAGCACCTAATTGCCGTGCACGCAAACGAACAGGATTCGAAGTTCACTCAGAACCGGAAATTTTTATTTTATTTCCATCTTTCTTGATTTAATGATCACGGACAACATAATAATTTTTCGCACACAACAAACGATGCCCATGCAAACACCAATGCCAACGCTGGATTTCCTGAGAAACGAGCTCTTTAGCCCTAGTGCCTTGATGTCATATCGCAACGTTCCTGCGTGGTAGATATAAACTGTCGGTCATCTGGGGTGCATACATGCATACTGTGGCCTGCGGTACAGGGCTATGTGCAACACATGTCTCGACGAAAGGGTTTGACAACTTAAGCGACAAAATTTCCCAATTATTCGTGTCATATAGCTAGCCAGACATATACGTGAAACCTTCTTACCCTCCTAAAGTAACTTTCATCTACCCCAACATAATGAGAGAATCATGAGAGCACTCAGGCATAGGCGGATAGATAGATAGATAGATAGATAGATAGATAGATAGATAGATAGATAGATAGATAGATAGATAGATAGATAGATAGATAGATAGATAGATAGATAGATAGATAGATAGATAGATAGATAGATAGATAGATAGATAGATAGATAGATTAGATAGATAGATAGATAGATAGATAGATAGATAGATAGATAGATAGATAGATAGATAGATAGATAGATAGATAGATAGATAGATAGATAGATAGATAGATAGCTAGATAGAGATAGAAACGCTCAAAAGGACTGCAATTCTTTAAGAAATGCTTCACATTGTAATGGGCCAAAATAAAGGACTAGCTTGTCCATGCGAATGATGCTACAGGTACTGTCTATTGTTCCGATCAGCAAGCCATCTTTTGCCGCAGCCGCCGGGACAAAAGAAAATTATTCACCTCATTTTGTGGCGATAAGGGGCATCTCAAAGATGCCCTGCGTTTTTTCATGTATGGGTGGTGTGTGGTTGCAATTACTCGACCGAGCACTGCTGTCACTGGGGCCGGCGCGTGAATGTGACACGTGGCGTCTTTCTTCCCCAGTGCTGAGTTTCCGCCGAAGACGAACGTCGGACCGCAACGCTGTGCGTCTCTGACTGATAGGCCACCGCCACTCAAACCAGTGCGACATGTCCCGGTACATGCCCTGGGAGGCACCTAGCCTGCAACCACTGTTCGACAGCACGGGTAGTCAGCCCGAGCGGCGAGATGACGGACTCATCACACCCCACTTGCTGGAAGCAATATTCGCCGAATGAGACAGCATCGCCTGGACCATACACGTGTTTGGGTTGTGTATGTGTGTATGGGGGGGGGGGGGGCGGTGCCGGCATAATGATCCTCGTAAGTGCTGGGGAACCTGTTATTGGACAGTTCTGTATGGACTTATTCACCGATCTAGGGATATAGAGGAATGAGACTCTATAATAGGTCCTAGTGGGCTGCTTGGAGATCTTTTTTCAATGTAGAGTTTTTAAATGCCGACCTTTTGTTAATGTAGAGCGTTAGCGATGTAGTGTTTTCCTAATGTAGAGCTATGGGTCAGAGAGCTCTTCCTATGTATATATTGTGAAAACAAATTCTCTGTAAAGTTCCCCTTCCTCCTGCCACGGCATCTTCATCCTGGATCACCGGTGCCGCAAAGCCGATCACAACACTATGCATTGCACGTGATTTTGAAGAACACTAGTGATTTTTCGATATTCACCGATGTCAATGAAACTTCCAACGAGTCGTCTCATCGGTACCGTGCTAATATGTGCCAAAGTAGAAGACCGTAACTTGTTTAGTTTATTAAGAAATTTGATTTCGGTATTTGGCAGTAAATTCTGCAATCACTCTAGTAAATGCGGGACAGTGTATGTGAAGCAAGTGCATAATATTTTAAAAAAAACCTGCCTTGCTCAGCAAACGGACGCAGCACGCGCTTCCTTCTAAAAGGCTACGACGACGTGAGCACAGTTCAAATATCTCAGTTGCGTTGGGTTTAGCGCTTTTCTGAAGACACTCCTTCATTTGAACATGACTTGCCACCGTCTTCCATGCAGTGCCGTTGAAACACGTTGGTGCGTTTGTGTCAGTGCGTTCGAAGCGCGTTTGAGCTGTTTTGAAAGCAGCACCTGGCGAAGTTAAAGTCAAGGAGCGTCTCTAAATAAGAAACAAAAAGCATGCGCGATATTTACAAACGAAGAGCACGTCAGAGGCTTCAAGTGTGATTCGGGGCATATCCCAGGCTTCGCACCAAAGCGGATCAAAATTAAAATGCGATGCTTCTGTGCTCAGGTATCTGCAATCATCGCAGAACTTGTCGTGGTAAGTTGAGGTGAGCTCGCACATCATTATTTCCCATCGGAAGACATCGTGTAATTTACCTTTCGTGTGTCAAAATGGGCACGCGAGCTACGCTTAAACCCTGACCAGCCTTGCTGGTTTGTTGCGGATTTAGTGACGTCATCGGATACAGATTTTATGACGCCATTCAAAACCCACCAGAGATGACGGATCGGCTGGCTCCCTGCTTCAGTTTTTGTTTTAACTCATCGTCCATTGCAATGGAAGTCTGGCCGGAAATAACCTAGCTAGTTGTTGCAGGATGGTCAATAGTATTTAAAAACGGCAGTAGTCAGTATGGTCGAAAATAGACCGAAGTTCTCCTAACGATTTAAATGTACTTCGTGTCCTGTGAGACTTTTTGTGTTCGTGTCAGTATCTTGTGCCATGTAAACCACTCTCGGTGTCCATGCTGTTGTGTTTTTATTTCTCCTTATATAATGTGGGTTTTACGTCCAAAACCATGATAGGTTATGGGAAACACCGTAGTGTTCATCATAGGGTGTTTTTTAGCGTTAGCTACCCTCGCTAAGGCAAAGCGCTTTCGCTTGCACGTACCAGAGCCGCGCCGCGCATGCACGAGATGCCTTGACTGCGTGATCCTCACTAGTCTGCACCAAACAAGCCTCCTTGCTCTGCCTGTTCGAGAGGAGGGACGTCCGGGGACGTCATAGCCGCAGCATGCACGTTCTGGTTGTACCCCTTGGCTCGTGCGCCTCGAACAACGCTGTTCCCTTTGTTCGCGACTGCCACGGTGCAACATACAGTAGTCGTAAATGATTTTTCAGGGAAAGAAAAACGAAGCTAATTTCTGTCTAGCTGATTGGTGACACAACTAACCTCCTTGTAAGAGATGGGGCAAGGGGATACCAATGGTCGTTCAAAGAGAAAGGTAAAAAAAAGACGAAGCACTCGCCACTCACGAATGAGGAAATATGACAGAAGATGTAGGAAATATGGTGGACATGATCGAAGGAGAGGGGCGTTTTCCAGTATGGTATAGACATAAAAAAGAATAAATTGCTGCTCAGTGACGCAAAAGAACGAATATCCTAATTATTTCATCACATCCTGAAGCAGTTGTCAGGAAATCAGCGGTTGAGCGAAGGAAAAACAACCAGAATAACGCTAAACATGCCGCGAAGACACCAATGGAAGAACGTCTAGCAAAGCGGTGGCACCAGGAGGCCGATTGACTGACTATACGGTGAAGCTTGGCGAAAGCGCCACTGCGACGTGGGCCTGCAAGACGGATTTCATAAACAAATCGTTTCTATATATGTGTGACGTGTGCGAAAGACAGTGGCAAATGCATGGAAGACTTGACGCTGATGAGTGCCATGTATTAAACGTTGAGTTTTGCGCTAAATAGTGATGATGATTCCACAGCCATGGCTCATACCCACTCTGGGGGATTGGCCAAGAATCGAAGACTTAATTCAGTAAGTTTTTTTTTTCAACATCAAAACCACCCACCGGAAAAAAGAAAAGAAAAAGAAAAGACACCCATGGCAGAACGAAAGGGGTGCAATAGTTGTTTGTCACTCATTCAGAAAAGACAATTATTCATTACCTTGAATAGGAATCAGCATAGTAAAACAATGCTGTGGTGTATGTTGGAATTTTTTTGCCCGAATAATAATCACGCAATTAAAAGCTTAATTCTTTTACTTTCATTATGGTACTTGCAAACTGCATAGAAAACTTTCTCGTGGCTGAAGCCCAGATCGTAAGCACCGAAGGAAAGTATATTTTCTATAGTGAAGCTCAGCCCCAGGCTAGCGAAATGGAGACTGAGCAATTTGTATCGGCAACATGATAAAAAATAGTGCTCTATTGTTTCTAATTCTGAACAAAAGTTGCATAGTCGTGATATCGCCAGACCAGCCCTATGTGAATACAAATTTAACGGGGGGAAACGACATCGAAATCTGGTTATTATGGTTTCCAACTGTCTTGTAGGACACCAATAAATTTTCCATGGAAATTTTAAGTGAGTAAACTCTGGTGTTGACATTATCGCTTCCATAGCGTCTGCACTAAGCGCAAGTTTTCTGTATATTGTCGCAGTTATAGTGGCCACTTTGGGAAGGATTGATAGTACTGGCCCTTCCAATGCTGCTCGTGCTAAAGAGTCGGCGATTTCAATTATTTCTAAGCCGCAATGACCAAGTACCCATACTAATTTCAGTAGCTGCAGCTGAGGAGGGACTAGCATAAGGAGCGTCGTTAAGACCATCTATTTTGTTGACGCCGTAATCGACGTACATACCGACAGGAAATCCGTGATTATGATCGCGTTATCGGCATTCAAAGGTAGCTTTCGCAGCGCTAGAACTATTGCCAACAGTTCAGCTTCAAACACTAGGGTGAAATTCGGTAATCCTAATGAAAAAGACTAGTCAAGCGAATAGGAGTATTTACCTACACCTGTCTTTTCATTCTTTACTGAAGCATCTGTGGCTATAATATTATTCGTGTCTGCGTGTGCAAGATAATCCTGCAGTCGGCTATTTAAGACTTTATAGGATTGTAATTTGGACTTAGACGGAAAAATCTCATCGAATTCTATCTTAAGAATTTATCTTAAGATAGAATGAAATTCTAGCTTAAAAATTTCATTTGTAATTTTACATTTATCCTATCTAGTTGTTTCTGGGCAAAATCAATTTGAGGTGTTCGAAACCGTGGCCAATGGGCAAAAAAAAAGGTGTCTGGGTCATTTATAAAAGTACTATATTCAGATTGTCTTGGCGCATAGCTATAAAATTTCAGAAACGTCTGAACCATTAGGATACGAAAGCAGCAAGGCAATGTAATCATGCTTCCCGATACAAAACATTGTTTGTTACAAACCTAGGAAGTCTTAGACACAATCTCAATGCTTCTCGTTCAAGCATAACCAGAGGCTTTATTTTGTAAGCAGGGCCACCTGAGAACAATACGCACCCAAATTATAGCATTGGTCGCATATACAATTAATATATCATCACCATTGCACTTCTACGTAGACCATATCGACGGCTGCTCAGTCTACGAAGAATTCCTAAGGACGCGTTGTGCTTTAGATGCCATGCTTTCTATGTGGGGGGTCCAGTTTAGGTTGGTATTATAAATTACTCCCAAATATTTAAGAGATTCCACCTGCGGAATGCGCTCTTGCTTATAACATATTAAAATTGAGATGAGATAAGATAACGGGAATATCAATACTGCACTCTAATTTACATTGAAGGTCATACAGAGTGCATGTAGCCATCACTCCAGCATATTCACATATCTCTGTATATTCTGATTTGAAAAATATATGTCACTATGTGCCGTGAAAATGCAATATCATCAGCATATACAAACACCTTCACATCCTGGCAATCCGGTATAGTGCTCATTAAGATGTTAAATAGAACTGGCGATGATACAGTGCCTTGGGGGACACCGCGTGTTTGTTTGCACTTTGACGATGCGCACCCATCCTTAAAACAACAGAACTCTCTTCCTCTCAAAACTTTCCTAAGCCACTGGTAAAATTTTCCTTTTCTTCTTGTTCGCTATAAAATTAGCTTTAAAGCTTCCAGAGCATGCTAATTTTTTTTTGTTCACATACATCGGCGTCGTATGCTTGTCTTTACAGAATCACAAAAACTTTTTCGGGTATCAAAGTTGAACATGCTATACAAACTGCCGAAAACACTTGGCCAGCTTGACCACAGTATTTCGCTATTCGATTTTTACTTACGTATTGCGCGCATTCTTCAGGACTACGAGCAGTTTTTCTTTCCTGCTCCACGCTTGAAGCCTCGGCATGAGAACTGAAAAGTGACCAAACTTATAGCGTGACATTAACCTTGTGTGTCTTGGACTGTCATGGGATTCTGACTAAACATCCACGTTATCTTAAAAAGCGCCCTGTGTACCCTATTGCATTGCACAATATAAAATGTGAACTATGATGTGATAAGCTAATAAGCAGTGCTTCGTCTTTCATGCATACTAGCCTGGTGGTACAAACAATGGTTAATATTTTAAGAAGTCGACAATTACGACCATAAGAGCAAAATAATGCATTGAAAAACTTTATGTAATACCTTTTTCCGGGTACTGAAACACTATTAAACTGTTGTTGTTTTTTACTGTGGTTGGAGTTCCGCCTCTATTACTCAACTTTTCTTTGCAAGAAAATGAGTGTTCGTCGAAGCATCGATTTCAGTGAGATTTCAAGCTTCAACAAGCGACATGTACACAAATACTTCACGCAGTCTTACAATTTCTGTAACACGCTGGACGAAACCAACTACGGTTGTTGGATTTCTACGGTATTTTACTGCTGATCTGAATGCCGTGTGATCGAATCGAGCTCATAAAGCGTTCTCCTTAAAGTGGAAAAAAACACTCGAGGCCCACGTGCCGACATTGAAGTGCTCGTTAAAGGTGGTAGAAATGTGTAGAGTCATCCGCTACGTCATCGCTCATATACATATTGTGGTTTTGGGGCATTCAAACCTATTTATTAGCAATTACCTGAACGGAAAATGGTGCAAAGGCGATGGTTGGTGCAAAAACTTTTGCAAGCCACTACAATGCAACATGCGAAAGACACTCGCTTAATTACTTCAACTTTGGTTTGTCAATTGTATCCTTCATACAAAGTGCTCCACTGACGCTTTCTGCACCTAACCTGGTGTTGCGCTGCCTCCGTTAAAGGTCACCTTCTGATTAACTCTTTTCCTACGTAACTCAGCTCTTCTACGCTGAGAAGTGTCTGCAGGGTTGGCACAGTTAAGCTACTTTTATTCCATTCCTTGCGTTCTCCCCGGCTTGAACAGGCCACTAGGAGGCTCAATTTGGTCACATGACAACGCGGGAATTTCGCCCTTCACTATGGACTTTACCAACGCTCATCCTTTCACATCTCGTTGTGCTCTGTATTATGTACAATACATACAGTTATTTATAAGAAAGAATACTAGGAACAGCTTAGGGGTAGCGTCATGGATCAATTTTCTTACGTAACAATGATGTGTACTCATATACCCAATCATCAACGCTTCTTCAGCATAATATTCAGAATTGTTAGCGGTTAATTTCATAGGAGAACGATGCTGTAGTGAAATTGATAGTCAAGGCTGGATTGAATATATATTATTTTGTGAACATACAATCTATTATCCCCAAAGTTAGCTTCATTTTTGTTACCTGCATAATTAGGGAGGATGTTATCAACCTTAATTTAGCAAAAGGACCGACTTTGTCTCTTGTCAGTCTCGAAAGTTTGCAATGATATAAACAGCCAAATGTTAACGTTAAGTAAATTGAACTTTTATATCAAATGTATGCTTGGTGTTCAAAGGAGCATTGTTGGACACTTGTCGATAGTAAGAAATAATTTTAATACAAAAGTTTTTGATGATGGGGTCCACCATGGCTCCACTTAGGTGTTTTTGACACAGGTATGACGTTGTAAAACATAATAACAGCTTGCAAATAAAAAAACGACCATGGAAACTTGCGCAGAGGGGCATCGAACGTGCGACATTGGACACAGTAGCGTGGACTCAAACCTACATAGCACCAAACAAAACCATGTTCAACTTCTGAACAGCAATTCATTTATGCACACCACGTACCGACGGCAGTCTTCGGAGCTCTGTAAGTTCAGCGCGTTTTCATCATCAGTAGCAAGATGGCAAGACACGTTTGGCGTGCGCTCTCGAATGGTTTTCGTGCTGCGCTACCCCGCCCAGTCCTATATATGCGCGCACCTCCACATGGAGGAGTCATATCGCGTATAGATGTTTTGTAGCGTGGTGGCTCACTAGCGCGGGGGCCTATGTGAGTAGTCGGGTGTTTTGTACCTTTTATGCTTCCACAGCAATACTGCTTTGAGTTTACGTTAGTTAAAGCGAGTACGAACGTCATTTCACTCGCTATTGAAGCTGCGTTTATGGAAGAAGCACGCTGCTCGCACACGAGAAAGAAAAAAACCGTGACAGTTGTTCGTATGAGGAGTGCTCCTTAAATGTCTAGCTGTGACAGCTGTACGTCATGGTCGTCGTAAGTATGCTCATTTTGAGTGTGCTTTCGGCTTGAAGGTTGCGCTGCAAGTTTTGAGCTGCTTGCCATTCTCCGTGCGACATTGCAACTTATTTCTGTAGTATTCATCCATTCGCCCTTGTATTAAAACAATGCACAGTGAAAACTGAACTATCTCTGCGAGGACGAATTCACCTTTTGTGTAACACCGAATAATATTCAAAGAAATTAGCCACGTTTTTTTTTTTTTTTGAAAAATGTCTCACCAGGCCTTTTTTATTTTTAGTTGCTATTTTGAGCAATTTTCTTCCTAAGCTAAAACAGCTATAGTCTTCCATATTTTCGTGGCCTACGGTGAACTAATGTGTTCAATATTGTCTTTTAATGCCGTTGCTGTACTTCTAATACATATTTTCTTATAGGCCCTTAAACTTTCAATTCAAGGTTTCAAATTCCTATTTGAAATTTTTGTTAGAAACAAACAACAATATCCTCGCAGACCATAGCACAATAACGAAAACCAACACGCTGCAGTGTTAAGTTTGCAGCAACATTATTACTCGTACGAAATCCCAGCTTTTCGAGGATGCATTGAGGCTATAAGAACATATATGTTCTGGATAAAAAAAAGTGGGGGACGCTTGGGCTTCGCCTGTAAGAGTTGAACGCGATAGCAAAATGCAGCCCCTAATGCACCCTTCAACCGCTAAGTGCATACTTGGTAATATGTTTTGTTACATACACACACACGCACGCAGTAGATTGTACAAGTGCGTCTGCACGAATGGTACATACAGGTTTCTCATCTAAAGCAAGAGTCGCATGGCTTCAAAGACACATGCCATGCGCTCGCCATCTTGGAAGCTATAAAGTGCCTCACAATGCCTCACAGAGAGCAGCACATTATCTAGCGTTTGCTGTTTGCTTGATGAACGCCTCCACAAAGGCATGATATGTTTTCTGCTAGATGGACATTATTGTCCAAATTTAGAGCTGTTCGAAAGTTCCGTGTTTTTAGCGGCAATGGCTGCACTATCCCGGCTTTTTTGACGTATAGTTTGATGGCCTCCCAAATGCGCCTACAAATCGCCGACTGGGCTCATTTTCGTCGTGATCCCTCTCGAACAAAATGGGCCAAAGGGGCCCTGAAACACTTTTTCAAGTAATTATTGAATGAATTCACTAAAACACCTTATTGCTTCACGAATTCAACATTGCAAAAAATCTAAGAATCCGTCCAGTGCGAATGGAGTTACAAAGGTTTCTCGCATGCTACAATTGCATTATCTCTTCTCTCGTCCCGGTGAAAACACTGGAAGCTAAGCAGAGAAAAGTGGCAGGGCAACGAAACTACCGCGCCTCCAACATTGAGCACTTTTTATTTGTTCGAATGCGCGACTTTTTCAGTATTGTGATCGCGCGCGCACGCGTGGTCAAGTAGCGGCCTCCCGCGGCGATCACTGTATTTTATTTATGGCTCAGGGATGATTTTTCGCTCACAACCAACGGGGTCGATGACGACGGTAGGTTTTTTGCGACACAAGCTCTCTAGCACTATCGCGTTTAAATGCGGCCTAAGTGACTGCGTGGTTTGAACGCAACCTTAACTACAGAGACAAAGTAGCTCCAGTACTTTGAGGACTAATTATTGAAGGCTCATTTTCGGCACGCATAGCTCAGCTTGAGTGTCGGAAATCCACTATAGAGTGGCACACCCACAGGCAAACCGTACATACTTTCAGGCAAAACGAAAAATCAAAATGCTCCAACACCGTGGTTGAACTTCGGAAGATAGAAAACAAACGCTAGGAAGGCCCCCTTCTCTGTTGTCTCTTAAGTTTACGAATACGTTGAACAAAATCCATGATGCTCTCAAAACACCATGTTTTTCAAACAAAACTGGCAGCAGTGCTCGACACTAACATTACATGACTATGATCTGAATCGTCAGATGTATTTAGCCAGATTTGCCAAGAGCATAGGCCTGCAAAACGTGGCACGATTAGAACTTAAACAGTTCTCAAGTAACGAATAGCTTCTGGGTCACCTGCATTTTCACAGAGCATTTCGACATTCATAAGCCATACAGCCATTTCTGCCACCGTTTCAGATCGGCTCAATCACTCCAGAGCTTGCTGCTCTTAGGTTGTGGAGTGTAGCTTTGCGTTCTGATCAGCTTGACTACATGTTGCAGATTTATCACAATTGCAGATATTTTACCGTTCTGCAGACAGATTCAACACATCATATAAATCATGCCGTCAGGGATGGAGGCGCGCAGTGGTTTGTACAGCCGGCAACCAGTGACGCTGAACATTTTTTTATTGAATGCGGTAGCAGCATCTTCCCTCAATTACAATATTTTATTATACTCCGTTACACAAGCTGCTGTCAGTCTTCTGAAAGCTACGGGAACCCTTAGCCAATGAGGGCGGTGCACTACACCCGACATTGGCTGCTATGCCAATGTCGCTTCTGGGTTTACTGTGCTGTACTAATTGCCTTTCAATTTTGTAGCAGGTGGTGCTTGGAACCTTCTTATTCTATTTTGTTTAATTTGGAACTAGTAGTGTTAAATATTGTTGAATATTTGATGGAAACAACCCCAGCCCATAGAACAACCAACCCCAGCAATTAGAATATCAAACGGTTCCACTATTTGAAGAACCTGGTGACTGGACAGGCATAGCAGGCCATCGAAGGCATTCAAGCTTCGGAGCAGTCATACGAAGACTTCATCGCCCTACTAAGGTCCACTTCGGAAAAAAGAAAATCATGCGGCAACAATACCTGTAAAACCTACGAACGGTCAAGGCATTAAAGTCCTCCAGTGATGTGGCTTCATTGCGAAACTTATTGCACACCGTCCACATCAATATCAGAGGACTTAAGGTGCTCGGATGCCCGGAGCTCATCTATGCTGCCATGCTCGTCGAGGTCCTCATCAAAGCGATCCCTGGAGATGCATCGGAATACTTCAAACAAAATAGCCGATAGACGAACGACGGTGCACTTGCAACGTCAGAAGCAGAACTTCAGGAGCTACTTAAGTACGTGCTAAGGGCTGCAGCGCGAGCGCGAATGTGCTAGAAGAAACAGACGAAAGTCGAGGCACGAAAAGCAAAGAGGACAACACGAGCGCTGACTACCAACTGAAATTTTATTATTCGCAGCACATATAATAGTATATACAACAGGCAATCTTTTAACAGGAAACGTGAGCAACGTGACATATTCTGGGGAATGGTCTGATAGCAACGTGACATATTCTGAATGGCCAGAATATGTCACGTTGCTCACGTTTGCTGTTAAAAGGTTGCCTGTTGTATATATTATTATGTGTGCTGCGAATAATAAAATTTCAGTTGGTAGTCAGTGCTCGTGTTGTCCTCTTTGCTTTTCGTGCCTCAACTTTCGTCTGTTTCTTCTAGCACATTCGTGCTCGCGCTGCAGCCCTTATCACCAAGAATTCAAACCAACTAGTTCAAATAGCCATTCTTCTTAAGTACGTGCGTATGGAGGTGGAAGATCGTGAGAGAATTTCTTTGGTGGACGCCCACGGTCATGGTGTTCGAGATCACCAACAAGGCAAGTTTCACAACGCTTCACCAAAGGCATCTGCTCTGGGTGGCCACGCAATGAATCAGAAAGGTGCTTTTCTTTTTGGCCTCTCTTCAGCGCACGTGACAGAGGCATGTCCTTCCGACATTATTATCGACGATAAAAAGACTCGCTTAGAAACTGTACAAGCAAAGAACCTATCGCTAAAAAATGCAGTCGCAGTCTCATGTGCTCTAAGTGTAACGGAAGACACGCAACAGTTCTTTGAGACCCGAATACGCTCTAAAGCAGTGCTCAACCGAGTCAAGGACCCCTAGCTTGCATGTCAGATCGAACAAGCCGTTATCGCAAAATACTGAGAACATAGTGCTGTTACAAACGTGGAACGTTTGAAGCTATCTGCTTCGCCAGCTTTAGAAAAATCAAGCCCACTCGATGGATGGCTCACCGGAAGCTTTGATAGACGTGTTGCAGACACACTACCAACTCAGTTGGCGTCATTTCTTAAAAAACGTGGTGAAGAGTCGGCTCAGAGACTTTTAGATTCGAAGCATCTTATGAACTTATGACACCGGCGCAGGAAGCATCTGCTAGCTAGTTTTCTGTTTAGAAAAAAGTTATTGCCACAAACGTCAATGACCTTCAACAGAACATTTCCTTCTTAGACAAAAACTGACGGCCCGCGCTGTAAAACCATTTAGGGGCTACCGCGTATATATAGGTTCTGATTATTCACCTCCAAGGCAGTGCTGGTAGGAGATTACTTCTCTGCGCTGTTAAACAATAAAAAATTCACAGCGTGCGCTGTTACTAAAAGCGGAGTGTGTGTCTCTGTGTCCAAACGCAGTCTTCTTTCTCTCACTGCCCATTAGCAGTGATTGGCATGTTCTAGAAGAAAACACTGGTCCATCGCTGCAGGATTTGCGCCTCTCCGGGTTTATTTCTTGGGCAACGCGGCGTGGACCACCAGCGTCAGCGCCGCCATCAGTGTAAGCGTTAGCGTCCACTGCTTCGCATCTACAGACGGTTTATTTAAGTGGGAGATGCTGCAATTTTTCTGTTAATTTTAGGAATGATTAAAACACTTCTAATGCTTTTAAACATAAATACAAACCATACTGTTCCTTAACATGTTTTTATTGTGCAAATTATTCCTGCATTGCCTAAATACTCCAGGGACCTCTTGCTAGCACAGCCCTGATTGGGTGCGAGAGCTCTAACATTTCCAGCACTGCCAGCAGTTTATAAAACGGCATTTAGGTACATCAGTTGCCTCTTTTTTGAGCCTATTCCCATTTAAGTGTAATGAATCGCAATGATTAAAAGCGATCACTGTGACAGCAGCCTCAATATAGAGCGTCACTAAAAAAGGCGCGAATAAGTTAGAGATCACAAGCCTTGTTCCTAAAGGGTAAGTTTAAATATTTTAGAACGTCATGCATAAAACGGTCATTACTGTATACCAGAAGTGTTCTCCCTCTGTAAATATGGTCACTTTCAAATGACGCAGTCGCTTACGCCTCTATTGTTTATTTGCAATGGCTAATGTTCTTATCCCCTCAATGCTTTAAGAAAAAGCTGGGATTTTTGCCGCAATATTATCATTGAAAAAAAAAACAAATATTGCCACATGTCTATCTATATTTTTTTGCTATGGTCGGCAAGGATCTGGTTTCGGGATTGCAGCAAAAATAAAAAATAGGTTTTTTTTTCCAACATTCATTTTTCAATAGGCTAAAGTATCCCACAAATGCAAAGTTCGAGGCCATTATAACATATGTATTTGAGGTACAGCAACCATGCTAGCATACATTACAGAATACATTTAGTTGTCATGGATCCCCAAGCAACGAAAAACTACCTGTCATATCTTTGGAGAAAAAAAAATGCTCATAGAGCGTAACAATAAATATTATGTCACTTCTTGAAACTTTTTTTAAAGAAACGCTCTTCTTCTTTGCACAGAGTGCAAACAATGCTGATTCACTCTGCATTACCTATATATTTTATTGAAACAAGACTGTCTTCGCAACCTTAACGTTTGTGTTTTTATATCGTGGGGAACTTTCAAGAACGACAAGAGAGAAAATTGGTCCATTCACACAAAATGAGTGCGATATTTTGCCCCAAATTATCGTCTTATAAAATAAAGAAATTTTTTTTAATTTCCTTTCGGGCTGCTGGGTGGTATGTGGACAAACATAAACTATTAAATCAAATCGACACTATCAACGTTTCGACAATGTCGATGTCTTCTGGAGTCATCCTAGAACAAAGCGAATGACTGGGATGACTGATAGGTCAGTAAAAGTTTTCATGTGTACGACTGTATTTTCAGCCATATGCAAATAGTTAATGCCTACATACACGTACAGAAAACAAACTTGCCCTTAAATGCAATGCAATGTTGTGATGCAGCTTTTTATTTTCAAATATAACACTTAGCTTGCTTACCCAAAAATGAAGAAGACCACAAATAATACCACAAATGCCATCCTCATCATGGTCGTTGTGTTATGTGAGTTCTGTGTTTTGAAGACAACATAAAACATTCATGCGAAAAAATCTCAAATTATACAGCTGCACCAAAATATGCTCTAACAAAAACTCTCCGATCATTATGATACAGGTTGAAGCGAATTGTGAGCGAATCCTCACAAAAGACCTACTGTGCTTCAAGTGTTACTTTTCCACTAAGTGTTGGCTACGCTCTATATCAGTTTTTAAGAGTTGGTACAGGACCCACAACGGCATTATTAGCCATTATTTGCCATTATGCTGGTGAGGTAGCCACAACACATCTATAAGGTATTACGCGAACTTTGTTGATCGTGCACCTGGCAGGTAACGATGCGAAAATATCAGTGAGAACGTTTCTAGGACTGGGAAACACTAGTTCACACACTTGGTTTGCAATTAGCTTAGCGTGATTACAGGTTGTTATTCTATTCTTTGGCCACGCTATATTAGACAGCTTAACGGGATTCATACCCGACATTACATGTGTGTGAGGTCATTTGGCAAGTATGTTGAAATCACTAGCGTGACTCCGGTAGAACACTCTTCTGTCAAACAGATTGCCTTGGTTTAAATCCCATTCAGTCGTGCATATTTTTTTATTTTCTTTTTCATACCTAATGGTTGCGCTTCATTTCAAACGTAGATGCCCCTGACGAAGACGGCGATGGCAAAGGTGACGGTGACGCCGCTGGGGGTACGGCACAGGCCCGGTGAGCCACCCTTGGTTACGCCACTGCTTGGGTCATATCCATGAGTGCGCCATACAGAGAGTTCAATTCGACCTTCTGACGTTTGTGTTGAAATCGTTGCCATCAGTGGTGCTCCCACGTGAAGCTTCCATTAGCGTTTTGACGCGGCGGTAGAACATTGCAAGCTTTCACGCAAATCATGGCATAGGATTACATAATTCCTGGTGATTATTGATAATAAACAAGTACTTATGACTCCCAGTAAACGGAAATATCTGATTATTTTCGAAGTCATTGTGCGTGCGGTAGTATTATTTTGTTTGTTTGACGATTATGTTACGTTAGTGCTCATGGCAGTCATATTCGCGTAATGTCTCCTACTGGAGAAGGTGCAGTTCTGTCAAATAATTTAGATCATTCACAGATGCAGGCGTAACTTCAACGGTAAAGCGCGATTCTATTTAGTGAATTAAAAAAAAGCCCTATATCGTTTCTCATACTTCGACACAAACATGTTCTAATACCGGATTATATGCCTAGATACTGGTTTTCAAGCAATGCTTGTAAAAAAACCTCATTCAAAATTGCACATTACTGGTTTTCAAGCAATGCTTGTAAAAAAAAAACGTTCACCAGCATCAGTTGTTAAGGTCTGCAAATTTTTTTTTATTTTATTCATACAAAAAGCTTGGTATCCCAAATATATTTTAAGAAGAAAAAATGAACAACAAAGCTACTGACGCATCTGTTATGCTAGCTATCAAACTTATTGTACGACAGATCAGGATTTCCCATACCAACTCAGGAGTTCTCAATTGATCTCATACCATTCATAAATTTACAATTTGCAGAGGTTAGCAACTGTGCAACTTCTCGAGAGTCATAAACAGGAGTGAATAATTTGTTTTAGTTTCCTGTGGCCTTGTACATATGCTTCAGACGCTCTGAGCAAAAATGCCTATTTGTGTTTTATGTGATCTTGGCACCTGCAATCAGATATGACCTAATTAATTTAAACGTGTGGTTTAACGCCCTAAAACCACCATATGAATATGGGAGACGACGTAGTAGAGGGCTTCGGAAATTTCGACCACCTGAGGTTCTTTAACGTGTTTCCAATTCTGAGAAAACGAGCCTACAGCATTTTCGCCTCCATCTAAAACGCAACCGCTGGAGCCAAGATTTGATCCCGCGACTTGTGGGTCTGCTGCCGAGTGCCTTAGCAAATAGACCACCATGGCGGGGCAGATATCACCTAATAAAAGAAGGTTTAGGTATGATTTATATGCGTGAATGTTTTTATTTGTGGCCAAAAAGGAAGGTATGCTCATGGGTCTTGAACGTTGTTTGAAGGGTACATCATCCTGCATATGATCATAGGTTGTATTTGTCCTTAGTAACTCATTCACAACGTAAGCATTGAAATGTAGTGCCACGTCTGCGAAAACAAATTAATACAATGATGTATATGTCCCGAAACATACAAAAAATAGTGCTTATACGACCAGTGTCATGATTGCTGTGAATGCTGCTCTTCGTATGTCAAATGACACTGCAAACATTTGGGGAGGCGTGTTCAGTTATATCTGTGAAAATACGTTAGTAATACGGGTATAGGATCCAGGAAAACTAAACAGGTTGAATAATAGGGCGATCAAGTGCGGACGAACAATTTGAGAGCGGCTTGTCAGTGAAGACAAATCACTGATGAATCACACGAACATATCTTGAATCACAGCAGAAGTTTTTTTTTTGAAATCACAGAATATTCTGCCACCTAAATCTGCCCCCACTTTTTTCTCGCTCTTTCAGTCCACGTTAAAATATATATATCCACGTGGCTCTACACAACAAAGCAAGAGAACTAACATAACCCAGAAACCAAACACGTTACACATGCTTTTTTCGTCATTTGAATGTGCCATATTGATTCATTCCTGTTGCTTTTGGAACATCATGAAAATACAATATTACGAAACTTTTTCGATTTCACTGTTGCCTTGAATTTTGTGTAGAGTCCTGCCCAAATTTTTGTTCCGAATCTTCTCTCTTGCAGACTGCAATGACGTTATTCTGATTCCCGGCAGCTCTAATGCAACGAACTGCATTTGTTGCTGACCGCTCTTGTCATTGTTGGATCCATTCATGCCATTTATTGAATACAATATTCCTTCAAAGAAAATGAATGAGAAACGGTAATTCTCATAAGAAAATATTTGCAGCAATGCACAGCGCCAGATAAAATTAGATGGTTTATAAATTAAGGAGCCTACAACCTGAGTCTGGCATGTACTATATAAATTGGGCAGCATGCTACAAATTCACTGACTTGCATTCATCACAACAGCATCGAAGTTTCACTTACGCTTAAGCTAGGCTAACTTCTTTCACACAAAGGAATATATAATAGAAAGATGGTGTAAATAATTATGTATAATACAAAAAGCGTGACTAAAGCTACATTTTGGGAGTTTTATTTTCAACACAGTGTCTGTGCAGATATAATCAAAATATCTGAAGTTTTGCCCATCTCTACACTAAAAGGTCAATTTGTCTTTAGCAGGTAAGACGGACGTGAAAGCCGGTCAAGGATGACTTCATATGAATGGCAGTGCTGCTTTATCCGATGAATGTTGCTAGCACGTTACCGCACCCAAGTTATGTCTCTTTTGATTTTGAACACGCCACCAGCGATGATGAAGGCGAAGATCTTAAAGCAAAGAATTTGGCGATCAAGTAAGTGGCATAGCCAGGTGGGTGGGTTTATGAAGCTGCAGCTCCCCCCCCCCTCCAAAAAAAAACAAGTATTTCGCAATTTTCGCACCAGTGATCAGCGGCGTCACTCGAGGGTAGGAATTTATTGGGCTCCAGCAACTCCCTCTCTTCGCCTTTCAAACGAGATCTTCTACTTTGTGGAATGAAAACAGCCCACACATAAAATAGGTGCAGATGGATTAAAGTCGGTAATGTAGTGCATCAGTCGTGGTACCTTTTAACACTCCTTAAACATGCCGCGCGCGCCCCCGCGGAAAGACTCACGCTGCTAGAGGTGCCAGCACACATCCGTTTGAAAAAAAAAGAAAATATGGAAGAAAGCGAAACGCGAGTGTTTTCTGTCAGTTAGTTCGAAAAGATATGTTCAGTAAGATCGAACCAAGAACCAGCACGTTAGGCTACGTCTACTCAAGAAGCACTTCACTTGAGGAGAAAAAAACACGCATTTTCACTTACTAGTACACTACCGGCACGCATATTGTTACGAGTGATAAACAGAAAAAAATGTTTGTTTAGAAAAAAATGATAACGACTTAGAGTACGAGATACTTTACTATGGGAGAGAATGAAGCCATCCCGTAAACCTCACACCAGCTGGTACATATAAATCGAAGACACGTTTTTGCCACAGTATACTTGAAACCACCTTGCTTCAAAGTGAATATAGGTATAGTGGATCCTAAGCTTCTTTTGCTTCCTGCTTACACAGATGCTTCTTCAAGATACATTCCTTGTGCGACTGAAGACACGGCGCTGGCATCACAGCCAGAGGCATCAAAGTAACAGGCGCATGTACCTTTTATGTCTAATGTTTCCTCTGGTGAGAACTGCCACCTATGCGTCACTTACTGATATACTTATTATTGCATATGCTTTGAGAATAAGGCAGGGATACTACGTACCTAATGATAAATGACTCCATTATTACTCATTTTTAGATCATCAAAATTTCAGCAAAAGCAAGCTTGGTATTGGAATCTACACAGATGTACTAAGAGTGGATAATGGGGCAAAACATCAACTGCTAACTTCTCCTTGTGTTCTTCCGCCAGTGTACATGTTTAAATCTTTGAACGATTTAAAGCAAAAACAAAAAGATTTTAAAGGGCTTGACTGTATAGGTACCGATGGCTTAGCTACTCAGCGCCTCAAGAGGGTACGTTTTGCCTGGTGTGTGTCTTTTTCAGCAGAACTGAGAATGTTCAAGGGCCAACATGCGTGCGCAGGGGCCCCTGTATCCGACTCAATGTAAACAAAATGGCAGCATATGCATTTTTTATCAGTGAGTGATGGGGAGTGGGGCGAAGAATTCGTCCGTCCATTCGTTCTTGCTTCCATCCGTCCATGCGTCCGTCAGTGTGACCGTCCATGCGTCCATCAGCCAAACCGTGCGTGCGTCTGTTCGTGCGTGCGTCCCTGCGTTCGTCCATGCAGCCATCCCCTGCGTCCGTTCATGCGTCCATCCATGCATCTGTCTATGTGTCCGTTCGTCCATCTATTCAACACTCCAAGTACCACCATCTCGCATCTTTTTATCATATATTATATATATAGAAGCACCGCCATCCAGCGCACATTCCAAGGACTCAATGAGAGGTGGCACACGCACACTTTCTTACGGCTTGCGCTTCGGGTCCACTTCCCACCTTTAACCACCTCGAGTTCATGGTATATACTAGTTCACTGTATTCATGGCACTGCGGCCGAACGCTCGCTAAACCTTTCGAAAACCAAGGAGGTTACGCCCAGCGAGTATGACGTAGCAAACTTTTTCAGTCAGATAGTGCTCAATGTACATGCCAATCGCTGCTAATGGGAAATGAGAGGCGGAGAATTCGGTTTTTACTTTTTTACGGCTTGCGCTTCGTATCTACTTCCCATTTTTAACCACATCGAGTTCATTCATGGTATATACAAGTTCATTGTATTCATGGCACTGCGGCTCAACGCTCCCTAAACCTTGCTAAAGCTAAGGAAGTTACACCCAGCGAGTATAACGTAGCAACCCTTTTTTATCAGATAGTGCTCAATGTACATGTCAATGGCTGCTAATGATGATCGCAGCCTGCGCGTTAACTAAAAGCCGAATTCTCCTGTCTCTCGTTCCCCATTAGCAGCCATTGACATGTACATTGTCCAGTATTTTTTATTGTTCAACAACGCACAGAAGAAGTCTCTCACCGGCACCACCTTGGAGGTCAAAAGTGTTATACATGTTACAGACTACGAGGGACGAACGGGTGCCGCTATAAGGAGTTTTGCCCCTAAAATGAAAGCACGCCCTTGAAGTCTTGATACACATGACATCCCTAGTTATCAGTGACTCCTAGCTGGTAGCCGACAATTTTCTTGAAATCTTAATATGTGTGCCAAGTGTCATCGATCAACTGGAACACGCATGACAAGCAAACATAAATCCGAGAAAAACCAAAGAAAGTTCCAGCCTAGTATTGTACTTTGCAGGAGGCGAGGTCTTGCTTCAAGTGGGCCTAGAAACAGTGGTCACATAGATCTAAGCATAGCCTCACCTACAAATACAGGTAACTTCAGAACACTGTTTCATGCGCGGGCCGATTGTGGCGACATCAGCAAAAAAAAAAGAGATGTGGAAAGTTCTTCAAAGGATGTCTCGTATTTAGATCTAGATGTGCAAAGGCGGATTATAGCAGTCTCTGCCACAATCATCAAGGAAATCCTCGTCTTGAAAGTAGAAGCTGCAGGCCGCTTTTTCAAGCTTGCTGGTGAAACAACGAATGTTGCTGGTATCGAGTAGCTTAGTCTCTGTGCAAGGTACCCTAATAAGGATACCAACAAGAAGTGTTTTTAGGCTTTGTGCCAATTCACGACCAAAGTTGGTGGGCTCTCGCTAACACCATCATACGTTTCTTCCCAGAAATATGTATTAACATGCAGCATCTCCGGGGCCAAGGCTACGGCAGTGCAAGCTCGATGGCTGGCAAAACAAGAGTCCTGCTCAAGCTGTTGTTGTTCGTGAGGAATATGCAGCCGGACTCTACACTCGTTGCGCCATCTACTCCGAGTTCTGTGTGTTGCATGCGTCATCACAGATATCAGAAAATGTTTGGGAACTCTAAAAGCAAGGTCCGCCTTCTTCCGTCCGAAGAATGGGTTGCTCTTTTCGTGTTTTCCTCGGTACTTCATACTATTCTGAAAGCACTGCCTTGCAAGTGCTGACTGTGGCACTTTTGTGTTGTGTTTTACTTTTCAGGAGCTTCATTTTCACGCAAAGCAAAAAGTGAAAAGTAAGATAACTTTTCAGTTTCCTTTTTTTCCTACTGTAGTTGTTCCCAATTCCTCTGATTACATACAACGTTACATGACAGCGCTCCTTCGTGCACCTGCAGCGTCAGGGCGTCAGGTACTTGCTGGCCCTATCAGCTTTAGAGCAACTGTATGATGAAAAGAATGCTTTGTCTAGATTTTGTTAATTGTTGATGGCGAATTTTTGGTGTTTTTCTCTCAGTAGGCTTTAATCATACTTGGCTCGAAGATTAGCACGACCACCTTCTTGCTTCTTCTTATTTGTTGACTGGTACGTATTTGGTGGCTAAAGTGCGACAAGCCCAAGGATCAGACATCGCACGCAAGGCCAAGAAGGCCTTACCTCGCAGTGCGTGGGGACGTCATTCTGTCCTTCGCCTGCCATGCGCTCGCTGCGTGTCACCCGTTCTCGCTTCACCTTCTCCACCGCTAGCAACGTTCCAGCACACATCGAGTTAAAGCTCTTTCAGCTCGTTTATCTGCGACGGAGAGGACGCCGGAAAACTTCACCCGCCAAAACATGCGCCTAAGCGATTTGGCCGGGTTAGGCCCTCGCCGACGTTTCAAGGTTCAGCGAACTGACCGTGTTCGCGAAAGGCGACTTCGCGCTCGCAACACCGACAACACTCGAGCTAGGGAAGCCAAACGCAAGGATCAGCAGCAGAACACCAACAACACCAATAAGGTGAAAGTGAAGCACGCGATCACGTTCGAGAATAGAGATGGCGCTTGGGTAACACCGACGAGACGCGAGCCAAGGAAGCCGAGCGGAAGCGCTGAGAATGGAAGGTCAACGCCAGTGAATCCTCGACGTTTCCTTCATCGGCAACGTTGTTGCTAATGTCTCGAAAGTGCCGCGCATCCACCGCCACAACACCCGTCGGTTGATGCGGAGGCGTCTCGCCACCGCAACGCCGATAGCGTCCGCGCGTGGCGTGTGATGAGAGCTGTCCACGACTCCGCCAGTAATACCCACTTCTGACGAGAGTTCCTCAAAAGTAGGTTTGGCCACAGCTGCCGCGCGTGCGAATGTCGTTGGTTCAACAACCACATGTTCAAGACCGGTTCTACCTGCAACCGCAAGGAGCTGGAGACAGCGACCGAAATGATTCGAATTCGACTCGAGTTCGGAGTGAGACGGTCCTACATCGCAGTCTGGGCCACTTGCGAGGAGTTCTTGACGTCGGGCAAAGGTGTGTGTGTGTCGTGTAAAAAATGTGTGCCATGTACAAAATTACTACCTGCTACGCCCATAACAAATTAACTTCACTAAAATCACTTCGAACGTGCATGTACTTCGGATAATTTTGCTGTTTTTGGTATATATATATATATATATATATATATATACTACTATCACAATTACAGTATGCATCATATATGCACTATCACAATCATGATCATCATCATCCCACTGGAACCCTGTCCTCATCTTCACTGGGTGTCACCACAATTATCATCGGGTGTGTGCGCGCTCGGTCTCAGACTGCCCGTTCACTGCTGAGCCCTTGGGTTAAATAAACGCTGTCTCAATCCAGACGTTATACGTGGTGGAGGTGGATTTTCGGTCCTCGGTCCTCTCCCACTTCGCTCGACTCCCTGGAGCTGCGTTCAGGCCACCGATTGCCCCCGCTGTCTGGCAGCATGTCACAGAACGAGCCTGCCTGTGCTGCTGCCTTCGCTGCTGCCATCTGTCCCCCACCGTTTTCAGCCGCGCCTCCTGTTTACGTACACAGCCACCAGCGTGAGCCCTTTCTCTTCGCCGGTCTTCGCGGGGAAGACGTGGAGGACTGGCTCAATGAGTACAGCCGCGTGAGTGTTGCAAATCACTGGCACGATATCACCAAGCTCCGTTACGTCTGTTTCTACTTGACCGGTGTGGCGAAGACGTGGTATCTCAACAACGTCATTGAATTACCCGACTGGGCCACCTTCCAGCACCAGCTGCGACATGTTTTTGTGACACCAGCCATTCTTTCTGCCGTCGCGAAGAGGACCCTAGATACTCACCGACAACATCACGGAGAATCTTACACTTCCTACATTGAGGATGTCTTTTCGCTGTGCCGGTGTGTCAATTCATCTATGCCGGAATCAGACGAAGTACGCCACATCTTTAAAGCCATTAGACCTGTTGTTTTTAATGCCCTCGCGGCGTAAATCCAGCTACCATCACTGACGTCGTTGCGACATGCCACCGTCTTGATTCGCTGGAATCCGTTCGTCTCCAACTGGTCATTGGTGACCACCCCTCCACGTCTCACGGCCACCTGCGTGACCTGATCCGGGACATTATACGAGAAGAATTGCGCTCTATGGGCTTCACACCTCCTTCACCGCGTTCAACACAGTCTTCGGGAGTTCCTTTGTGTCACCTCATAGGGATGAACTTACACCCAGACCGGCCCTAATCTCGTACAGCCACCTTTTTCTCGCACCATATCAACCTGCGCTCAAGTCGCTGCCGCGCCTCCAAGCAACGTACACGTGACATTGCCGCAACCATCCTACGCGTCGGTTGCTGCCGCTCCCCCGGTCAACTACTGTTCGATGCCACCTGACCCTTCTTCGGCCTACTTGAGTGCACTATATCCAGCTGCCCCTAACGCCTTGTACTCTCCACCGTGGCGCTTGTCCCACCCTGTCTGCTATTACTGTGGTTTTTGCAGCCACATATCTCGCTTGTGCTCAAAGCGCCAGCAAGATGAGCGTTGGAGGTACGACGTGCGTGAACGGGATTAGTATTCCGGGGTCTCTTATCATGCCATTGCCGCGCCATTCTGTGTTCTGGTGACTGAATAGATTTAAGATGAAACTTTCGTAAGGGTTATTAGAGACACAACTACCACGCAGTAAGCTTCTCTCACGTCGGAGCAATCAGCCTCAGCCTGGTCGCTGCATTGTGGGCGCTCTTTACGGCCCAAAGCTGATCAGTGTTGGGGCTACTGATGGCGGATAATCATCGAGAAAAAGGGTAATTTTGTTTCCCGGAAAATATAACTTATTTAGAGGCCCTAAGGCTCGGCCACCAAGTTGATTTTTTACAGCGAAGTTTAAACAGGTCAGTGAACATGCGCAGGGATTTGGTTGAAATAGTGACTATGTCCATGCTGCGAATATCTGTACTGTTCTAATTTTCGCCAGAAATAGTTTGGAACTTTTTTTGCAGTTTATCGTCCGTTTTGGAACGTGGCTGATGTGCGAATTGAGCGAGCTCAAACTGTTTTTTGGTGTTCCTGACTGCTCCTATCATCATCGATATACCCCTTGTTATGACTGTCATCATTATCAATATCTTTCGGCGTTTGTGAACTGAACGAAAACATTTCGACTTCTTCCACGGAAAGATGTCGCGCCAAGACGGGCTGATTTCTTTTCAGCAAAACAGGAACAAGGCCTCCCAGGAACAGATCGGCGCTAAGGAACTGCACAAGCAAGAAAAGGTCATTGATAACTCGATTCCATTCAAGGATTTCCAAGGAAATAGGGACGCAACTGGGCCTTTTTCTAGATCACCGTGCATTTGTAAAAACCGTAACCAGCGTGGTATTTGCAGTTTGGGCTGAAACCTAAAACCCAAACTGGTTGTAGTGGCACCTCGCGAGGAGAAGCAAAGCTTGTTCGAGCAGAAGCGAAGTTCCGGAAATTTCCAGATAAGCCGCAACTACTTGTAAACGACGATGCATTTATTGTATTGTTGTAGGGAAGAAAAAACTTGGCTCCATATCTGCATTTAATCTGCAAATGTCGTCGAAAGACGATAGTCTTGCGTGTGGAGAGAGTGAACAAAACGTTTAGATGATGTTCTGCGCCAGAAAGTCGGTGAATGGTATTCTGGAGGCGCTGCGTTAGAGTGCCTCGAGCGTGCAGTGGAGGCGAACGAGTGCATCAAGTCTCGTCGCACGTGAGACATGACCGCCACCGGGCAGTTTTCTTCGAAAACAATACTCGTGACTCTGAGACGGGTGTGCGCGCCCGTCTCAGAGGTGATAAGGTCTAGAACGCAAGGCGGCAGGTAGGTGCTACCAACGTCTCATTTTAGCAGAGCATTGGAAACACCGAGGAGGAATTAAAAAAATGACTGCCCAAGAGTGAAGCCGTTCCACTGGCAAGATGACGGCTGTGGTGGCCATCTTACTAGGGGCATGATAAATTATCCCCGTTCAGCGAATAAGAACGAAGCGTTTCCCTCGCCCGCCCAACAAGTTTAATGTGGGAACTTTTTCTGGTCACATATTGCTCCAAGTGCGTCTTACAGTTACTAGTTTTCCTTAGTAAGCCTCTAATTGGAGGCAAAGTTCTTGGAAGATTCAGTCATCTATACTCGTTTCTGTGTGTTATTTCGTCGGGAACAACTATCTTTTAACATAGAACTAACGCTGCATTTACATAACATATGAAAGCCACTTGATCTTTAAGTGGGCACCATCATAAAAGAGCATGTTTCCACCATCTTGGCAGTGGCAAAAGATGGCTTCATTTCTGCTGGCAAGGCATTGCTGGAGCTTCTGCTCCAGCAATTTTTCTTTAATCCTCCTTGGGAAATACTCACCTTTTTGTTCAAGCGTTGCATGGTCAGTGCAGCGTGATAAGCGCTACGGTGCTTAAAATGATTTATGTATGTCTTTTCTAGTAGAAGACGCACATGCAGAATTTGTACGTGTTGTTATGGTGCCTTGGACATGCACGATATTTGTTTTTTTTAATTAACAATTGCACAAGTATGAACGCTGAATCTAGAGCAACATTGGTGGGTGCTGCAGACGGGGTCGGCCGTTTCAAGTACCCGGCGCCGTTAAAAGTGGACAAACAGAGAAACGCACAGACAGACAGACAGACAGACAGACGGATTAAAATTTTTGCTTCGAAGGTCCTTAAAAAAGACTATCGTTTTTAAAAAGGCACTATCTTCTGCAGCCCTTACGGGAGCACGCCTCAGCGCCTCGACAACGAGGGCTCGACCACTATTCCTTGCCCTTCTCTCCATGGCATTGGCTTAAAGGAGTGGCAGGTTTGACGATAAACTGTCAGGCCACTACATTGTCCTATCCGAACGCAGTCAGGCAAGTTTGACACGTGTACCGGGAGCCGGACTTTCGAACCTCACCCTTTTTGCCAGGAGAGTTCTTGAAAACCAAGGTTATCTAGTATCATCGGACGTGCGAAAAGTATTGGTGGCGTGCGCAAAACGTTTGTACAGTGCGTTCGTTACCATATTTATGCATCGTGCAGACTATGCCTTCTCCACGTGCATTGTGTGGTGTCTTTCCCGCCTTCGTGGGTGGAGCACTAGACCAACAAGAACCGTATTCGCTTAAGCCGCGGACCATGCGCCCAGGGTTCGCAACGTGGCGCTATATATGCGGAACACTTTTTGTATATTTTGAGTTCTTGACTTCTAGTTCATACCTGGTCACTTGATCACCTCCTTTCAAATTTTCAGCTACTAGCGATGTAAATAAATTGTCATTCTTACGAGCGCCTCATCTGACTTGTTGGACGAAGGGTCCTACGACGAGGACCCGCTACCAGAATGAGACTCTTGGAACCTGGAGTCTCAACACCCTTTGTCATCAATCATATTTAAACGTTCATTTTCCTTCCATCGTCTGCTAGTCGAGAACACGGCGGGTGCCAACTGTGACGCGAGAAGATATAAAGACAACGGAATACCTCTGTTCACTGGGCAGTGGCCTTTTTTGCTTTCTGTGTAGGCTAGTAAACCTTCCTCTCTCTACTGCAAGCGTACAAGCAACGTCTCTATGCCGCTCGGGCCGTGTTCGATGGTCATATTTAAGTTGCTGTGCTGATGCGTGCTTGCCACAAAGATGGTACTATGTTGGATGATCTGGAATTGAACCCTGATCCTACCAATACCAACAAAGAAATACCCTAAGTATACTAGACGCCACAGCTAAGCTGTCTGGAAAGAGTCATTGCAGTTATAATGAGCTAATAAAAGTTCTCTTCTTCCTAAACAAAAACAGGAGACATTAGCGTAAACTGTCACGGATTTAAGTTAAGTATTATTGGCCATTGAGGCAATGTTCAATCGAAAGCCAGGCGCTGAGTGAATGATTGGGCAATTTAGACGACAGCACCCCATGAGAGAACCTATTGGTCTTCTGTATAGTGGACATAACTACTAAAAGTGAGCTCAGCCTGAAAGCCCTATATGTGACTCAGGGTCTCACATCTAAAAATGCAGATTTATGATTCTTTATGTTTCCCAAGCCCATGAGATAGGCCTGGCGTCTATTGCTTCTCAACCAGAATGCAGGCTCTTTGTCCATCGTTCGCTCGACGATGGAGTATGAAGGAACAGTGAGGGGAGAGGGGCTGTGCGGCTCGAGCCGCTACTGGGAACATTGACGATAAGGGCGCGTTGGCAATTGCTGGCGAGCGCGCTATGTCGGCAGACGGCTTCGTGCTTTGATCAGTGACACGATAAACTGCACGAAAAAAATGGCAGCATATCCACGGAGTGAATGATGGAGAGTGGGGTGAAGCATCCGTCCGTTTATTCGTTCTTGCTTACGTCCGTCCATGCGTCCGTCAGTGTGACCGTCCATGCGTCCATTTACCCTTCCGTGCGTGCGTCTGTTCGTGCGTCCGCATGTCCATCTGTGCGTCCCTGCGTTCGTCCATGCATCCACCCCTGCGTCCGTCCATGCGTTCATCCATCGGTGCAGCCATCCGTGAGTCCGTCCATGCATCTGTCTGTGTGTCCGTTCGTCCATCTATTCAACACTCCAAGTACCACCATCTCGCATCTTTTCATCATATATTCCCGATATAGAAGCACTGCCATTCAGCGGACATTCCAAGGACTAAACGAGAGGCGGCACACGCACACTTTCTCACGGCTTGCCCTTCGTGTCTGCTTCCCACCTTTAACCACCTCGACTTTTTGGTATATACTAGTTCACTGTATTCATGGCACTGCGGCCCAACACTCGCTAAACCTTTCTAAAACCAAGGAGGCTACGCCCAACGAGTATAACGTAGCAGCCCTCCCTTGTCAGATAGTGCTCAATGTACATGCCACTGGCTGCTAAAGAGGAATGAGAAACAAAAAAAATTCGGCTTTTAGGGGCGAAGCTCCTTGTACCGGCACCCGTTTCTCCCGCGTCCCACCGTAGTATGTAACCAGCCTTACGCTTTGACCTGCAAACATTTTGACCATCAAGGTGGTGCCGGTGAGATATTCCTTCTGTGCGCTGTTGAACAACAAAAAATATTCAGTTCAGTTCAGTTTTATTTCCTTAAAGGCCCCCATTCAGGGGGTGTTACATAAGGGGTGGGTTTACAATTCAAAACAGCGGAGATTCAATTAACATTGCAAACAAACAGTTAAAATTGAATTAACATGGCAGATGATCGGTGAGGCGTTCCAGGAAGGTAGATGATGAGGCAATTGTGACAATGTCGTAGGGCAGGCCGTTCCAGTCTGAAGCTGCTCTGAGGAAAAACGAAGCAGCAAACGTAGTGGTGCGTGATGGCGGGCGGGCAACTTGAAGTGAATGACTGGTGCGGTGGGAAATGCGTGAGGCGGCTGTTATATAAGGGGCTTGATTGAGTGAAGAATAAAAAAACTTATGATAAAGGGTTAGGCTAGCAATGCGGCGACGATAAGAAAGGAGTGATAGGCCAGATTCATGTTTCAATGGTGAAATGCTGATGTCATATGAATATGAGGAATGGATGAAACGGGTGGCCCGATTTTGAACACCTTCCAAGGCAGTGATTAGGTATGCTTGATGGGGGCTCCAGATGGCAGATGCGTATTCTAATTTTGGTCTTATAAGCGATTTATACGCGAGTAATTTAACATGTGGTGGGGAAAGGCGAAGGTGGCGTTTAAGAAAACCCAGTGTTTTGTTCGATGCTGAAATGATGTTTGTAATATGGGCGCGCCATGATAAATTAGAACAAAGGGTGACTCCTAGATATTTATACGATTCTACTAATTCGATACATGATTTAGAAATAGAATACTGAAAGCGAGAGGGATTGTGACGACGAGAGAAGGACAAGAGTTTGCATTTAGTGGTGTTGAGAGTCATTAGCCAAATATTACACCAGTTTATTATATTGTTAAGGTTGCTCTGAAGGATGTGATGGTCATGACAATTGGTAATATTATGATAGATTACGCAATCGTCAGCGAACATGCGAATGTTACAGGAAACATGCAATGGTAAGTCATTAATATATATTAGGAATAGGAGAGGACCGAGAACGGACCCTTGTGGGACGCCTGAGGTGACTGGGAGTGGTTTAGACAGGTGGCCGTTAAGATAGACAGATTGCGAGCGGTTATTTAGAAACTCCTCAAGCCACCTGAAAATGTTAGGATGCAAGTTTAGTTTTGAAAGTTTCAGTAACAGACGCTGGTGAGGAACCTTGTCGAAAGCTTTTGCAAAATCAAGGAATATTGAGTCGGTTTGGATATTACAGTCGAGATTAGTCTGTAGGTCATGAACGAATTGTGCTAATTGGGTTTCGCAAGAAAGGCCCTTTCGAAATCCGTGCTGTGAAGGATGAAAAAATTCGTTGGAGTCCAAAAAATTGAAGATTTGTGAGTAGATGACGTGTTCCATGATCTTACAAGGCACGCTGGTTAATGAGATGGGGCGGTAGTTCAAGGGTGAGTTTCTGTTACCCGATTTGTAGACTGGAACGACCTTGCCTGTTTTCCAATCATCCGGCATGATTCCTGAGGTGAGTGACTGTGAGAAGATAAGACATAAGTATGCTGCGCAAGTCGACTTCACATTCTTGAGGAGTTTCGAGTTGATGGAATTCATACCAGCTGATGAAGAAAGTTTTAATTTGTGGATTATAGATGAAATGCCTTCTTCGAAGAAGGTGACAGCAGGCATGAAAGTTTCTACGTTAAATGATGGCGACTGTGAGGGCATGTCAAGTTCAGTAGTGAAGACAGATGCAAATGCTTCGTTGAATATTTCTGCGCAATCATGGTCAGTCACTGTCTCGTGTGAATCATTCGTTAGTTTAATATCGGAAGGATGTGTGGGGTTTAGAACTTGCCAGAATTGCTTGGGGTTCCTGATTAAGAGATTAGGTAAGTCTATATGGTAAAACGAGTATTTGGCTTTACGAACGGATAGCAAATATGATTTTTCAGCTTCGATGTATTTTTGCCATGCAGTAGGCTTGCCGTTGCGTTTGGCGGTACGAAAAAGTCGTTTCTTTTTGTTTTCAAGTTTTTTTAAATGCCGAGAAAACCATGGTTTATTGCGGTTAGTTTGAAAAGTAATCTTCGGGATAAACATATCAGAGAGGTGATTTACTTTGTCCTTAAAGATCAACCAGTTGTCATGAACTGAGCGCGTGTGAAATGTAGATTCATACTGATTAAAAGAGTTACTGAGATCTTCAGATATTGCACTATAGTTACCCTTATCATAAAGAACAATTGTTTTATTAGTCGTCTGTTTTTTGGTCGAGGTAAATGAAAATAAAGCATGTATGACCTTGTGGTCGCTGATCTCAGGAAGGTAAGTAATAGATAATAGGTTCTCGGGGCTATTGGTTAATATCAGGTCGAGAATATTTGCTGATCCTCGTGTGACACGGGTTGGTTGGGCGACTAATTGTGTAAGGTTAAAGTTGAGACATACATCGAGGAAGTTTTTCGCCTCTGCATGACATGATAATGTAGAAGTAACTATGTTTTGCCAGTCAATATTAGGGTAGTTAAAATCACCGAACAGAAGAATGCGAGCCTTTGGGTAAGCGGAAGTAAGTTTTTGAATGGAATTGTTCAGATGACATGGAAAATTTGGATCCGTTTGCGGGGGCCTGTAGCAGACGCCAAGTAGGACAGTTACGGTGTTAGTACGACAAATTAGCCACAAGGATTCGGTATCGGAATCGACGCTAACAACGGAGCAAGATATGCCCCGATGAACTGCGATAAGTACTCCGCCCCCCCGTGAGCCATTTCGGTCATTTCGGTACACGTGGAAGTCCTGTAAGTCAGTTAATATTTCCGCATCCGTTATATCGCTGGTAAGCCACGTTTCTGTTAATACGAGTATGTTGCTTTTTGATGACGAGATAATGTTGGATATGAGTTCACGTTTTGGAAGAAGGCTACGTATGTTAGTGAACATTACGGAAAACGAGAGAACATGACATGGGGAAGCCGTTTGGCGTTTTATTGCTCTTTGTTGGCGGGGTAACCGCTATGCAATTTCTTTAACCATGTGTGATGATGCGTCAAATATATAGCGCTTCGACCCGACGTGCAGCGTTTTGAACCGCAAGGAGAACTTGTCCGAACGTGCTTTTGCAAATGCAAGTAATTGCTTGCGCGCATATTGAACGGGGCGGGAAAAGTCCTCCCCGATGCTGTAGTTAGTGTTCTTCAGTTTCCTGCCGTTTGATAAAAGTGCATCTCTGGTTTTGTATGATAAAAATTTCACAATTATGGGACGATTTCGGTTTAGTGAATGAATACCGAGACGATGTGCGCGTTCTATGTCGTTAGGCTGCACTGTTAGTCCAAGGTTATTGTTGCAGATATCGATTATCATTTTTTCAGATTCAGCCCACGTTTCATTCCTAGTGGAGTCAGGGATGCCGTAGAATAGAAGGTTATTCCGGCGCGACCTGTTTTCAGCGTCATCCAGGGAAGTTTCTAGCTCTTGAATTTTTTTAGTCATGTTGATTACGTAAGTCTGTGTTTTTTCGATATCATTTCTGAGGGGAAGAAGAGTTTGGTAATGTGTTTCGAGATCGCCCATTCGTTTGTTTAAGTCTGTTATTCTTTTATCCGTTGTGCTTAGTTGAGATTTCAAACTCTGAACTTCCGCAATTAGCTGGGCCTGGCCGGCACTTAGCTTTTGTAGCTCAGTAAGAATAGCAGCGTTTCCGTTAGGGCCAGGATTAGTTTCGACGTCACCCGATAAGATCAGCAACGAGTGAATTATATGAGCACACTCAACAGCAATAGTGCTCAATGTACATGCAAATAGCTAATAATGGGGTATGAGAGACAGGAGCGTTCGGCTTTTAGTTAACGTGCACGCTGCGATCCCCATTAGCAGCCATTGCATGTACATTGAGCACTGCCTGAAGGCAAAGGGTTGCTACGTTATACGCGCTGGGTGTAACCACCTTAGTTTTAGAAAGGTTTAACGAGCGTTGAGCCGCAATGCCATGAATACAATGAACTAGTGTATACCATGAATGAACTCGAGGTAGTTAAAGGTGGGAAGGAGGTTCGAAGTGCAAGCCGTAAGAAAGTAAAAGCCGAATTCTCCTGTCTCTCATTTCCCATGCAGCCATTGGCATGTACATTGAGCTCTATATGCCAGGAAAAGGTTGGTACGTTATACTCGCTGGGCGTAACCTCCTTGGTTTCAGAAAGGTTTAGCGATTGTTGGGCCGCAGTGCCATGAATACAGTGAACTAGTATATACCAGGAACTCGAGGTGGTTAAAGGTGGGAAGTAGACCCGAAGCGCAAGCTGTTAGAAAGTGTGCGTGTGCCACCTCTCGTTTAGTCCTTGGAATGTCCGCTGGATGGAGGTGTTTGTATATGGGGAATATATGATGAAAAGATGCGAGATGGTGGTACTTGGAGTGTTGAACAGAAGGACGAACGGACACACAGACAGATGCATGGACGAACGCAGGAACGGACGCACGCACGGACGAGTGGATGGGCGCATGAACGGAAGGAAGCAAGAACGAATGAACGGATGAATGCTTCGCCCCACTCTCCATAATTCACTCCGTGGATATTCTGCCAATTGTTTTTCTTTCTTACGGCTCGCGCTTCGTACCTACTGCCCACCTTTAACCACATTGAGTTTATGGCATATACTAATTCACTGTATTCATGGCACTGCAGCTCAACTGTCGCTAAACCTTTCCAAAAGCAAGTAGGTTACGCCCAGCGAGTATAACGTAGCAACCCTTTCTGGTCAGATAGTGCTCAATGTAGATGCCGATGGCTGCTAATGAGGAATGAGAGACAGGAGAATTCGGCTTTTAGTTAACGCGCACGCTACGATTTTTTTTATTGTTCAACAACGCACAGAAGAAATCTTCCACCGGCGCCACCTTGCAGGTCAAAACGTAAGACTGGTTACACACTACGACTACGACTACGAGGAACGAACGGATGCTGCTTTGAGAAACTTCGCCGCTAAAAACGCATCTTTCCTTAAAGTGGCCGCATTTTCTTACACCTACGGCTTGCGGTTTCGTGAGATCGAATAAAAACATTATGTCCTGTCCCTAATTAGTTATAACATGACGACATCATGCCATCGAATTCACCGCTATGCCCTTTCGTAAAAACTATTTTTTTTTTCTAAATGCACAAGGCAAATGAATGTTAAATTGACCTTTCCCCCCCCCCCCTTGCACTGCGCTGCCGCCAATGCGATCAAACCCGTGCCGAGGACACGCCACCGCCCAAGGCAGTCAAAACCTTTTTACTTAGTAAAAGTACCGCCATCTGCTCTACCCTCGCCGCCTCCTCTCCGGCGCATTGCTCTTTTTTTTTTCCGCTTGCAAATGTGGCGCCCCCTGTAACACGCCAAGAGCCTGGAGGAGTAAAGAAAAATTGCTGGAGTGGAAGCTCCCGCAATGCCTTGCCAGCAGAAATGAAGCCACCTTTTGCCACAGCCAAGATGGCGGAAACATGCTCTTTTCTGATAGTACCCACCTAAAGATCAAGTGGTTTTGATATATTATGTAGATGCTACGTTAGTACTATATTAAATGTAGTTGTTCCCGACGAAATAACACACAGAAACGAGTATGGATGACTGAATCTTCAAAGAACTTTGCATCCAACTAGGGGCTCACTAAGAAAAACTAGTAACTGTAACACGCACTTGGAGCACTATGTTACCCGAAAAAGTTTCCACATTACACTCGTTGGGCGTGCGAGGGAAACGCTTCGTTTTTAATCGCTGAACGGCGATACTTTGTCATGCCCTTAGTAAGATGGCTACCAAAGCCGCAATCCTGCCAGAAGAACGGCTTCACTCCTGTGCAATCTTTTCCACTCCAGCATTTTTTTATTCCTCTTAGAACGCTGTGCTTTTCCAAATGTATAGAGGCTTTAAGGGTTGTAACACCGGTGCCCCACCACCGGCGATTGAGAGACTGGCACACACGTGTACTACTTAGTGATACACCCCTAACTGAAATATTCTTGTGCTGCACTTTACGAGGACCGCAAAATGAAAAACACGACGTAACGAGCGTCAGTCCTGTCATGTTCTTATCTGTGCTATCATCGTTAAACTTAGCGGTACTGTAATTACTTTATTTTGTATTCTTTGTAAGTACAGTATTTTACCATTTTATGGCGAAAACAGATAGATAATAAGAATTTTCCTAGAAAGAGCAGTTTATATTGTGCACTTCTGTGTTTATGTTTGCTTAGTAGTCATTATATTTTACGCAAGAACTACTTGGTAGTTATATAGCACAATATTTGAACTTTAATGAATTGATGACAGCAGAAAGGGCACTAAAGTTGCTAATCACAAGAAATTGAACAAGAGTACTATGGATCACCTTTCACAAGAAAATTCCAGTTACGGTGCATTCACACAATCTATTGTTCTGAAAGAATACGAAAAGAACCACAGCTTAGTCTTGGTGAAATATTAGCGGGCATCTGTCAGTAACGTGTAGTACCGAAAAGTAAGCTTCTTATTGCCACGTTATAGGCATGCTTGCAAATGTCATAGCCAACAAATACCCCCATAACATTTATTTCAGATGTATTGTTGGTGAATGAAGAAAACTGGAGCCATCAAGGCCAATAACATGTGTCTGATCGAGTTACTCGAGCGAGCCAACCAGGACATCTGCAGTTCTTAGGGCACCCTTCTGTACGACAACTCTGTAAAGAAAAGAAATATGATCAGGTGCGACAAGTTCAAACAATATTACCACAATTAGCTGCGCGTGCGTCTATAATAAGTGGTGAGATGCACACGACACATGTAAAAATTTCTACAAATACAATTACGGAAATCACAATTACCTTTACTCAGATTCTAGCATATGAGAGAAGAAAGTCTTTGACATTGATAAATATGTAAACAGTTACCATTTGATTTTTTTAAAATAATGAACTAGCAAAACACCCAAAGTTTCACAACATTCAGTACCTGTTTGTTCAACGGTTTAGATATGAATGCACAAGGTCTCAGATATTTAACGAGATATTTTTCTGCGATTTGTCTCTGCCATATAGGTTCTACACTTTGATTATCGCCCTAAATGCGCGTCATGCGACAATGAAAGAGCGCACGATGAGTGATTTCGTAGTGCGAATACGATCGTAGAAGAAAATGACCGGTTACTTTTTTGCAATGCTGCTGGGATGTCCTCAGAAAACTTTTAGGGACTAAGGGCAAAGCTCTTCATAGCCTAACCTTCTTACTAGTCACGTGTAGCCGAGAGAAGAAGAAACGAGATAAAAAAAGAAGGCAAAAGAATTCGTCGACCATTTCTTGGATCATTTCTTAGATGGCGTTACTCAGCCGCTACTCTCCGAAATGCCGCTACTCTCCGATTGGCTGCTGCGCGCGCTTTGCCAACAAGTGCCTCTCTCGGACTCCTGGATAGTCACTGTAGGTGGCGGAACGTTGGTTGAGCACAGACGGAGCAGTGTGGCGGGCGCGTTGAAAACGCTTGCGCTTGGCTTCCTTGGCTCGCGTCTCGTCGGTGTTTTCCGCGCGCTGTCTCCATTCTTGAACGCGATCGAACGCATGCATGGAAGGGCGGACACACGGACGAGTCAACGAATGGACGCTTCGCCCACTCATCATCATTCACTCCATGGATATGCTGTGCTTGTTTTGCCTCTTCTATAAGTTATCTGCTTTATTCTCAGTCAAAAATGAGCTGTTTATTGAAACAAAAAAGGATGTGCCCACTGACTCGTATGTGAAATCAGCCGTTTTATCTTTTTTTGGCCGCACTCTAGGGCCTTTTTCAGATATTGACGACGTTCAGATTTTTTTTGTTTCAGTCTCCCGTGTTATTGTTAAAAGTGAAAGCTAAAACCGGCCTGACGTCGCAGGACCGACTCGGTCCCTTGTTCAGGGGTGGTTGTCCGGTTGAATGCTAACTTTGCGGCTTTTCTTGATGTTGTGTCTCCCCTCTTTCATCCCCCATTGTCGTTCTTTCCGCTATTCTGGTTGCTGCGTAATTTTCTCCACTGGTTCATCAGACCGGGCACGTATACACTCAGCAAGGTCACAGTTGAGCGGCTAATAATTCATGGTGTTTAGATAATGCTATCAAAACTAACCACGAAGGCTCTATCGTAGAAACCGTTATTGTAACAAGCTTCACTTACAATCGCAAGGGTTTAGCTATTACACAGGAACTCAAAAGCGACGGTAAGCTGCCGTAGTTTGAGCGAAAAACTGTCATTAGAGGGAGATCATGCTTGATGACTGTACTCGCCGTGTGCACGTAAGATCATTTTTTTTCTTATGATTGTGAGCACATAAATATTCTCAAACTCGCCATGATCTCAACGTGTGTAGAGCCTTTATTAGTGAAATCGTATCTTGCTGCAACATGGTAAATGAGAACCTTGAGGCGTATTTGAAAAAGAAACTGGATTGATCCCTTCATTACAGGAATCGCTAAAACACAAAAGCTAAACGTGTCCTTACTGAGGTGATTTACTGTTTACTGTGCAATGATATATAGGAAAACTTTTGCACTGTCAACTGGTACTTGGTAGTTTTAGCCGCATCCACATTTGACGCTTAGTCATATATCTCCATTTCGATGGATAACGTCAATCATAATTGAATAAAGAAGCCCTTTTGGTCAGAGATGCTTGCGGTAGCTGTGGTAGTTAACGCACTGAAACTCCAGAATGCGATTGCACGTTTGTAGATGACGACATATATCACCTCCTTCTAGAGTGTCCACAACATAAAACACCAAGGCGCTGACTTATATCATCCTTAATAACCTAAGACCGTGGACCTTTCAGCTTAAGGAAGCGTTTGGGCCCGTGGCCGACAAGAGGTTTACAAAGTGCGCCGTAAAAGCGTTGAAAAATTGGGGGGACCCTTAAGCTTCGCCTTTAAAAGTTGAACGCGATAGCAAAATCCAGTTCCTATTGTGCACCCTTCAACCACTAAGTGCATACTTATTCATGTGCTTTGTTACATACACCCGCACGCACTCAAACACGCAGACAGTAGATTAGACCAGCGCACGCCATTATCACCAATTGGCTCGTTTTTGTCGTGATATCTGTCGAACAAAATGCGTTAAATGGGCCCTGAAACACTTTTTCAAGTAACCGTAAAATGAACTTACTGGAAGAGGTTATTTCCTCACAAATCTAACACGGCAAAAAATTTTAAGAATCCGTCCAGTGTGAGTGGAGTTACAAAAGTTTGTCGCATGCTGCAATTGCGTCATCTTTTCTCTCGTCCAGACAAATGCACTGGAAGCTAAGCAGGGAGGGGTGGCAGGGCAAAGAAACTACCGCGCCTCGTGACCTTGAGCACTTTCTTAATGTGCGGCTTTGTCAGTGTGATCGCGCATGCACGCGTGGACCAGTAGCGGCCTGCCGCGGCTATCTCGGTAACTTGATTTTTCAGTCACAGATGCACAGATGGTTCTTCATTCACAACCAGCGGGGCCAACACCGGCAGCGGGTTTTCTGCAGCACAAGCTCTTTAACGCTATCGCGTTAAAATGTTTCTTGATACCAGTGGCATTCTCAGCCAATATTAAAGTGTACTCCAGTTTTTTTTGTAAATAACTGTGCATAATTAAGGAACTATGGGCTGTTTTGTTCAGTATCTGACTGTTATGTTGACAATTACACGACAGTTTGACTAGTGGGTTCTGTTCAATTCGTTAACAATCATCATGTATGCACGTATACGTGATTGCTGAGTACGTTGTATATGCTAAACCTGATATGCTAAATTGTATATTATAAGGGCTGTGGACTTGCTGCGCTTGGAGACTTGGACAATCCGTGAACTTTGTTATTGGTAACTTTTAAACAATAAGCTGTTGCCCTATTGGTGCACCAACATCTCCTTACATGACATCAATGGAAAAAAATGGTGACAGCAGAACCAGAGAAAGCGAAGTGACAGCCAGAAGAGTGTGACTGATTGGCCGCCGAAGTTGAGCTAACGACACCGACTAGCAGCATGCTGAAATTAGCAAACGCTGCGGCCCAACCAGAGGGAACCGCAATGCCTATCGTGACGTCTCTTTGGCCAGGGGCGATTATTCGATGGGTGAGCGTATGTGCGGAACGCAAGGCCAGACGAAAGAGACGCGCGTCGCATAGATCATTTAGATGCAAAGCAGATTAGGGTCGGGGCTTGTCTCTTGTCAGCCCTCATAGAAGATTGTGCGGGTGCCACTTTTCTAGCCCGGCCCTGTCATATATCCACGCTAGTAATCAGAGCACCCACTAGATGGCTCTGCGGTACAGTGCTCTTTTCACATTGGCGCGCGATGTGGTATAAGTGGAGATCATTAGAAACGCTACGCTGCTCTATATAATGAAAGGGTTTAATCGTTTTACATGACTCTGGAAACACACACGCAATCCTGATATATGGAAGGTGCTTTGGCCCCGAAACAACTACAGCCTCCAATCAATAGCTCGTAATATGCCGACCATACTAAACCGGTACAAACACACAACCGCAATAAATAAAAAAAACATCTGCGTGACCACTTTTTATGTTTATAATAACGGATTACCCTTCATTCTTGTACGAAGTGTCATTGTTACATTTTATATGTACGTGTGATGTATGCTGATCTGTATGTATAATGCTTTCGATGTGAATGCAATGTAAAAACGCTTGTTGACATGTGTCATATATGTGCTATTGTCATGTAAGTGACCCTGGGCCTTCGTCAAGCTGCTGGGACAAATTTATGCCCAGGTGTCCCTCCAGATTGTTTTCTGGTAAATAAAATTACATTGAATTGAAATCGAAACGCTCGCTCCACCCAGGTGCGGGCTCTGGTATGAATGGAGACCACTATCGGCACTGCGCTGCCATTTATAATGAAAGCATTCACTCCTTTCTCCCACACACAGCGTAGCACGGCCACTAGATAAAAAAAACAAGATATTCAGGTATCCCTACTCAGGGATCCCTTCACGGGGAGATGTGTGTCTGTTTTATTTTTGCTATCGATGGATGCTATCAGTGATGTCAACGCTTAGTGTAAAGTCGTGACGCTTCTCTTATCGGAAACGCACCGTATGAGACAATGAGAAATGACGCAATGAGGGAATTAATAGCGGATGTGATGTCCATGATTGATTACGGCACTACCGAGAACGCATTTGAGGGGACATGCGATAATCAGGGTGAACAGTGGAAGTGTCTCACACAGGCTGGCTGACGTTTCGATAAGAGGACCTATCTTTGTCAAAGGTGCCTGTAATCCTTGGCGTGTTAGTTTTAGGGGAACTAGTAGTGACCTCATTTTCTAATAGTGGCGCGTGTGCCTGTTGACAGCTAACGCCCTGAAATTACGATTACCAACAGGCCACGTGCCAACACAAGGATATTACGTCAGTACTAGTACCCCCCTCAAACTAACACGCCAAGAATGACAAGGCGCCTTTTACAAAGATAGGTCCTCCGATCGAAACGTCAGCAAGCCTGTCTAAGGCACTAAAACTGTTCACGCTGATTATCCCACTACGTATTTCCATCTCTCAGCTCTAATCTTGATTGAGGGGACATCGGTAAATGTAGAAAACGTATTTTTGAAGCGTACAAAGTTACGTGGCCATCGCGCAGTGGGCACCGTGGCCGGCATATCTTGTCGTGGTTTGAGAGGACATACTTTCGACACCCATTGACGAAAAGTTTTTACGTTGTCTTCTGATCATGCGTATTTTCTCGACGTAGTTTGATCGTGCGCATTTACTTTCCCTTGGTGGAAATACATCCAAATTTTATGAAGCCCGTCATAAAACACTTTCATGTTAAAAGTTGAAGATACCCGTTACAAAAATGAGGTAGTGAAGTCAGTCCCCGAGGTTTCTCTACAAAAGCGAAAAGGCAAGCTCTAGTGGTTAACAAACATACAAAAAAGAAAATGTCCGTAGTTGTGCCCTACTACACAGTGGCTCGTAATTCTAAAAATTGGGCCCCTAGGTCCCTGATTCCTATAACGTTTCTTGCCTTTTGCACACTGTAACCGTTCAAAAGCCATATTGGAAAAGAATGTAAAAGCAGCAATTTGAAAAAAAAAACACCTGACGTTTGTAAAATTCAGCACAGGGGCAGTCTAAAATTTCAATTTGCTGTGGCAAAGTGTATGTAGGTCAGTCATGCCACCGGGTAGGTCAAAGCCTTAAAGAACCTGAGCGATCCCTGCCTACTGGTACAGGGTCGCATTTAGCTCAACTTTACCAAAATTCAAATGACAAGCTTTGTTTGCAATGACCACTATTTTCAAGAAAAGCCTAACACCGCCGTCATAGGATTACCAGAAACATTTTACAGCGAAAGCTGTTATAAGATCAAAACTCGGATCACGCGCAGTTGTCCTCCGCCACCGGTGTTCATAACCCCATCGAGTCAAATTAAAAAAAAAGAAACCTAGCACCAAAGATTGATTGATTGATATGTGGGGTTTAACGTCCCAAAACCACTATATGATTATGAGAGACGCCGTAGTGGAGGGCTCCGGAAATTTAGACCACCTGGGGTTCTTTAACGTGCACCCAAATCTGAGCACACGGGCCTACAACATTTCCGCCTCCATCGGAAATGCAGCCGCCATTCGAACCCGCGCCCTGCGGGTAGCACCAAAGACACAGTAAGACACGAACCTGAATCCCGGATGATCGGTGCCAGCGCAGTATCTACCACTGAGCTACGCTGGGGTTTTTTTTTCTTCTTTATTTCAACACGTAACATTCAAGCAACAGCAAACACACATGAACTGAGCTTCTAGCTCAATTCCATGGCTTCAAGGCTGATTAGCTATTCGCCACCCATACTTAAAGTGGTTTCAAATGACATAATTCATCCATAACAATTAGCAGTTCAACATTGTAGCAAAGTTTTGCGAAAACTTCTCGCAACTTGCACATATGTTCAATAAAATAAATACGTACTGCCCGCGCACCTAAATCCTAATGTCTGACTGCCGTGCGGCTTAGCCATATGCTGTGTAAGCCAAGGAGAAAGAACATATCATATTTTAGTAGGCCAGGTTTTATTGCTAAGAATCTAATCCCATTTGAAGTGAGAGGTAAATCTTTTTCAAGTGTTCTCTGTAGAACATCCCAAAACTAAAATGCGCCTCAGCAATATATAAAAAATATGCTCTACCGACTCAGGCTTTCGGTACAATAGGCAGCCAAATCCCCACGGTAAAAAATCGCCTCTTTGTTCTAGCCACTTTTTAACCGTCAGCGTATTCGTGTGTAGCTTATAAAAGAAGGTTTTAACTCAAGCTGATACGATCATCTTTTTAACTCTTTTCAAAACGTCTTCTCCTTGGCTTCCACTATACATAGAACAATACAAAGGAACAGGAAAAACAGTTTCAATCAAGTCTCTCGACAAATGCTTCCGAGTGACATTAGATAAGTACTCCAAACTAAATCTAGCACTAAGAAATCGCCAATGCTAGCCTGATTTGAAGGAATGTACGTAAAAACGGATCTTGTTGATCTCGTAAAAAGAGAAGCCTTGATACAACCTGCCTCAAAAATAAGTGTGGAAAGGCTAAACCACCTCTTTTTAGTCTTAAGAAGAGGTTGTTGCGGCTTGTTCGTTCGTACAGGGATTGCCACACGCAAACAGCAAGAAGCCTATGAATCCTCGGAATATTGATCCTGGAACATGACAGTACATGCAGCAAGTAAACCAGCCGCGATACTAAGATGACGTTGCATATTGTAGCGCGAGCGAAGATGGACAGACCATGGCCTCCCATTTCTGTGTCAGAACAGATAGCCCTTTGGTTTTCTCGGCCCACAAATCATCGTTGTCCTTATACTGGTCAAGCGGAACACCGAGGTATGTGTTAGGCTTGCTTGATCATTTGGTCCATCCATAAACCACTGGGAACGCTTCCCAATTTCCATGCCACAGCCCAACACATTTGTCTATGTTTACAATGCTACTAGTAGCATTACAAAACCTTCTTACAATGCTCATGTAGGGGGGTATGCTCTCCTAACTGGTACAAAATATTGCAACATCATGAGCATATGCCAATATCTTCACATCACAAGCTCCTAAACGAAAACCCTGTATATTTGAATTTTTCGTAATGGCCACACACAGAGATTCCAGGTACAAAGCAAATAATAAAGGTGAAAGAGGTCATCCATGCCTTAGAGATGAACTTACATCAATTCTTCTAGTTAACACACCGTTCACAATCAATTTGGTTGAACAATTGTCGTAAGCCATCTGAACACATTTCAGTATCACCGAATCAATGCCAACATGTTCTAACAATTTAAACAAAAGGCTATGACAAGCATGTCAAAAGCCTTCGCTAGATTGATTTGCAACATTGCAACTCTCCTGAAGCCAGCGTCACAGCACTCCAATATGCTTCGTGTTACATGTACGTTCGTAAAAATTGATCTTCCTCTTATTCCACAGGTTTGATGTGGGCCTACCAGTGTACGTATGACTGTTTGCAACCGTATCCTATAACTTTCATTGGTATTTTGTAGTCAACATTCGTCAATGTTATTGGCCTCTAACCAGACACATATTTCTGTTTTACAGGGTCTTTACTTTTTAGGGATGAAAACAGTGTGTGCGTTCTTGAATGAAGGTGGTAGGCTACCCTTGTTAAAAGATTCAGGGAAAACCTTTTGTAAAACAGTGGCTGATTATGCCTTGAAAGTCTTGTAGAATACTGCCGTTATCCCGCCTGGGCCAGGAGATGTCCCGTTATGCAATTGGTCTATAACTATTTCTACCCCTCCCACCGATATACCTTCTGTATCTTGGTGATCTAGTGGTGGCAAAAAGCTTAGAAGATCTTTTTCTAAAGTGGCTTCTTCAGGGATACGATTGGAAAACAATTCGCGATAATATTCTGTAAATGCTTTCTTTATAGTAAAGAAGAGGAAGTACTCCGGCGCAGAGGCTGCAGCATCAAGCGTGCAGCAGCTGCTCGAGCTCGTGAATTGTGGCTGGTGCATCGCCTTACAAGCATAAACCTTTCTGTTCAATAAATCTCCTTTACAATTGGCGGAGCCGTGCTGGGTACCGTCCCTTACACCTTCCCGCTACCATCCTTGAACTCCGTTCTCGACGGCTACTACTGCTATGCCGGACGCCGATCACCAAAAAAAAATTGCCCGCAGCTTCCCTCGGGGGAACACTGAGGAGGATGCGGAAGCGGTTCCGCCAACAGTTTGGCCGGCGCTGGTCGAAGGGACGTCGATCATTCTGTTTGTGGATTCGTTGGCATTCATTTCACGGCGACTTCGGACGTTGACGCGCCGTACAAACCAACGGACGAGCGGCAACTGAGCGAGCGAGCGCCGACCTTGAGTATATATACAGCGCGACGGCGCATGCGCTGTCAGCTGTCGAATGTTCTCGAAGGAGAAGCGCGCGCGCGGCACAGATGGCGACGGCGCGACGGCACATGCGCTGTCAGCTGTCGAATGTTCTCGAAGGAGAAGCGCGCGCGGCACAGATGGTGGGCGACGGCGCGACGGCGCATGCGCGCGCGTCAGCTGTCGAATGTTCGAGAAGCGGTGCGGACGGCGCGGACGGCGCACTACAAGGCGCGAGTATAAGATGCTTCCGCATCTAAAAATGTCGCTTTGGCGAACGCCAAACACTGGTGCTGGGGCACTCAGTCGACAAGGATGGCGTTAGACCCGATCCTCGCAAAATAGAAGTGGTAAGCACTTTCAAACCACCGCAGTCCGCACGAGAACTTCGCTAATTTGTCAGCTTATGCTCCTATTTTCGTCGTTTTGTTCCCCGATTTTAGGAGATTGTGTACCTGCTAACAACTATCTTGCGACAGGATGTGACCTTCAACTGGACACCAGAGTATGACGCATAATTCACCCCACTTAACTTTGTACTAATGTCAGCACTAATGCTGCCTCACTTCGGTCCATCTTGTCTGACTCAGGTCCACACTGACACCAGTGGTATCGGCGTATAGGAGCGGTGCTCGTACAACGTCACAGTGGCGCAGAACGTGTCATGACATTTGCCAGCCGTTTACTGAGCAAATCTGAATCCAACTACACAGTTACGGAACAGGAATGTCTGACAGCTGTTTTCGCCGTAAAGAGGATTTATTGTTATGTTTGCGGGAGGCCGTTTAAAATAATTACCGATCATCATTCCTTACGCTGGCTGGTTGGTTTGTGTGACCCCTCTGGCCACCTCGCATGTTGGGCGCTGCGACTTCAGGAATGCGACTTTACGGTGTCGTACAAGAGTGGCCGTCGTCTCGCTGACGCAGACTGCCTCTTCCGGATTCTTCTTGCGACTACTGACTGTGGTGCTGAGAATATTGACGACTGCCATGCTACTGTTACTAGCACGTTCCCTGACGCAGCTGACTTCCAGAAAGAACAACGCAACGATCTCAACCTGGATCCCCTTTTTTCCACCGCCCGTACCTTCAAAGACAGTGGTTGCTTTGTGGTTCGAGACAAGTGGTTCTACGAGACTAATTACTCCAAACCTGGAGCATGTTTTCTGCTAGTTGACGCCGAGAGCCTTAACTCCGATGTTCTACGTGCTATGCATGACGATGCGACATCCGGTCATTTCGTCTTCACACGAGCGCTGCTCCGCACGCAGGAACACTTTCACTGGCCCAAGATGTCTCACAGCTCGGCACGAGATGACGCGAAAAGAGACTGTGGTTGCTATCGCTTCCGCTTGAACGTGCTGCATGCCAGCAGCCACTGGAACGTGCAGGCCACGCGTTGCCGTGTTCCCTTTCATAAAAATTGACCCTCTATGTTTCCTCCAACCACACGAACGGGGATGACGTGCTGCCTTTTATCGCGTACGCGTATAACACGGTGAAACATGAAACAACGAGCTTCAGCCAGTTTTATTGGTTGTACGCCAGGTTGCCACTAAGCCCTCTGGACACTTTCCTACCCATCATTCTTCACAATGACGATTCTGTATTGAACACATTGTGCCTCGCGTAACAAGCCAGTTTAATCGCTCTTTTTCGGACTCTGGCCTCTCAACATAGTTCGAAGGAACGATAGTACGACCGTCAAGAAGCGGTATAATCCGAAAAAAAAGGTGACTTGGTGTTGCTTGGGACACCGCTGCGCAAGCGTGGATGGGATGGAAAACTTCTGTCACAATATTTAGGCTCATTTGTAGTTTTTGAGCGTCTCAACCAGCTCGCCTACGTAAAATCTGGCCTTTTGTCCAATAGTCGATGATTAAGTAAAACGCAGATCACTCACATTGCTCGCCTGAAACCTTTCTACTCTCCTTGTACATCGTAAATCGCCCTACGGGCTTCGTCTGCTTAAGTGGATTGCAACGGACATGTGAAAGGCAGAGAAAGATAGGAAGACGAAGAGTCTGCCAAGATCGCAGTGTGCTACCACGAATGACCATTTTTCACCTCTTTTAAATAAAACCATTTCATCACAACTAGCTGTAACAATATATAAAAAGTCGACCCAACTATCAGTATTCTACAAGGATATTCTACAGAGGTAATCTGCATGGCCACGAACGTTTGTTAGCATTCTCCTACAATAGTCACCACTACAGCGCAAGTTATACTGAATGAGACCATACTTATTCGTACATGATATAAACGGTTTTTCAAACTATAACGTTGCCCCGCCATGGTGGTCTAGTGGCTAAGGTACTCGGCTGCTGGCCCGCAGGTTGCGGGTTCAAATCCTGGCTGCGGCGGCTGCATTCCCGATGGAGGAGGAAATGTTGTAGGCCCGTGTTCTCAGATTTGGGTGCACGTTAAAGAACCCTTGGTGGTCGAAATTTCCGGAGCCCTCCACTACGGCGTCTCTCATATTCATATGGTGGTTTTCAGAAGTTAAACCCTACACATCAATCAAACTATAACGTTAAAAGAAGGGCCGGTTGTCAGTTTAGTGAGTCAACTGTTAGCATGAGCAACAAGCTTTTTTCACATTTTAAAATGTACTTGAGCAATGTCACACTGAATTCCAAAGGCAGATCACCAGTGCTCGGCCCAATGGTGAACGGAGCACGCAGGTCTGAGCGAAACTGGCCTCGCCTAATCTGCGAATAGAACGCGTGCGCCGCCACGACAGCAATCGATACGGGATACAATAATAAAAAGGTTGTGAGGTGAAAGGCGGGCGCACAAAATGCGTCACGCGGACTTCCGGTCGAATTCGCCCATTTCTGTGGTGTAAGAGCAATCCGTCTTATGTGGTTTTTCTCGAGCCTGCCATGGAAACATTGGTCTGCTTCCGCTATTCGAATTCAGCATAACACTTGTATCAGTACTGTAGTTTGTGGGGTCTCGGCGAGGCGAACGAGCGCCTCGCCACGCCACGTTCTTGGAGTGAACGGACACCGCAGACGCGGTCAGTACAAAGCACACAACATACATACATTTGTTAACTAATTTAGACGACGACATCGTCCGCCGAATGTTACATCAATTTTAATTAACGCGCTATCATACCAACAACATAACGCAGTGACACACTAAACACACAATAACAAGATAAACACACACTAACACACCCAACACACTAACACATACCCAAGGCGGCGTCGCCAACGCCTGACTTTCCACCTGGGACCCCGGCGCGAAGCCCACGGTGCCGAGCACCGGGGACCCACGCTACAGACAACCGTTCGCGGCAGCCGCCACGCGCAGAAGAGGCTCGCTCAACTCTCGCTTACCACCAAGGCCTGCCTTCCATTAGGGGCCACCACCAGGGGCCACCGCCAGCGCTACCACTCTACCAACAGTGGTACTGAAAGCGGACACTACGCCATCTATCGCCCGGCGGTGGTCACCACTGAAATAAAGCCTTGGGGCGAGACACGTGCGCCACGCGGCGCAGACAACTTTCCACGGGGGGTGTCAGCACCCCCACAAGTTTCATCTACTTATTTCGGTGTTCCTGCACTTGTTCTCAGTTTGTGCTTTCTTTCTTTCAAGCTAGTTTTGCCGCTTGCAACGTATCTGAGTGCCATTTTGCATCATCCTTGGGACTGACGTCGCATACTTCTCCCTACAAAAGTACAATTATTTTTTCACCAGAAATAGTTAAACGTGCCACAAAAGCACTAAACGAACTTAGTCGGCATGCACGGTGGTATGTCACCACTCATTTTCGTACTCACATATTTTCTGCAATCGTTTGGTTCATAGGCGGTCTTCTGTTCCTGGCTTTCGCAGGAAACCTTGAAATCAGAACTGAAAGATCAATACAAATATTATCAAATACGTACTTTGGCGTTGACGGGTCATAAAATTTTTACTGAAAGTTTATGCTATTAAAAATGCCGCCTGCATCTTCCCACGGGGGGAACTTAAGTTAGTGCGTCGCAGAGTGGTGTGAGTATCGCGTTAATGTTGTGTTTTGGGTATGATTTGAGAATGCCTAATTGTTATTTCGTCTTTATTATTCCTATTTATTGAAAGAAAGAGAAGCGTTGCCTTCAACGTCAAGTGAAACCAAGTAAAGATGCCCTTGACTGACTTCGTAAAAAAGGTACATTGCCTGCTTATTGACGTGGCCCGTGAATGGTTGCGCAGTGCGAGCAGCCGTTTTTTTTTCTTTTTTTTTACTAGCAGACGCACCTTACTTAGGCCTTGCGAAGCGAGAAATGGGGATAGAACCACAGTTTTGCGGGTGTCTTCCTAGGCCAGCATGAGACGTGAGCATGTGGCACAAGATGCGATCACGCCCAGTAAATAGCCAACCAATGGCACGCGTATGCTCGCGCCTACGCGTCAAAAGTGTTAAATGATCTTCTGGGCATCGGTGTCAGAGGAGCCAACACCTCCTCTAGAAAGATGCGTGCGACATCACACTCATGGGGATGGGATAGATACCTTGTAGTTCAGAGTTTGCTCCGCATGGAGCACTCGCACCTGACCCTACCACTTCCGCTAGAGTCGAAAGTGGTGCCATTGCAGAGATACGACCATGCTTCCTCCAAGAGGGCAGTAGAGAATGCTTTGATCTCAGAGGCTGCAAGGTTTACAGCGGCCGCCGCAGTGAGCACTCGCAGCTGACACTGTTTAGAATTACTGTATATGCTACCTCTAGGTAGCAGAGTTGCGCCAAAGTAGGCCATCTTGGGTTCAAATGTCTTGCAGGAAAGCCACTCACCACCCACGTAGGAGCAGCACTCGCGCTTATAGCGTTGATTTAGTTATTTTTTTCAATATTTTCTTTCTATTTTTTATGAAGGTACGAGACAAGCTCAGTCGCGCTGCTCACGCATGGAAGCCTCGATTTTGTGTTCACGTTTTTGGTAATAATGAAAAAACGTGCGTCACCTAAATGAATCAGTGGAACATATATTTATAGTAGGCTACACATTAGCTTCAGCTTCTTTTGCACTGTTTTCCCATTTACGAGTAAAAAATTATTTTTCAATCTTCATCGCTATCGAGCCAGGGGTAGAATTTTTCCACGCGTTGGACTTATTCGTTAACTGAGTGAGTTAACCAGCTAAAGCTTTTGTAGTCTTCAACTGAATAGACCTGGATAGAAATCGAGAATGGCCGTGCGACGTCCGGGCTAAGCACGCCTCTCACATTACGATCGTATGACAATCGCGGCTCACGACAATTGATGTGAATAATCGTTCAAAAACCCGGTCGTGTCCAACATTCTGTTCGCCTAAGGTTTCAAAGCTGCATTCAATTCACGCCCTAGCAGCAAAACCTTGCCGATTCAAATGGTTCTAGTTTAAATTCTCCCTTTGTTCTTAGCGTTTTAACCACCAGACTAATTTGTACGTATGCAGCTGACACACGCTGCCCAACTCTGCATGTATAACGTATTCCCTACTGCAGCAGTGGTTAATAAAAAAGGGAGCAAGTTTTGCAGTGCCGTGGACAGAATAATTAAAAACCCAAGCGCATGGGCATCAGCAGAGAAGGGGAAAAGGAGCCCTTGCCCCCCCCCCCTCCTCAAGCCACAACACCACTTGCCCTTACCGAAGCTAGGCCAGTGCTCTCGCTCTCCCTAAGCCACAATACAACAAGGGTTTGCACCCCCAAGAGAAAATCCTGCCGACGACAATGGCCAAGCGTTTATTCCTCCCGACTGAACATTAATATTTCTTAGCAACACCCGCTGCACTCATGTCTAATGGCATGGGCTATACGTAGTACAATTCAACACAGAATGCATTTGCTGCCGCATTTCTCGTGACCAACAAGCAGCATGGCGACATTATCGAAGAAGCACGACGAGAATGACAACCACCGTTGTCAACCCCGCTTGATCTGTCCGGAATTTGCGTAGTGTTGGCTTCTCCGCAGTGGAAATGAGCCACTTATGACCACGTGATGGTGCTCGGCGAATAGGGGCGCTGAAGTCCGGTAGGCGGAGCGAGCAGCGCCCGGAAAACAGTGGCGCAACTCTGCTACTAATGGTAGCATATATAGTAACTCGCTACATTTTCTAGTAAGGATGCCATAATCTCCTTCTGCCTGGTCTCCAGCCTGCTTCTTCCCTACCTTTGCATTAAAGTCTCCCATCAGTATAGTATACTGTGTTTTACCTTACTCATTCGATTTTACGTCTTTATAGAAGCTTTAAACTGACGCGTCACCATGGCTGGTTGTAGGGGCGAAAGCCTGCACCACCTTCACCTTGTATCTCTTTTGACTTTAGTTACGATACCTACCATCCTTTCATTAATGCTATAGTAATCTTCTGTCTTGCCAGCTATGTTTCTCTGAATTAGAAACCCCCCTCCCAGTTTTCTTCTGTCAGCCAAGCCCCGATAGCAAAGGACGTGCCCATTCTGTAGTACAGTATAGGCCTTGTCTGTCTTTCTAACCTCACTGAGCCCTATTATATCCCATTTAACACCCTCTGGCTCCTCAAAGAGTACAACTAGACTTGTCTCGCTCCATAAGGTTCTAGCGTCAAACGTTGCCAAGTTCAGGTTCCAATGGCGCCCTGTCCAGATCCAGAGATTCTTAGCACCCTCTGCTGCGTTGCAGATCTTAACGCCGCAGTGGTCAGTTGCTTCACAGTTCACAGCTGCTGGGGACTGAGGGCCGTGAGTTAATTGACGTATGCATATGGGAGGTAGGGGCCAGATGCTGCACCAGGGTGGCGAATCCTACTCTGGTGAGGGAGTGAGTTACTGGCGGTGGTAACCGGTGAGGCCGCCGTCCCGTCCTTTTAATGCAGTTCCATCACCACGCGGATTTTTTCTTTGGGGGGGGAGGGGGGGAGAACTGCACCGGGATTCGAACCACAGACGTTTTGCATGCGAAGTGGATGCCCACTACGCCATTTTCTTGATACACACACACACACACACACACACACACACACACACACACACACACACACACACATATATATATATATATATATATATATATATATATATATATATATATATATATATATATATATATATATATATATATATAATGTTCTATTTGTGTCTCGGCGTTACCTAGAAATCATAGTACCATGTGCTAGAAGAGCCAGTATAGGGGCCACTTGGTTGTACATAGTGTAGAATTTTCGCGCCAGTTAGCAGTTGTGAGCTCACGCGTGTTGTCCCGTTTCCTTCTTTATTCATAAGTTTTGTAGGGCATTGAACGTTTACATTAGTAATATGTATTGACAGTCTCAATCATCGACACTTCTGACGAAATCTTATAAACGAAACTTCACCCAACGAATTACTCAGACATCAGCAATAATATGCTCATGTCAGACTGTTTGTGCTTGCAGGCATACGGCAATTAGAACTGCCTGAACAATTTTTTATGGCAAGAGCAGGTCCTAAAATGATATGCCCCTTCTGGCAGCTCCGAATCAGCAAATACATTATCATTTTGTTTTCTTACCCAATAATGAAGAAGACGACGAATAAAACTACAATTATGGTCTTCATTGTGCTCGTAGTAGTGAACGAAACCTGTTTTTGAAAGAAAACATACCAAGTTCAAATTATTCAGATTCACCACAGATAGAAAAACGTGCAACCAGAAAACAATTTCTATTATGGAGCGTTTGACATAGGCAAATATAACTAGCTGAGAAGTCTTGCCTTATTTTTGGGAAATTAGCACAGTATACTGACACTCGACAGGAGCAATGTCATGTACGTGCGCTGCAATCATCAGATGGCATTTCTAAGATTTCAGTGAAAAAAAACGCTTTTAGTAAGTAAATGAGTGCACGACAGAAGGGGTCAATATGCTCTATGAGATGCGACAATATAGGTTAACAATGTTAAAGTGCATGCAAAACTAGTATTTAGTGGACAACACTTCTAACTTTTTTTTTGAAGTGCGAAAAAGAATGTTAGCAAATATCTTTAGTTTAAAGCTATGTTATAAATGTTACAATGTGTGATATATATATTACAACGCTTACGGGGCCTAAAATGCAGCCGTCATGCAAGATAGAGAAGACGTTTGTACAGTCCTAGTCTCAATGAGACGGGTAGGAACTTCAGGATTTCTAGAAACATGTAGACGAAACCTCTTGTAGTTCACTCGCTTTATACATTACTTACATTGCTTTTTAGCTACTAGACCAAATCATTATCGACGAGTTGAAGGACTAGTAAGCAATGAATAATTTTGGTAAGTGTACCTTGGTTTGTTTTCCGGGCATTTTAGCAAAACGGTAGGCAGATGTAGGAGCTGATCAATGCCATTGCTGTTCGGCAAAACTCTTTAATATTGATATTATTTCAGCCGCTGCACAACTTAGGTAGCCATAGCTCTCACTGTTCTATTTAAATACTACCCTGCTATATTATCTTCATTAACAAATAAGAGGTGAGTGACAACGGTATATTAGGGTGTCTTTTATGCGTATTTTGTTTTCTAAATTTTTCACGAGATATCGTGAGATGGAATAGGAGCACCAGGCTTCACTAAACCTTGATCGTTTGCAACTTCATTGAAGATAACGTCAAGATGAAATGCATGCTTCGTAAGATGCCGATGTACTCGATAGGTCTGTAGGTGCAGACAATGTAACAGCGTAGGCGCGTTGGCCTGAAGTTCACTTTGGTCGAAGACAGTTATAACCGGTGTAAGACGTTTTGAATGCGAAGCATTTCTTAGCAAACTTAAGCGACTTCGAGCGCATCTATCTATCTATCTATCTATCTATCTATCTATCTATCTATCTATCTATCTATCATTTATCTATCTATCATTTATCTATCTATCAATTACCTATCTATCATTTATCTATCTATCAATTATCTATCTATTTATCCATCTATATATCTATCTATCTACCTATTTATCTAACCGCCTATGACTTTAGCTGTTCTGGCTTTTTGTTAATGATATTAGTAGCAAAATTGGTATGGCATAACATCACTTTATGAAGAGCATAATTGACTAGTCATAACATAAAAATCATTACATGTATGTCATGAATGTCATGATTTACATTTCCTAGTCTTGCTGCTCACGCGGTGGCTATGAGCGCCGCTCTTCGCCGAAAGTTCAAGATGGTTCTCGCACCCCACAACGACTTCAAAATGTTGCACGATGAAGCTGGTACACAAGTGCAGGTTTTGTGTATTTACAATATTTGCCGCTGTAGCCCAAGCGGTGATAAGTCACGTGGTTTTCTTCTAGTTTAAGTGAACATTGTCGTTCTCTTTACCACTGATATATCAAATCACTAATTTCTTGCACCACATCAAGAGAAGCTGGCCCTTGTACTGACGTAGTTCGTCACCTGGTATGCAGATACTTGCAGTCACGAAATTACACTGGTGATCACTGCAAATACCGGCATTGAAACACTGTGCTCAGTTGAAGACTAGTAAAGCTATGCTGTGCGCACGATTTGCGGGCTACCCCACATCCCCCCGTTGCCAGTAATACACTAGCATGGCGAGCTCGATTCAAATGCAGAGGTGAGTTTGCAACATGGAAGTCACATTAAATAATAGTACTTTATTCCGGTGGCCGGTACGTTGTGATGTCATTTTACACGCGGCTTTTAGATGTAATATCACTGTCATTATATTCTTTTCTAGAAATCGAAAACCACCGCAACCATCAACTTAGCCTGTATTAGCGCGGCACTTATGAAAATAAAAAAAAGAAAGGATGGCACTACCTTTCTTGACGTCTGTAATGTCTTCTCTTTTTCGTCTTTTTGTTTCATATGTGTGGCACTAATACAAGCTAAATTCATGGATATCCCCGTCGTCCTAGCCACAACATTTCTGAACACCACAACCAGTAGACTCACAGGCTTGCGGACAGTGATACAATTCGTAATATTGAGGAATACAGTATCATTATTCATCTTGTCGTAGTCGATTAAGGCACAGACATCTAACTAGAATGCGATAGGACATGGCCGGTTAGTGCAGGCGTAACTTCAGCAATGACAAACATTATTTTTCTGCAGACGCAAGTCTTTCGGTGCGACCAATTCAAGTTATCGACGTAACTGTGCACAATAATACCTCTACGCTACTGATAATAAAAAATTAGACGTGTTCAGCCATTTTCTCGTGGTTACTCTAAAGATGAAGCAGGTTCAGAAAGAGAAGGTAATGTCAGACGTGATACAAGCTATCAATCAAGCCACCCTTTTTTCATTGCTGTCCTACCAGAGAGAGAAGAAAGGAATGGCCCCTTCTACCATTCTAACTGTCATAATAACTGAAACTTGGCTGCATTCTGGCATACGTGACTTCGAAATTATTCCACACTCTTTTTCTCTTGTTCATTTTGACTGTGATGGCCGTGGGGCCAGTGTGGCTAACGCTGTAAAACGTGGAATATCATACCACGCCGAAAAATCTATCCGTAATAACAAAATAATTAGGTCACTATAAATGGTGACAATGCCTCTATAATGTTGGGTGCATTTTATCGAAAGCTGAAGGCTCGTGACGAATCGCTGACAAAAATTCACGATTACCTTAGCAAACTTGGTTAAGATAGGAGCAAAATAGTCATTATTAGCGATTCTAATCTTCTATTAACCACAACACATTATCAATAGCCGGCAAGGAAGTATTCAGCAATTAGTTTCTGTTCCATATAAGCTATAGTTTCTCTATAGATCATCTTGTGAAGCAACCCACACGCATCCAACAGCAAACAAATTCAGTGTTGGATCTCGCATTTCACATACTTTGAAGATGACGGGATATCCGATCATATGCTTTTGATACTGACATTGCATCTCGGTTTCAGAAGTCTCTGTTCTCAATCGCGTGTCCCCGTCAAAGTTTATAACAGATCTGTGCATGATAGTGTAATTGATTACTTAGGCGCACACACTGCTGTGCCTATTCCTTTGAAGTCACCTAGTGGATGCAGAGCAAATTCTAAAAGATTTCATGCGGCAAATGTTTGAAGTACGCACTAGGTACAAGATGTTGCTATTGTGTTCAACTTCCGAAGGCAAAGCTTTAGGGTCCCCTAGTGTTTTTTTTTTCCTTCAGCATACCACTCTGTTAATTGGTCTTCGACAAGACTCTTTAAGCCTTTGTCTTTCGTTTTCCGAAAATCTTGAATTCAGTTGACTTACATCCGAGGACTAACACGCGAGGAAATGAAGGTCGTGTTCAAAGCAACCCAGCGCAATCAAAGCACAAAGTGCTCATTCTGCTCCTTTGATGTGGTGGATGCGCACGTATGGATTCTAATATGGACTTGTCTAAGCTTGAAATCACAATGGACCGATCTGCTATCTTTCGCCAAATTGTTACGATCACCAATTGTCATTGTATGCATGTCAAAGAATAGAACATTTCCTACTTTCATGCACAAAAAAGGCCCTACCACCACCTATATAACACATCTACTCAATATCCATTACGCCAAACAGACTTCTCTTCACTGCAGTAAAAAATAACATCTAGTGCAGGTGATAATCACGTTTGTTATATAATGCATGGGAACATCGTTAACTGTTTATTATTTATTGTTCTAAAAGTGTATACCTCACTTCAGTGAAGCGATGCTGTTCCCGTGACTTGAAATCCAGTACAGGCAAAGTCCATCGCTATAAAACTTGTATTACTAGAAAATAGGCCATTCTTTGGAGGGTGCGTTAGGCTTGTGATCAGAGTGGTGTATGAGGAAATAACTGAGCAACGATTTACATTAGGCAGGATATGAAGTGTTATGTACCAGTACATATCACAAAGCGGTATTGTTTCTTTGATGACAATTAATTATGGCTGTTTTTTTTTTTCAATGCAGTATCACGGCGTTAGCTCCGTTTCCCTTCTAGGTGAGGGCTCTGGAGATTCAGGGATATTTTCGGCCGTTGTGTCCTTTCGGACAGAGTTTTTTTTTTACACCCCTTCGACATGTCAGTTTTACATCTGACCTTATCGTAGTACTCCGAACAGAGTCATAACATGAGACAGACAGACAGACAGACAGACAGACAGACAGACAGACAGACAGACAGACAGACAGACAGACGGACGGACGGACGGACAGACAGACGGACGGACGGACGGACGGACGGACGGACAGACGGATGGATGGATGAACGGACGGATGGATGGATGGATGGATGGATGGATGGATGGATGGATGGATGGATGGATGGATGGATGGATGGATGGATGGATGGATGGATGGATGGATGGATGGATGGATGGATGGATGGATAGACGAACGGACGGACGGACGGATGGATGGATGGATGGATGGATGGATGGATGGATGGATGGATGGATGGATGGATGGATGGATGGATGGATGGATGGATGGATGGATGGATGGATGGATGGATGGATGGATTGACGCACAGAAGCAAGGACGAATACACGCGCGGACGGACAGAAGCAAGAACGAACGGAAGGGCAGAAGCACGCAAGCAAGGGTGGACTGCCAGACGGACGGACGCTTGGACGGACGGAAGCGAGAACGAATGGACGTATGGAATCATGGACGGATGGATTGACGCTTCGCCCCACTTATTCGCTCCCTAGATATGTAGTGATTGATATTTTTCTTGCCTGACAAAACAATGAAGACACCCGCTACTAGTTTTGCTGGGAAAATTTTTTGCGAAGCACAGTGAATCAATAATGACGAACAAGTGCAGTGCCGCGCTTATTTGCTCTACGTTTTTTTTTTCGACTTTGGCGATAAATACACAAAATATATTGAGGCTTTATACGTGTAACTTGTTTACCTATTATAAGCGTACTTGCCCTTACGATCATTTATATTTCGATTCTCTGCGTAGCGTCGATTTCTTAGGGCCGAAGCTGCTAAAGGCGCGGGTCTTTGCAAACACCCCGCTACGCCCCATCACTGATTCACCTTATCACTGACCTAAAGTAAATACTGTTGAGAAGTAGCCAATATGAAATGCAAGATGGTCATGTACTTTCATCAAGGGGCGCGTCAAAGAACCACAGATTGTCCCACTGTGTCCATCCCTTGTTTGCGCGTTAGCGCCTATTGTTTCACCTCTGCAAACTGCGCACTTTTCAGCCATGCAAGCATCCCACTACGCCCCATCACTTATCCAGAACTTCACCGACCGTAAAGCCGTTACAATGAAGGGGGAACAGAAGCGACGTATAGCTACCACTTACAAATAATAAAATTTCTTGTGTAAATATATACAGTGTTTGTCACGTCTTTGATGATTTAGTGCACAATATTTATGAATGGTTCACGGTTTAGCAATGAAATCCTCCAGCGCTTTGCCCCAATCATCATCATTCACTCCGTAGATACGCTGAGATTTTTTTTTCATAAATATTTTCGAAAATTCGCCTAAAACGTTCTCTTGCCTAGTTTGCAGGCTTTTATTTCAGAGACAGAGTCGTTGAAATTTCAGCTTACTTTATCGACATGCTTACTTTTAAAGGTGTGATGGCTTGTAACATTTTTCAATAAGAAGATATTATCGCGCTAGTTTTAAAAAAAGAGTATGGAAAGAAAACATAGCTGATAGCTTGCGACTGTGACTTTGCTACCAGAGCGATACCCAGTAATTGGTGGATTTTCTCACGCAGTGCTTCGGCAATCGATGTTACTTTGAGATACGCAAAATACGTGAGCTTGTGCAGCTGTACTCGCACGATGGCTCTGTTGGTTCCGAATCGGTTGTCGTAAACGATTACTTGAACTGCTGTAATGCCCGGTATAGTGCGATGGTAATATTGGCGATGATAAGTAGGGTTGTCGCATGGACTTATTGTGTGAGAGAGTGGTGCAGAGAGTTACCGGAGTCTAGCAAATTCACGCTGACGTTTCGTCGTAAGTGATGCAAACACGTCATTGCTTTTGTACGATGTTTTGTTTTTTTACTTTCAACGCTCTCTAGAACCAGCAATAATTTTCTCCTTAACTTTTCATCCACTATTCCACGTTATAAGGGTAACCGTAGATGTAATTACTAGTACGTACAGCAGCTGACTACCATCTGAGGGCGACTGTATAGTGCTATATTTATTTACCAGAGTTTTTTATTACTGCCTTATACACAGCGTCTGTCTGTTGTTTACCAGTTATAAACTTTTGGCATTTGATTCTCATGTCCCCCACCGAGTGCGACGTATACGCTAAGCGTAATAGTTACAAAGAAGTAGCCAATTAGGTGCAAAACAGAAGCGCCCAACTCGTAAGTGTACAGGAAACGTCAAAGTAAAGGGGCAACCACTCGAAATCTACGAAACTCCGACAATGCGACACTCTGAAGCCAACAGTGTGCAATTCGGGCGAGACAGGAAAAAGTTTTGAGAGACCAAACGCGCGGAAACAAGGGTTATCCGAGCGCTAAGCTGGGCCATGTTTATTGGACTAAGTGGGTGGTATGTATCATATCATTAGGATATAGGCAATGTTGTTCATAGTGAAGCGCGAGAGGCATTTTTCTTTTGTTTGGAGTGTGAAGAATAGTGTGCATGTAGAGCTTGAATCCAGTGGAGGAGTTGACTGAGTTGTATTGGCGCCCTCCTCTGACGTCGAGGGTGTTTGCTCCACCTGCCATATAGTTTGGTTTAATAATTGTTGGGCACAGACGGCGTTGGTTAGCAAGCTGTAAGCGTTGATCGTGCCCGTAAGGTGCGTAAGCTAGGACCATTTGATAACTACTGCTCATTGTTTAAGAACGCTTGTTCATTGTGCGCTAAGAAGCTAACGTGCTTAAAACAGTTTAATTTGAGGTAAGTTTTAATTACAACAACTACGGAATCATTCTATATTATGACTACTATCAGACATGTTTTCCTTGCGGGCGACCTAACGTTTGTTGGTGTAGGCATTGGTGCCGCCACGCATCTTTAAACTATATTGATACGTGAGGTTTTGCGTGTTGCAGTAAGTTGCTTTGTATTGTGTAACGCTCTCAAAGCTTGAGTTTACGACGAAGTGTTCATGCCGCCTAAGGCGTGAAATTTTAGCTGGCGTTTTTGATTCCTCCGCAGCGTTAGTTGACTGATGCAGCCCACTTCCTCGCATTTTGAGGAGTTCATTAAACTTGAACTGCAATCGAAAAAAGCCATGCCTGTTCACGGCCGAATCAAAGTACCTTAGAGGGCCAGTAAGCAGCCTCCGATATTTTAAAACGTCCAAACAAGCTCGCGCATTTTTCCTACGCCTGACCAAACTGCTTCCACGCACAATGGTGCCAACTCGGCGATTGGGCAACGTGACGCAGCACGCAGTTTGTCGATTGGTCAAAACCAGGTCTCAACAAAGAGTAATAAATTCAACATCACCAATCGCCGAGTTGACGTCAGTGCGCGTAGAAGGAGGTTGGTCAGGCGTAGGAAAGATCGAGCTTGTCTGGGGCATTTAAATAAAGTCGGGGCCTGTTTATTGGCCTTTTAAGTTTACACTCTAAAAAAGAAAAAAAAGAATTGGTAGAGAGCTTGAAACCACAAGCGTAGAGTTAGAAAAACAAACTGTTGCTAACTTTCTTGCACACTTATTACCTTTGGTGACCTTTTTACTACGCAAGCTTTACTACGTAAGCCGCGGCATCAATACGGTGCTTCTTTTTCTTTTTCTTTCAAACGACCAATGCCACGCTGCGTTGGTGGCAGTAAAAGAGAGCGTAGACGTTAGTGGCTGCAGTGGCTGAATAAAGAACCATTGGTGTCAAGTATCTCTTCATCGTTTTCTCTCGCGACACTATCGTTAGCCTGCCATTCCGAAGTATGGCATAACCGCGTATACCAAACGGTGGAAAGGGGAAGCGAAAGTAAGGATTGATAGAAGTGAGGAGGGATGAGGGTAAAGCATGGCAAAGCTTGTGGGACAATTAAGAGATGCTATGTTATATAACAGAGCCATGCACAGAAGGACGAGATAGGAAACTGGGTGTGAAAATGAGGGTTGTAGATTTGAAGACAATTGAAAGCAGGGTATGAGAAAGTAAATTGTAGTACATTCGTATATAAATTTAGGCAAAAAAACTAAGTGTAGCCATACATAGTAACGGAGGAGGGGCGGGGATGGTTGCTCAAAGGATAGCCGTGTATAGTTTAGTATAGCAATTGGGAAGATAGTGAATTGAGGTTAAAGAGGAGTGGTGTGAAAGAGAGCGAACATCTAACTATGAGGGCGAACCATACTGTAATTTACAATCATTACAAATAAAAAAACATCTGCAGTCAACCATCACTATGTGTTATGGTAAAGAAGGCAATCTTGTTTAAAAGATGAGAACAGATGGGTTTAGGTAACGTATGGCGTATATGCGTAAATAATAAAAAATGAGGCAGACCTACTATGGAATGAAATATCTCAAAATCTGATGGAAGCCAAAGTTTATTTTGTCTCTGTTCTGTAATTTCACGCCGTAATTACTATGAGTTCATCAGTGTTCATAATGTCTCTCAGCATAAGAAACCAATTCTTCTCCTCTTGAACCAAAACATAATCAATCACCTTTGTGCAAGATAGGCATACAGCGATACGTATCAATCATCATTAAACGAACCCTATTGCTGACATTTCATTCTTCTATTTCATTAAATGGCCAGACAATACACATGCAAAACAAAAGCAATGCTAAATGTGAACAAAATGTGACCCTTCTACCTAAAATATTCTACATCCAATCAATGCCACCAAGACACTGAAATGATGTGCATGGTGTGTTTCTAACAAGTCGCCGAAAAGGTATGAATTTTTTTTCGGGCATACATAACTATTGAGCACACGTCTGAAAATAATATCGATTGGCGACTATGAATCTAGCTAGTCCCAAGTCATTCATATGTCATTATGATCGAGCACGAGAACGAGTCTTGTAAATAAGACTAAAGAAGCGCTCCTGACACGACTTTTGCGTATAATCTCTTTTAATGCATGTAGTTAACATGCTAAAATGTAGACATTCTGTCCTTAGTAAATGCACAGGGTCACGTCAGAATAGATGATGTCGAGGGCATTTGCAATGAAGATCCACCTAAACTTTTCTGGTTGGCTCTACCCTCAATAGCTGTGAAAATGTGGTTGTTGATACCTTACCGGCTCTTATTTCTGTAGCTTCTGCCAAGTGAAAACATAAATGGTAACCTATAAACCAAAACAATCCAGCCAAAAAAATAGCAATTTATGTGAGGTGTTACGTCCAGCAATGTTCTAAGAATTCTAAAGTGCATTCTAAGTGAGTATTTAAAGTTGGCTAACGTGTTCTGAAATTAAACATCGTGTGAACAAATGCCTTTCGTAGAAACCAGTAATATTCAGAACGTCATAAATTATCATGGCGTAAGACGAAGACAAATATCAGACACAGAAAGAACATCGCCTATTCACACTTCAGCTCTGCGGAACTGAATCTCTAATGTAAGATATACGAACAATTTTTAAAATGCCAGCCATGCTAACACAGCCGAAAAGGTGTCACGTTGCTGAGCTCCTCAGCCAAGTTGCGATGTTCGCTGATGCATCTCTGCATCAAAACACTCCGCCTCAATTTCAGGGCTTTAAAACAAAAGTACGTAGAATAAATTGTTCTAACTTGGCAAATTTCTATCCACCACGGGTAATATTCCTAGCGTAGTGAAGGCACTAGAAGCAGGTCTCATGCCTAGAAGCTTGGTCGGTTACGGCAAGGCACTATTGCGACATCAGCCAGCACACACTTTCTATCGTTTCTGGTGTGAAAGAACCAAACTATACAGGCGATTGCTTTAGTTACTGCCCAAAAAAGTTAACTGAAAATTACGTGCAATAGCATTCTTAGTCGTGTTCTCTCAAAATACAGCGCGCTGAAGCAAAACAGTTTTTGCGACGTTTTCGCTATCAGCCGTTTTACAAGTTAAGGCGACTGGTACGCTTCACGCAGAAGCCACGTTCACGCAAAAAGCTTCATCGCAGCTAATTGCACGTGCCTACATTTTGTTTAAAGTGTTGTTTCGTTTTTTTACGTTTGTCACTCTTTTGAGTGGGTTGAAATGCTGAATCGGATCGTGTTACCTTGGCAATATTAATGTATTTTTTCGGTCCCCTGAAGCCCACCTCGACTGCCTTTTCTCCGCCCTTTGCTCTTTCCGCTTTTCTTAGAGCTGGTCTCCAACTGACCTCAAAAAAGTTATTCGTCGAACGCCAGCAACTAACCATGTTGGATCATCTCGTCGACGACTGTGGCGTGCGCCGTGATCCTGATAAAGTTTCCCATCTCCCCATGCACTAAGGAAGTGCACAGCTTCTCAGGTCTCTGTTTCTACTTCCAAAATACAATGCCAAAGGCTGACTTGATTTTTTTAGCTGTCAGTCGGTAGTGCTGTAGGCTGTCGCTGCAGAATGCGTGCCTCGCGGTCACGTGTTCCCTTTTCTAAGGGACGACAGTGTACACTCGATTGGTGGATTCTGTGCTGAATGGTTGCGTCGTCCGCGATCACCAACCCCAGCGTATATCTCATGCTGATTGGACCACCATGCGACTTACACTGATTAGTGTCCCACCCTTAGACTCTTACCACCGTATTCCCCATCTTTCTTATCTCTTTTCTCCTCTTTTCTCACTCCTGGATGGCGAGAACTCCATCTTCGATATCTACATTTTATTACTAACCTTTTCATCATGTTTTCTCAAGCCTCCAAGACACTTCGCCGCGTCGCCTATTAGGAATATGAAATTAGGTGCTTTTTTTTCTTTTTCCTCAAGAATCACAAATGAACCGATCATAATGACTATGCATGTGGCATAAGAAATGTGTAATACGGTGCTCGGCAGGAATTGCAGTGTTGTAAGGCGGTCGGCCGCAGCTAATCTCAGAGGCGATGGTGCTGCTTTTTCTAAAGGATACATAGTGCATAAACACTTTCAATCAAAGGTTTATATTTCTAAAAAATCGCATAAATAAAGGTTTCTGGCACTTTTCAAGCAGGATTACGCTTGAGCATTTATTGCATAAAAAAATGAAAGGGAATAGCATTCGGTTTGAAGACACCATCAAACCCAGTCGACCATCTTCGATGTAACATCATGCTCAATCTTTACTATTCTCACTATAATTGTGACCAATGAAGAGCAGCGCGCGTTCAGAGGTAGATTTCAACTTCTCGTACTGTTAGCATCTTCTCGAGTTGCCAGAGCTCAAAGAGATCCCGTGTTTTGCCAAACTTTGGTCATCCTGTATAGTACCCCTCTCCTGAAGCTTGAAAAAAATGCAATAAAAAAGCTACTGCCTAGAATTGAAGCTCATTACTAAACCAGTATGGTTTTTTTTTGATATTTTGCATGCCCCAATGTAATTGGTTTTTTGCGGGTGCCATTTAAACACTCCTTGTCAAACGTCACTTAAACTCCACCCGAGGACTCGCACACGCTACGAAATGGCTTCCTAACGTTGTGATGGAGCTACGGGCTTATTTGGGACCGGCGCACGCAAAATCACGTAACATCAACCTACCCGCGCTTACAATCGCAATGCTTCTATCTCCTTCTACAAGCATGAATCCGCAATATTGTCATGACCATCTGTGGTCATTGAAACATGACGCACTCTTGAGCATCGCTTACACGAAAAAAGGTTTAGCCACCCAATTATTATTGAGCATGTCGACACCAAAAGTTATTTGATGACAACTAGTCTTCGGCGCAATTGAAGGTGACTTATCCATTGAGGACGAAAAACGCATAAGGATTGTTCATCGGGTGATTAAATGATGTAATAAAATTTCTTACCGTACAACGAGTGAAACGCTACTGTTCCGATGATTTCAGATTTCTACCATGCACAGTACTTCGATGTATCGAATTTGATATCAGAATATCGGTGTTGCTGATGAGGATATGTTAGGTTATAGACAGAGTGCCTTGTCAGGAAATCACAGAGCGATAATGCGGGCTATAACGCTTATGCAGTATTTTATACTGATTTTTCGAAGAAAGCAACATTGTTTCTGTGATCATGGTGACTAATGACTTATTTTCCAAAAAAATACTTGGAATTAGCACCATCACTATAACAGGTGCTGGCTCTCCTTATTCCAAGAAACCTCTTCCCCTCTCAAAGCGTGGACTTTTTCTTGCAGACGAAGCTTTCAACACACGTTTTTACGTCAGATCTTGTCACTCCATCTGATACGGAGTCATAAAGTGACACAACAATGCGTTGAGGCATGCCATCGTCAATGAAAATGTTAATATTAACGCATCAGCAGTAGTCTCGTACGCTCATTCCACGAAGCCTACGTTATTGTCAATGGCTTTTGGACACATGACTCAATACAGGTTGTAGTTTTGAGCTGTCTAGTGTACAGCCGTCAGCACATTCAACACGAACACTGCGCCACGTGTGCTGCAGCAGTTTTATTGACGCTGAAACCACGTACGTTTGATTTATGTTGCCAAGATGCTAACCATACATGCCGACATGTTGTCCAAGCCTACCGAGGTGTTGTCTCGGCAAAAGCGTCCAGCACTTTGCGGCTGGCATCAATGAAACTGGCCCTGGCCACGCATCGAAGCGTTCGTGTTAAAGGCACTGACGGTTGTACATAGCACATTCACGTGATCGCTGCAGAACCTTGCAACAATATTTAAACAAACTCACAGCCACTATCAAGGCTTGCGACACCCATGGAACATCACTTCTTTTCTACTTCAGCGCGACAAAATAAGTGGGCACCAACTCTTGACCAACTCGGAAATAGTCTTATCCCCGTATTCGCAAACGCTCCTTCACTCAAGAAGTCTCTTCGTCCTGACAAAGTCGATGGGAGCGCCATTTTTTGGCACAATTCACTGCATATTGGCAATGTTCTGCGGTGATTTTCGAGAAGCGCCGCGTCAACTTCAGTCTAGCAGCGGCGCAGTGCTCAACTCAGTCAAGTGAAGGATAGAATTCGAGTCGGGGAGCGTTTTTGAATACGGGGGTTAGAAAAGTGACTATAAGGCAAGTTGGTATTCCACTTGCAAGAAATATACGGGGAAAATGTGGATGAAAACGAAAATGAAAAGCCAAAGCAGATACTAACAACTGAAGTTTTCTTGTAGACACGAAGAGCATGGAGGAAGAAAGAAATGCACAGACTTATCACGCTCGTGTGCTCAAAAACCAAAAGTTTCTACATTTGCGCATCGAGACAACTAATCTGTGTTTGGGGCAATGCCATGAAGGGCTTGGTGACACAAGCAGTTCTAAAAGTTAACAAAATGTGACCCTTTCACCTAAAACATTTTATATACAATCGATGCTGTCAAGGCACTCAACCGATGCACGAGGTGTATTCCTACCACGTTGCCGCTAAGCTATGAATATTTCGGACACATAACTAATGAGCACATGTCCAAGAATATTATCTGTCGGTCACTGTGGATCAAGCCTCACGGCAACGCATATGTCATAATGATCGGGTGCGGGAACCAGTCTTGTAAACAGGCCCTCAGTACCGCTCCTTACACAATCGTATGTATCATCTGTTTTAACGCATGTCGATCTTTATCAAATTATATTGTATACAATCTGCTTTTAAGAAATCCGTGAAGACACGTCAGAATACAGAACCCTCAGTGTACTTGAAGGTTCACTTAAACTGTTCTCGTCACCTCTGCCTCACTTGCTGCAAAAATGCTGACGTTGATACCACACCGGCTCTTCTATTTTTGTACTTTCTGCCAAGGCTAAACAAGAATGGTAACCCATAAACAAAATTGGTCAAGTAAAGAAATAAATAATGCGAGGTATTTTTTATGTGGGGTCTGAAGTCCCACTGGGTGATCGTTCAGTGTTTCTGTTGATCACTCGTAATATTGACTACTCACGTAATCAAATAAGTGCCAAGCGTCGTAGGAAGGAAGGAAGGAAGCAGATAAAGGGAGAAGACAGGGTGGTTAATTAAAGAGACATCCGGCTGGCTACCCTGCACAGGCTGTCTATGAAAGGGGACAACGAAGGTTAGAAAGAGTGAAGAAAAGAAATAAAGGGAGAGACAGCCAGTGAATTCACTGCAGTGTGTGGAATTCCGTGGAAAATCAGAGGCATTCAGAACAAAAACACAAGAGGCATTTCATTGCCTTGTGCGCTGTCGAAGGATGTGGACAATGCTGTATTAGCACCTGCACAACAGAGTGGGGTCGATCATCCAGTCCCCGCGATGCGTTGGCAAGTACTTGTCTGCCTGAGGCAAATCGAGGACAGGGGCACAGCAGGCGTTCGACATTTTCATCGGTGCCACAAACGTCGCAAGCCGCAGTCGTTCCGAATAACGAGGTATCTGCTTTCATGAAAGCAACTCGCAGCCAAAAGTGACAGAGAAGCGAAGCTTCTTGACGATCTAGACCGGGTGGAGGCCATAGTTGTAGCGAATGGTCATGTTCATGTATTCTGGTACGTCGTATGCTTGGTGTGTTCCACTCAGTTAATGTGAAATTCAGGGACCAGTTGACGAATCTACCTTGCAGCGTCCGTTCTTCAAAGCGGAACTGGAACGGCAAGCGTTGTTAAGTTAATTACAAAGTTCATTGGTCAAAACTAGTATGTTACGTGAAGCTGTGAAGTTCACTCTCCCTCAATTTTAACGGCTTTCGGGCATAATATCTAGTTTGAAGTTGGCAAGACTCGGCCTGGGCACATTCCTGATGGTCACTGGCTGTTTCCAGTCATGCAAAATGCATCGTAGAGCTTTAATAGACGTGATCTACGGCGCAAGCGAGCGGTTATCTAAGATCATCATTTTCCTTATTATCAAAGTCAACGTCGTGGCGTGTAATGGCTACCTTGAATGTGTCATGCGGTGTTGGTCGGAACAGACTGTATGGTCTTCGTAGTCATCAGCAACATCACCATCGCCATCGTCAGTGGCCGCTTCGGCGCACAAGGCTGACAACGGAGAAGCCTCGACCACAAGGGACTTGGTGCCGAAAAATTGCCGCTCCGAATACAGATTCGACTCAAGCTGTTTCCGTCTTCAGGAGCTGTTCTACCACACAGTCAAGTTGGAAATCGAGTGAAAGCAGCTTGCGTGCATTGCATTCACGCGGGCCCTGCATGCATGCTTCACTGCATAACGTGTATTATCGCAGTAATATTGCGTGCTGCTGGCGTATATGATCAGCGGGCGTCAGAGAGTGCGACTATCATAGCTACCTCGTGGTTTAAAGCGGGACAACCTTTACAAAAGGCACACACATAACCACACGTGTTCACTTGAAACGACAAAGTTCGAAAACGTTGCACTTGCATTACTCGCGGTTTAAAGCAATCTACCTATTAAAAAAGTGCAATCACGTCGAAAAATGGAAAAAAAAAGACCCGCTCACACTTTATTGATTACACTATAGTAATCCACAAATCAAGCTGCTCGACTAACATCACATGATAACATGTATGCATGAAGGGGCCGAAGTACTCACTTTGAACAGGATAGTGCTATTGCGTTCAACTCTTAAAAGCTAAGCTTAGGTGCCCCTTATTTTTTATACATGAGTACCTTAAGGTCAACGTGAATAGTTACAATTAGGGCAGGAAAGTATGTCGAATGTATTTTGTGACACTTCCAAAAATAGCTCGGATACTTTTGAGTATTTTGAGTTTCCTGATACATTTTAAAATTGTGGCTGTATTTAGTAGCGAAATGCACATACGACGTTTAGATTGTATCGCCATGCGGTCCCGAATGCGTGCAGCGGGTGTCTTTTAGGTTATCTGCCGGAAATGGCGTGACAAAGCGTTTTCAAAAATAGGATAAATAATATTCATCTGCGTGCTATAACAAACAAAGGTTACTAAAGGTATACCCACGCACATCATATGGCCCATCGTTTAAAGCCTTCCATTTTTCTCACTCCATACCGACAGCAAGAGTACTGTAGACCTCGACGACAAAGTCGCAAATTTTCAAGGCTCGTGGAACAGACTAATGTTTTCAGAGGGCCAGACACTTGGCAAGTTTGCGAGCATTGTGCTGAATCTGAATGAATTCTCTAGAGCGCACAGCGTACTTCAGAGGCTGCTCTTGCCTAAATGAAGTTAAACTTTAAGTATTCTCAGCAAAGCAGGTTCTCTGCGTAAAGTGTTCATGTGCTTTCCCTACGCTGGCTCACAATCGTTAGTCCTTAATGCAATGTGTTCAACACGTAAGTTTTATTACGCCGACATAATAATGACAATATTGAACACCACTTTCATTATAGTAATTGTGGAGTTTCCATTTTTTATATTTTTTATCATTTTTAATTGATCTCGAAAATCTACCATTAAGGAAAAAAACTAATTTATCTTAGTCTCAGTAGTTTAGACTTTCAGCTCGTGTATTTTGATTTCTGTATTCCAGAATATTTTTTTGGCGTATCTCTTCCCGGTCATGGTTACAATACATCTCACTAGAAGTAGCATATATAAAGTGAATGAAACAATAAGTTACTGAGCTGCTTTAAACCACAATGATGGAGTTCTCACAACCATTACGCTGATGTTCTTTGAGTACGCACAGTCAAAAAAGTGTGTAATAAAAATAATATATTTGTTTATATCTATACACGAAACCATCACTTACAGATCTGCTTTAATTGTTAGTGCTGCCACTGTGACATTTAAAAATTCATTATGTGCCCTCTTCCGGCTACGTGCCTAGTTAGAAAGCAGGAGTACTTACAACACGCCATCAATAATGTATGTTCATCAAGCTATACTTGACAGGGTAAGTTAGTGAGGTGTGTTGAAACACATAGTGCAGCTGTCGCAGCTAATACATACTCTCTATTAGGTATAACATGTTACCTACGTGCATTGTTGCAAAGCACCAGTCTAGAGATAATGTATTTCGATGAAACAATGTTTAACGCCACGAATCACTGAGCACGTTTTAATAGCGATTTCGCCAAAATTGTATTAAGTAATATTTCTGTATTCAAGTATCTCTTTTTGCACTTTCAGCATCTCTTTTTGGCTACACTTATAGTTGAAACACCAAATTACAGCTATGTACTTGTATCAGTCTATATACAGCACCCATTGTTATGACGAAGCAAATCTGAAATTATTAGAAGCAAATGTGAAATGAATGTCAAGAAAGAAAAGGGGACGAATAGATAATCAATCCATATCTGAAGGATCTGAGCTTGTGTCCATCAAATAACGCGTCCGATTATCTACGGCTGACCTATGACGGTGGCCAACCCCTCGTCCACTTTATAGAGTATATATGAACATTTAAACACGGCAGCGTCAGTCACCACCACTTGTCGCCGTTACAGATAGGGTGACACTCTCTTTGTCTGTTGATATCACGCAGCACGTGACCTTATTACGATCTGGAAGCTGACCATTAATCCAACTATCGGAGGTATACTTTGTAGTCAACCTTTGCAGACATCAAGGCATTCCACTATGTTTTACGTCACTGATCAGTGTTACGGTCTATGGGGTACCAGTGCTGGATAGGTGGCGCGCCGAAAAAGATTGATTGATTTGATTGATATGTGGGGTTTAACGTCCCAAAACCACTATATGATTATGAGAGACGCCGTAGTGGAGGGCTCCGGAAATTTAGACCACCTGGGGTTCTTTAACGTGCACCCAAATCTGAGCACACGGGCCTACAACATTTCCGCCTCCATCGGAAATGCAGCCGCCGCAGCCGGGATTCGAACCCGCGCCCTGCGGGTCAGCAGCCGAGTACCTTAGCCACTAGACCACCGCGGCGGGGCGCGCCGAAAAAGAGCACCTGGCGGAGAGTCACGACACAACTGAGCTGCTCGCGCCCAGACGACCGGCCACAGTGTACCACTCAGAAAGCATGCGCATGTACCACTGCTGTGCTTTATTTTGCAACGAACAGCTCGAAATCCATTGCGCCAGTAATACTGCACTGTGGTTTAAAAAAGTAACTTGGTCCTAAAGCTATTCTCACATAAAAATCACTAAGAAACGTAGAGAAGCCCTGCGAAGTGGACGGCATCTATACATATGCTATCGAAGGGACAGTGCTGTGCCGTGATGACCCCTCCCTCGTCCTCATTTCGTGGTTGCGTGCTGGGTTTGGCGGTGATGCTTGTGCTGGCTGACATGCCCCCATTGATAGGTACGCGCTACGACGATACCACGCTGCCAACATTTGCAGGTGAAGGACACGACGTTCGTGTCCTTCGTGTCCTTCTTGTCTCTCTGTCGTCGTTCTGTTCTCGCGCTATACCTATCACTTCAAGAGCTCTCGCCGCACCTCCTTCTTTGACCACCAGAGGGCACGCACAAGCATCATTATTTTTTGACGTGTTTCGAGCTTTACACTGTAATATTTCGCCCCGACACCTTGATGCCTGATTAGTTCACAGCGATTTGCCGCGTAGTGCTCATTATCACCATAGGTTCGTTACCACGGGCACAACGTCCCGTTTCCAATACTATACAACCTGCGCCCTGCTGGCGCGCTTCTACCTGTCTGATTTTCGATCAAGCAGAAATTCCTCTTCAACTCAGCCCTCTTATGACACCTGACTGGTGGGGAGATCAATGTGTTCATTCTAAAACGATTGACAGCAAACGGTTTAGATACGGGCACAAAAAAGAAAGACATAACGCCGAACAAACATTCCAGATTACATGATTCCAGTATTCCAGATTATCTTGGGATCACTTCTGAGGCTTGATCACGAAAATGTAAACAGTTGAGTTGATTTTAGAACAAACCCGGCTAATATGCCCGATATTTCGAAGCCACGTGTATAAATTCGAACGTACCTTCTCGTGTATTAGTTGATCGACAGCTCACGCTCGGCTCGCAGCTATCGGTGTCAGCGTGTATCATGGTTAAGCTGACTTTTTCTTTGCTGGCGACAAGTTTAACTACTTCATCTTGGATATCTCCGGTTACCAGTGACAAGATTGGCCAAACAAACTATTTCATCTTGGATGAAATTGTGAGGCCTCATTATTATTGTGTGCGATTAAGAAAGTTAGCCCTTAAATTTGCACTATTCTTCACTCAAAGCGGAGACCTCCTTCTGGCAGACTTGATGCGTTGAAATGGTATCCGAGAAATTGTTGGTCAGCTGCGATTTCATCATAAACCATAGTTATAGCACGAGAGAAGAACCACGACAAAGCGACAAGATGGACACGGAGGATGTCTCTTTCTCGTGGTTCTGTTCTCGCGCTATAACTATCGTCATGTCATACCAACTAGCCCAAGCTGCCACACCTCTAAATTTATCATAAAATCACCTTATAGGTTACGCCAAAACAGGAGGAAAAGAATGTTGTACACACGTCATAATGCAAACAAGTGGCGCTGACTGACATTCTCATGTTGAATACATGTCTATAACGTATAAAATAGATGATGGTGGGACCACCATCGTATCTTTGTGGTATAGCATTGGACGCGTTACTCGAAAGCCACAAGTTCCTATCCTGCCAGTGGCAAGTTATGTTTTCGTCCACATAACTTTCTTCATATTTACATGACACTAAGTTCTAACAACATCCCCTATATTTTCATTTGCATTATTGTTTTTTGTTTTTTTATGTCTCATAGTGAAATCTTAGGCGTTTAAGTTTACCTCGAGGGATAAATAAGGGAAAAACATCGAAGCCGATGAGTGCCTGCTAAGTATCTATTGCAGAAGTGCAGGACTGGTCTTGAGAAGCATGGTGTGATCAAGCCCAGTAAAAAATTGCGTGTTAAGTGTGTCTGATCAACTAACTTGGACATCTGTAGTTCTTGGGACATGATTCTGTATAACAGTTTTGAAAGAAAATAAAACATGTGATTAGGCATGAAACGAAACAAACATCATTCATGAAGTTATCGTGCATACTTTTTTTTAAATGAAAAGCCATACACGATGCATATTCTAAGAATCAAAATATTATATCATAGGATGCTTTAGTCTACGCCATTTAAAAGTTATCATAGGGCAGAATAACGTCATGATCGCTGCCAAATATTCACCTCCAATGTGAGAATTTCTAAATTAATATTTATTAAAAAGCCAAACCTTATAATTTACTACCTTTTTATGGAAGTTATGTATAGACGCATGAACTTTCCCATATATTTCGGGGGGGGGGGGGTGCTGTTTCTGTGACTTAGTGTGCCAGATATTATTGCTTTAGAAGTGTGCTTCTACTATATTCTACTATAAAGGTAAGGGATAAAGCACATGGTTCACTGCCAATTTCCATTAGAAATACTTGGGTCATATTCCACACGGTTTATGGCAAAGTTAGACTTTACTCCGACGAACGTATTTACGACAATACTATATCGACAGCGCTAGCCCATGAAATAATGTTGCGGCTCTGGGCTTGGCCAGTAGATGAAGACTAATGTTTGTCTGGCTCCCGAGAACTGTGTGCTTTCTAACTTCTTCGGATAGACCCACCCTACCTATCCCCGCTACTAGTACCGTGAGAACAACCTGTGTGGCCCCACCACTAACGCGCCGTGTACTGAAGAAGATGAACAGCCCTGGGACATCACCAACGGTCTTTCGGAATCTGAGGGGGAGACCGTAACAACCAATGCCTTAACTTTTGCGAGGACGCTATGTGCCTTGCACCAACCGTGTCCTAGCTCGTTGAGCCTGTCTGCGAAAATTGATAGTTAAGGTGACGGTCCAGCTTAAATTGAAGACGACGCAGCGAGCAATGGAAAAGCAAATGGTTAGTGTAACTTTAAAAGACACGAAGACAGGAGAGTGGATCAGGAAACATACCGGTGTTAAGGATATCATAGTTGAAATAAAGAAGAGGAAATGCACATGGGCCGGGCATGTAGCGCGTAGGCTGGATGACCACTGGTCATTAAGGGTAACTGAATGGATTCCCAGAGAAGGCAAGTGAGTTAGGGGGAGAAAGAAACTTAGGTGGGCAGATGATGTTAAGAAGTTTGCGAGTATAACGTGGCAGCAGCAAGCATGGACCGAGTTGACTGAGGAGCATCCGAGAGGCCTTGGTCCTGCAGTGGACGTAGTCATGATGATGATGATGATGATGATGACGAAGGCTGTAGCAATCAATGCGAATAGAACATATTCAAACGTTACGTTAAGCCGACCGACCGACCGACAGACCGACCGACCGACCGACCGACCGACCGACCGACCGACCGACCGACCGACCGACCGACCGACAGACAGACAGACAGACAGACAGACAGACAGACAGACAGACAGACAGACAGACAGCTGACTGACCGACCGACCGACCGACCGAACGACCGACTGACTGACTGACTGACTGACTGACTTGCACTTGGGAACAGTATCTGGGCGTCCCAGTCGCGCACTGTCGAGACACGAATGACTATTGGAAAGCGGAAACAGAACTTGTGCATGATCAAACAAGGAAGCGGAATGGACATGACCTCTTCATTTTTGCTCGTGCAACAGTGTGCAACCTAATTCGTTTTTCCAAAACTGTTCTTCGTACCCCAAGTGTTGTGTGCGTCTTGTGTAAGTGCGCAAATGTTTTAGCAGTTTGCGTTGGGGGTTCGACTAGGGAACGAACAAGACGTTCACATCTCTTCCTATCGGCAAAGCGTGGTGGTCTCAGCGTATGCCACTTATTCCCAAACAAATAGCGAGGTGGTTTGCGTTTCATAGAGCTGCACCAAGTACTTTTTGAGAGTAATATAACAAACAAGAATGCGGGATTCTCTACACCGTTTTACAGTGTGAACTAATGCTACTTCTGCCGGAAGTAGTGCAACTGGGCAACTAGCGCTGGAAGGCAATATACTGTTATCGTATGGCGTCATCTTATGATGCCGGTTGGTGCCACGCACAGAAAACTGTCTGTAGCATGGGCATAGCATGCTATAGCGATGTGCAGCAAAGCCAGGAGGTGGAAAACT